>LPNX010938941.1:348184-442746 GCA_001517045.1 Pseudotsuga menziesii
CCATGAAAAGTCAGGGCCATGGGTAGGACGTGCTATGGAAAATGGTTGAGGCTGCGAAGAGACATGGCCAATGATGCCATCGGCAGCGTGGGATGCCTCGGGCGCATCGTGCTGGGAGGAATCGCCGCGAGGGGCGTCAGGTATGATGGTATAAAGGTAACCCGACTGGGCGTAAATGAGATCGAACTGTTGGGCTTTAAGGATAGCCTCTTCTTCAGACTGGGGTCTTTCGGATGCCACATCCTTAGCAATGATAGGAAGGACGGATTTGAGGAACCAATCTAGGAAGATCCGGTCATCTAACTTGATTTTGCATAGGCTACGGCGTCGACACCATTCATGAATGTGGTCCGTGATGTGGGTAGCCGTGTTTTGTCTGCATGATAGTAGGATCTCAACGCCTGCGTCATAGCGAACAGGTAACTGGAAGAACTGCAGGAAGGTCAAGGCAAGGGAAGTAAAGGTGGCATGGGTTCCATGGGGTTTTTCGATATACCACTTGGCAGCAGAGCCAGTGAAAGTGTGCTGTAATAAACGGAGGCGAATAGAGTCATCTACTATGGAGTTGGAGGAACACCATAGATGGAAGGACATGATATGGTTCTGTGGGTCCTCACCTGCCTTTCCCTCGAACTTAGGGATGTCAAAGGGGAGCTTGGTGGGCATGTGAGGCCACGCAGGGTCGTGTCAGATGGGGTCATTGGTTAATCTGGCTAGGTCAGGCAGGT
Source organism: Pseudotsuga menziesii (assembly GCA_001517045.1). Taxonomy (NCBI): domain Eukaryota; kingdom Viridiplantae; phylum Streptophyta; class Pinopsida; order Pinales; family Pinaceae; genus Pseudotsuga; species Pseudotsuga menziesii. The sequence continues at coordinate 348,913 of LPNX010938941.1, forward strand.
TGAGGCTAGCCATGAATGGCAAACTGGACGAAGGATGTGACACGGTAGTGTGTTGAACCAAGTTGGGGCCGATGCCCCCAAGTGGAGGGGTCATGTGAGGGAGGTTTCCCCCAAGTGGGGGAACTAAGGTGGTATAGGACGGTCCTGCACCACCATGGGTAGTATGGGTCACTAATGGAGTGGGGATAGGGATTCCCGCTGCGGGAATCGATACTGTGAGGGGAACAGTAGAGGGGGCCCCCGTGGAGGGCATACCCAAAGTAGGTGTGGTAACTGGTGTCGTGGTGGATGTGCCACCAATGGTCCCTACCAAGATGGGAGTCACGCCAGCCATGGGGATAGTAGGAGCAGTGTAAAGGGGGTTCTCGGATTCTGGCTCAGAATCGGAGGTAAAATAAGGGGCGTCAGTATCTGGTGACGGAGCTCTATGCCGCTGACGAGTGGAGTCAAGTGACAAGGCTCGAGATCTATGATGAGTGGTATCAAGTGATCCGTGCTATGGGAGCTCACCTATGAGGCACCAAGAATGTCTCGGGGACTCAATGGTGACAAATGGTGTCAAATCTTTGTGGGTTGAGGTAGGTACAAAACAGCTCAAAAACTCTAATGCAACCGAGTGTGCAGAAGGAGAGCTCAAAAAATAGGGCGCTCAGGCCAACAATCAACTCAAAACACCCACTGTAACTGCGTGCTACAATAGGCGGAGTGTCAACAGAAATGGTCAGAATACCAAAAAATAGCAGGTTTCCTACAAATAAAAAACGGTGGACTCACTAGACCAAAAGGAGGTAAGGGAGCATGCAAACACCTAACTAAAAGTATTATGACTCAACTAGACATATCCTCTCCAAGGTGATGAAATCCAAGTCAGACAATATGAATAGGGAATCCAAGTGGCTAAGGTATCCCCCTACCGGGAGGGACACCGGGTAGTCAAATCCTAGAAGAATGGAAACTAAGATACCCCATTCATGACACGTCCACAAAGGTAAATCTGCCGCTTGGTCCTTTAACCACAATACCCCTATACAGGGATATCTCGAGAACTGCGAAAGGTATCCCTTCAGTTACTGAATGGAGTTCGGTATTCCACTCAGACCTCCGGAACCAATCTCACGACCTCAACCCTCCTAAGGGAGAGGCCCTCTGATAAACCGGTTGTGACCATGTCAAAAAATACTAAGGGATTTTGGTTCCCTAATGGACAACAACTAGGTCTCAAGTGTAAATAACCGAGGAGTGTTATTGGAAGCCTATCCCCTCGATCCTACCTAACTAAAAAATTCTTTTGTGTTCCCCAAGTGGGGTTAGAATGTTGGTTGAGTTAAGTAGTTTTTAAGTCTCACTTGAATTAGGTGACAGATTGTGTGCTGGTGAGGTTATGAATCCCAGAAGAGAAGTGCCAGGGCAACTTCCTAAATATCAATAATACTGAAAGAAAATTTTATCATGCAAAATAATATGAATAAACAATGCTGAAATTTGTAAAAAATTTGTAAGGGGACAAAAGTACAGGTAGAACAGATGGTTGTGCAGGTGCAGAAAATATGGCAGCAAAGGGGCTGGGTTCAAAGGCAGGAACAAGTGCAAAATCTAGAACGCGGGTCTGGGGAGAAATCGTGCGGTCGGACCACGGGTTTAAAGGAAACAGTCGCGGTCAAGTCGCGAGTTTCTGAAGAACACTGGCGGGCGGACCACGGGTTTGAAGAAAACAGCTGCGGTCAGGTCGCGGGTTTCTGGACGGCAGATGCGGGTGGACCGCGGGTTTGATGAAAACAGGTGCAGTCAGGTCGTTGGTAAAATCTGGAAAGGCACAGTCGGAGCGCAGCAAACAGGGAAAAGGCCACAGTCGAGTCGCAGCTAAGAGCTGGAAAGGCGCGGTCGGGTCGCAGCTAAGGTCTGGAAAGACGCGGTCGGACCGTGACTGTGAAACCAAAAACGGCGGTTTACGGCGGCTGAAAACGACAGCCGAAAGGACAAAACGGAAAATAAAATAAATTAAAAAACCAGCGGAGTCGCCAAAAACTGTTGCTAGGGTTTCACCCCTAGCTTGTATGAATGAGTACCTACTAAGGACAATGGATTCCTTAGTAGTAGTTCAATGATATGTGAATTAAAAGCTATAACTAAAATAAAAAACTAAATCTAAACATGTTCATGAAGCAAAACAGTAAAAAGTAAATAGTAATTTTGTATTGATCTGACCTCCAATGTGGAGGTTGGTGAAACCCTTTGCGGTGATCCGAGTCAGTGGCTCCGAGCTTCAAGCTACTTCTTCTCTTTCTCCAATGGTGGAAATGGGCCAAAAGGGGCTCTCACGGTGAAAGCAGCTCAATGGTGAGCTAGGATTTCAAGAGCAATTTTGGCAGAGGCAGGATACTTGTGATTGTGGATGTGAAATAAGGGATCTCCACCCCTTATTTATAGTTGGAAACCATGCAGTTTAGGGTTAGGGTTTCAGTTGTTTAGAGTTTTTTCGTCATTTCCTCATTATTTCATATTTTTTCTTCCTTTTTGGATATTTTTGCTTTTTTGGAGGAATTTTGGATATTTTTGGAGGAAAAAAGGGTTTTATGGCCTTTTGGAGGCATTTTAAGCCTTTTGGAGACTTTTTAGATGGTTTTATGGGTTTTTGATGGAAATATGGTATGAAAATGGACAAATGAGCCATGTGATGGGTTAGATGAGGTATTGAACCTTTTTTGGGTGTTAACAAGTATGTGTTGAGGCTATTGAAAGCACCGAAGAGTTATTTTGTATTGAGCTTGCTCAAAGGAGGTTGCCCCCTCGAAGTGGCCCGCAATAAAGAAAATATCTTTTGTGCTCCAATATTTTTGCATTCTCATTGTTTATTGTAGGAGGTTCTCCACATCTAGTATCAGAGCACTTTCCTTGGCACAAATGGGAATATTTTTTTTCTTTTCAAAAATAAAGAGGAAAAAATTGGGCAGTGACTTTCAGATCACTTTCAGAAACTTTCTGCATAGAATCAGAAGAAACAAGTTGCATATCTGAATTCCTCTTTGAAAAATACACAGTTTCAAAAAAAATCATCTCATTTGGAGTCCTAAAAGTGGATATATCACGGATTTAAATTCAGTAATTTATCAGAATTTTGGTGATGACCACGGAAATTGCAGAGCGAAAAACTTTTGACTGGGTGCCTAGATTTCTATTCCGATTTTGTGGGTAGAAGCAGAGTGGCTATTCCAGTTTTGGAAATAGGCTATAATAGCAATTTTGAGCAATCTAGATTGGGTTATGCTCCTTTTAAAAGTTTTCGTCTCAAAACCCTAGCTCTAATTACGGGTTTTTAAGCATTGGGTGGAATTTCTGCCACATTTTTTCCGGCACTGTGATTATTGCAATAGTTCTTCTTCTTGCAGTAGTATTTTTCATTTGGATCAGGGAATACACCCTGTCCACTTAATTGTGGGAAGTACTTGGGCATAGCCCTAAAACTCATTGTGAGGAGTACCATAGGAACCCTGAAGTAGCTGGCCACAGGAATTTCCAAGCGAAAAGGGCAACGACCCCCACTAGATTGACTATATTCCCATCCATGAGTCAAACCAAAAAGCTATCATTTTTGGCTAAGCGGTTAGCAGTTTTACCTGCACCGTGAAGTGAGGGGTACTGCCCCAATACTCAAGCTTGAGAGAGCCTTGGTGGCTGCGTGACTACCTTTGAACCAATAGAAAGCCGATTATACCTGGGGTCCATCTTTATTTATAGTTGATAACATACAGACTTTCAGAATTGCCACAGATCATTTACTCCATTTCCTGTTGATAAAACACAGCTTCTAGCACCGCCACATACCACATATCAGTTCTTCAGAAGTGTCATAAATTTATGTTTTTCAGCCATATCTTCCTTGATTTAGCTCTGTTTCCCTTGAAATTTCACTGTCACCCCTATAATACCATTCTGCATCTTCCTTCATTGAGGACCCTATTCCTAATTTCACTTCCTCAAGGCCGAAATTCCATATTTGTCAATTTTTAAAGTTTGTCATAACTTCTCTGATTCTCACCCAATCGCCTTCAAATTTTTCCACGATGTTCGTTTTCTAATTCTGCTTCCTTGTTCCTCTCTAACAAATTTTCCAATTCCTTCATCCCACCTCTGAAATTCACATTTTCTGCTTCTTGTCCCTAAAAAAGTGTCCAAAACCCCGTAAAACCCTAATTACCCTCTCCATTTTTTCTTTTCTACCCATTGTCTTAAAAAAAAAAAAACCTGCTTATGGTTGTTACCCGTGCCGGAGCAAATACACAAATGGAAGAAGAAATTGCTGCCATCAAGTCCAAACTTGAGGATCTCGATAAAAAATTTCTTGGCCTCAATCGTCAGCATTCACCCATGGACAATTGTCGCCATCCTAAGTCTTCTGCAGACATTGGTTTCTCAGTGTTTAGCCACTACTGCGGGCCGAAGTTAGATTTTCCTCGCTTCAATGGTGATGATCCAACTGGATGGATTTATAGGGCAGAACAATATTTCATTCTGCATAACACTTTTGATTTCAATAAAGTCTCCCTTGCATCCTTTCATTTGGAACATGAAGCACTTCAATGGTTCTGTGGGTACATCAAGGCTCATGCCGAGCCAAACTGGACAAAATTTTCCCAACTCCTCTTGCAGCGATTTGGTCCTAGTGCTTTTGATGACTTCACAGAAGCACTCACCAAACTTCGCCGAACTGGCACTGTGTGGGAGTATCAAACAGAATTTTAGAAACTCGCCAATCACACTGAGGGATTTCCTGATGCATTCTACCTTAGTTGTTTTATCAGTGGTCTGATGGATGCAATAGGATCTGAGGTTAAAATGTTTCCCCCCCACACAATTATGGAAGCCCTCGAGTTGGCTAAGCTCGAAGAGGACAAGATCCAGGCTAAAAAATGCTCCCAATCCACTCTTGTTCCATTCATACCTATGGTTCCTCAAAGAACCCAAAATCCGCCAGCTCCTAGAACCACTCCTATCAAGCACTTGTCTGAAGCAGAGATGCGGGAACACCGAGAAAAAGGGCTTTGTTATAATTGTGATGAGAAATTCACCTGGGGACATAGATGTGTTGAGAAAAAGCTCTATCTCTTGGATGTGGATTCTCCACCAGCACCTAAATTTTTTTATGATGCTCAGGATCCCACAGATGATGATGGTGACATTCAACAACTTCCTGCTCCATAGGACCAACCAAAGATATCTCTCCATGCCTTAGCTGGATTCACCACCCCACAAACTGTGCAGGTCAAAGGGTTCTTCAAAAAACTCCCTCTTACAATAATCATTGATTCTAGTAGCACTCACAACTTCATGACCCGAGGATCACCAAACAGGCTGATTGTTTCATCCATCCTTTCTCCAGCTTTGAAGTCATGATTGCCAATGGTGGCACCTTACCTTACAAAGGGAAGTTTTGTAACATGTGGATATCTATGGGGGATTATAACTTGTGCTCTGACATGTTTTCCTTTCCATTAAGCAAATGTGATGTAGTTTTGGGCGCTCAATGGTTACGCACACTTGGACCCATTTTATGGGATTTTGCTGAAATTTGGATGTAGTTTTCAATCAATGGCCCTCCAAACACAGATTGTGGGGCTTACAACCAGGGTCTCTCAACCTCATTAGTTCGCATCGCATGGAAAAGATTCTTAATAAAATTTCACATGGTGTCATCGCTCAGCTCCTTTTCATTCAGATGCAACCTTCAACAGTCTCAACTACTCCCTTGGATCTTTCATTTCGATGCACCTTTTAGATGCCTTATTTTTCCCAGATATTCACTCTTGAGCATGATGCTTACGACAATGGAATTGGGGTTGTCCTCTTTCAAGATGAACATCCCATTTCCTTCACCGAAAAATGCACTTCTGGAAATAATTTATCCACCTCTACATATGAGAAGGAAATTATGACTATTTTGCACACAGTACAGAAGTGGTGGCCATCCCTCTTAGAGAATCCTTTCAGCATCAAGACTGATCACCAGAGTTTGAAATATTTCCTGGAACAATGGGTCTCATCTCCAACACAACCGCAATGGGTTCTCAAACTCAGGTATTATGACTATAAGAAGGCTCAGGACAATCTTGTGGTGGATGCTATTTTCCACACATTTGATGCCCACATTTCTCTTTCAGTTATTTCTATGCCTCTTCCAACTTGGTTACATTCTCTTCAGCAGGGCTATGTCAATGAATCCTCATTATCTGAAGTCATCCAACAGTGGGCCAGTAACCCTTCTGTGGTACCGTATTCCTCTTAGGATGGATTTTCTCTGAGATATAAGGGTCGTCTGGTGCTTCCCCAGAGAACAGACCTTAAAAATGTGGTCTTTTATGAACTCCATGCTTCTCCATCAGTAGCGCACTTTGGGTTAATCAAAACATATGAGCTGGCGTGCCGTAACTTCTTTTGGAAGGGGGTGCAACCCGAAATTCAACATCTGGTTGCTGAATGTGTTCCTTGTCAGCACCATAAGGGTGAAAATACACCCCATCCATATATCAGCTCTTCAATCGCACAAATTTTCATGTCCCATATATTCCTTCTTCATGGAATCCCTTATTCCATTATCTCAGATCACAACACAACTTTCACAAGTCATTTTTGCCTCCATAACACCAAACTGCATATGAGTTCAGTTTATCACCCACCAATAGAGGGTCAGATTCTTCACCTCCTACAGGACAATCTTCACCTGACAAGAGCCCACATGAAACAACAGACTGATCAACACCGTTCTAAGCACACTTTTCAAGTTAGTGATATGGTTTTTCTTTGTTTGTAGTGTTACAAGCAATCCTCCGTGAAAGACAAAGGGCATCAAACACTCGCTCCAAAGATCTCTGGCCCATATCTAGTTCTTCAAAATATTGGGTATGTTTCTTATAAATTGGCACTTCCTCCTTCTCGTATTCAGCAAGTGATTGGTGCCAACATTAGTGCACAAATTGTTTTACCAAAATGGGTTACTGAAGGATTCATCATTTCGAAGTCAGAGGCCATCCTCAATAAGCGCACTTGTCAGCTTCTCTCTCGGTCCATCACAAAGGTCTTCAATTCAGTGGCCCAGCATGCAACCAGAGGATGTTACATGGGAACCCCTCATTCAAGTTCAGCAGCTGTTTCCACATCTAAAGCTTTGAGGAACAATCTTTTTCTAAGAGGGAGGGGATGTTAATAACCCGCATCAACCCCCCTCTTTATTTTGTTGGTATATTTTGTCGGACGCATATGCTTTGTAAGTCGTCCAATTAGTATGATGTATTATCCAACATTCATGGTGAGTAAGTAATAGTTGTTAAGTGATCCAGTTAATAGGTTTCATTATCCCACATTCATGTGGAATAATAGTTGTTTAGATTAGACTTATTATATAAGTATGTGTTGAGGCTATTGAAAGCAACGAAGAGTTATTTTGTATTGAGCTTGCTCAAAGGAGGTTTCCCCCTCAAAGTGGCCCATGATCAATAAAATATCTTTTGTGCTCCAATATTTTTGCATTCTCATTGTTTATTGCAGGAGGTTCTCCACAAACACATAGAGATTTCATCTGGTCGAGGGTCTTCTTCATGCACGAGTCTTTTGGATGAAAACCCCTCATATAGTAGGGACACGTTTTCTTTTTCCTCTTAGAGATGGAGGCCCTTTTGGAAGTTTGTTAATTCGAATCAGCTGCTTTTGGCTTCTTCTTCTTTGATTTCCCCTTTGCTTGCACTTTGGAAGAATCGGTAACTAGGAAATCTTGATCTTTGGAGGTCTTGATGACTCCCATTTAGATCAACTTGTCTTACTCCTTGATTAAGGACTCGGAAAAAGAATCTAATGAAGTAATTTTCCATCAGGAAAGATTTCCCGCTTGGAATGAAATATGGAAACAAATATAGAATACTCAGGGCCTATTTTGCTGAGTATGGAAAGGAAATTATGCTCATCCTTCCACTCTATTCTGCACTGTCTGCACTAGAGTAATAGAGACTTGAATTTAGTAAAGAATTTATCAATAGTCTCGAAACTGCTGGGATGTAAAGATACCAACTCATTCTCTAGAATGTATCCCCGAAGCTCATCTTGTTTGCTAAACAAGATATCAAGATTCTCCCAGGATTCTCTGGGATTCCTCAAGTCTTATAAGTGGAATAGGAGATCTCTGGATATATAAGTACATAAGTACCCAAATTCTTAATCACAACAGTTCAAAAACTTGTTCCTCTCAATCGGCTGATTAGGTTCAGCCTCCCATCCATGAATGATCCTGTGGTAACCATGCTTGTGCAAGGCTAACTGCATGTCAACCTTCCAATCAAGATAATTTGAATTTGTGAGGATCTGTGGTTCAAGAGTATGTGAACTCATAATTGCTTCGGCTGGAAGACTTGCAAAGCTTCACATAAGATACGTAGCACCTGTCAACTTCACTGCAATAACACACTAAAACATATGAACTATTAAAGAATCATGATTTTCCTCCCAACATGAACATGTTTCTAGGGTCTGTCATGCCCTCTCTGTTTCTCTAAATAAATCCATAGCTAGTAAATTTTCATAGGGGACTTATGTGGAAACCCAGTTGCTTCTGATGTTCGATGGGGAGAAACAAACATGAAACCTGCATGAGAAGGCTCTGATACCATATTAGAATTTGAATTCCATTTAGATCTTCAAGTATATAGTTCTAATAATGTTTGCAGCAAATATATGGAGAATGAAGATACAAAATGAACAAAACAAACCACACATGAATCAGACTAGCATTGCTCAGGAATTTATAGTATCATTCACAATAATAAATCCAATGTACAATAGGTTACAAATAGGAAGAATTCGAATGCATAGAAATTCAAATCTACCAAGTGGATTTGACTCTATCTAACAAAATCTATAACTCATGGTCTCTCAATCAATATTGGAGTCCAACAGATCAACTCCCTGATGTCCAATAACTCAATCAATGAGTGTAAGCTAGTTAACTCAGTGCAACTGAGTGTGGTAGGTAGGAAAAGTGCTCCTCCCCATGCATCCATCCATTAGCCATGCATTACTAGCACTAACTAACTGATTGTGAAGTAATTGACAAAGTCTAAGTCCAAATATCAACTCCCCGATGTCCAACAACTCAATCAATTAGTTACATCTAGTTAACTTAGTGAAACTGAGTGTGGTAGGTGGGAAAAGCGCTCCTCCCCATGCAACCATGCATTTCTAGTGCTACCTAACTGATTGTGAAGTAACTGAATGTAATTGGGGGATAACTAAGAATAACTAGTTCCAACTCCACCTAACTAATGGAGGTTGGTGCCGGGACTCATAGTTGCTCCTAAAATGTAGGGATTGGTCTAGGAGGTGCCCAAACTGACGCATGCACATGTAGTAAGTGGTAGTTAATCTCTAGCAATGTTCCCCACACTCTAGTAACTGATCTAGGTGGCCCCATTAGGAAAAGTGGACCCAATGGTACTAGTGTACCCAAATAATGAATTAAGGTTCCTAAGTTAGGAAAATATAATCTAATAGACAATATGGTCAAGGGAGGATTAATAATCCTAATATCCAGTTGAAAAATAACCTATGTATGGGTTCCCCATTAAGACATGCCGAGTAGGTGGGCTACAGGGGTTTCCTTGAAGGGAGGATTTTGGAAGGTGGGTTTCTAATGGGAGGGTTCCCAATGGGTGGGTTCCAAGTAGGTGGGTTCCTAATGGGATAGTTCCCAATATGTGGGTTCCTTGTATGTAATGGTCTGCTACTGGATGATGGAATGTAACCAGCCATGGGGATTTTATGGAGGTGACATATATGTGTGGTAGGGATAGTCCCTAACCACAACTCTCTCAGAGAGGGAAACTAGATAAATAAAATGATGTCAACTAGTGGTGTCATGGAATCGGTCTAATGAACTGAATTGTGGTGACTTCCCCTGCATTATGCGAGATTTTATTAGAGGAGAAATGGTGGTGGAGTGATGTGAATGTGAAAGATGTCTATAAAAAGGATAAAAAATACAAATACATTTGTTTGTGAAAAATGAGATATCTCAACAAAAGCGACATGCAGGAAAAAACACACTCTAAATTCTACTGCAATCCCGTGTCACAACATGTGAGTGGAAAAAAATGGTCAAAAATCTAATAAGTAGTAAATGCCTAGAAACCAAAAAGACTTTCTAACCTATGAGGTATGAGAGCATGCAAAAACCTAACTAACAAGATGGAAACCCTCACAAATGATATCCCTTGCAAAGTGATGAAATACGATTTAGACAATACGACCTGGAAGACCAATAACCACTATGGGATATCCCCCTATCAAGAGGGATACTCAGTAAAAGCACCCTAGAAAAATGACCACTAAGATACCCCATTCATGACACTCCAACTAGCTGAATTTGCAACTTCTTCCTTTGACTATTTCACCCCTGGTAAGGAGTTCTGGAAATGCAACGAGGATAATGAATAAGTATCCTTTAATATAGAGTGGACTGTGGTATTTTGTCACGCCCCCTCCCCTCATCTCACCAAGAGAGGACGCGAGTAGCCCATGAACATAAAATAAAATTCCTTGAACATAATACACATACACAGATGCATAATACATGTAAATACACAACGGAAGAAAAGATCATTCATTCAACACATTCAAGCATTCAACATGTTCATGATAATTTAAAACAAAATACATTTGCAAAACTTAAATACACAAGAAATACTTATCTTGAGAAGAAGCTTCCCCGCAACAATCCACCCAACCAAATTCAGGTGTGCTCATCAATCTCTCAGCACCACTGCCACCCTTGAGTTGGGAATGATTTCCACAAGGATCTAGGGAACAACAGAATTACACACAACAAGAAAATACACACACATTCAATCCAACACACAGTTGGGTTTTACAGACTGTTCAACAAAGCCAATAAAAAATTCAGTTTTACAGGCTACTAAGGCAACAACACAATAACATATGGGTTCCTTGGAATTACTCAACCAAGCCAACACCAGGGTATTTTTTAGGGATTATAATAGTATACTTAAGTATAGTATTATAGGCAATAATTTTGGATTGAAAATAACATATATATAGGTAGGTAGGTGAATATTAAATATGAAACATACAATTTACACTGAAAATTGTAAATTTTGGCGAATATTATGATAAAAAAACATATTTTGTATCAATATAGGCGATATTAGAGACTAGAATGACCAAATAGCGAATTTCTTTTTTGAAAAAAACCCAAAATTAGCCAATTGGTGAAATTTCACCCCTAAAGTTTTCTCTGGCCAACACAAGGATGCACTTCACAGCCAAAGACAAGTTCTGGGTTTGTAGAAAAATGTTTGGCAGCCACAAAAGGAAATGGAAAATGGGGAAAACACCCTGGGTGAGCCATACGATTTTAGGAAATTTCCTTGGGATTCACAGGGGAAAACCAACCTCCCCAAACACACAAAACATGGATCTATCTCCCCAGCCACTGAGCATAACCAAAAAAGATTGGTTTGCAACCAAAACAGTTGGGTAAAAGGGAGAAACAAGCAGTGAGAGAAATACGATTTCAAAAAACATTTATGGGCATTTTAGGGGCTAAAACGACCTCCATACACACCCAAATGGTGTGTCTCCTTTTCCCATTCACTACACAATACCCAAAACGAAATTCCTGGCTTGGCGAAATAAGGGAAAATATAGAAAAAATGTGAGGGAAATGCACAACACAGTACAACTGCATGACGAAGGCAAAAATGACCTCTTAAAACCCCCAAAATGTGAATCTCTGCTGCACATTCACTTAACAACACAACAACGGGTTTTCCCAGCCATGGAAAGATGATGAAATGCAAGAACGTGAGGGAAAAACGACCAGGAAATGCAACTGTGTGACAGAGCAAAACACATGGGTGAATAATGGGATGGGCATGCATTTCCAAGCATTTAATTGACCAAGAAGTCAAAAACATGTTTTCTAAAAATGGGTGGCTTCCCAAATTTGAATTTGACTCCCATACTCTTTCCATCCCCATGCATTAACTTCCTGAACCAATTTGTGGCAGAAATAAATGATTGTCACAAAAAGAAAAAATGGGTAATTGACAGATTTATGGGTTTACCTTTTGACATTTGGATTTTCCCCATTAGCTCAAGGGTTTGAATCCCCCCCACTATTCCTTTTGAAATCATGTTCTCGTCTCTTTAAAGTTTGCAGTCCCATAGCTAGCTGTGGTTTTATATCAATTTGTACATTTACATGATATATCAAAAAATATATATCTACCGTGCTTGACTTAGCACTATCACCATAGGTATCATCCTCGATCACTTATCCACAAAACATTAATCAATCATAGGTCCTTGGCCTTGAGCTCCATGCCATGATATCAATACAATATTTACATCATGTACAATTAAATACCAAGGGGTCAAAACTAGGGTATTACAATCCCGTCCCCCTACAATAGGTTTGTCCTTAGTGCTTAACAAAATTAAACAAAATGCTACACTGGAATCTCCCTCAGTGTTCTGCAAAATTTAAAAAAAATGGATGTTCCAATCCCATGGCACCCTCTAGCTTCTATGTAGCCTCATCGAGATCGTGGTGCTCCTTTTACATTTTCACTTGTCCAATGGTATGAGCTGGAACTCTTCCAATCCTTCATTACATGCATCAGTACACACCACATAATCATTTTCTGGGTCTTGGAGAATCCTTCTCCTCAGCTTGGGACATTTACAATGTCTTTGAAACCAACAATACCTATTCTCAAGCCACAAACAATGATTCAATTCCCATGTTAGTAATATTAAGATTTTCCAAAATCATAGATGAATCACATGCACATGTATATCAACATAAAATCAACAACAAGTTTCCAAGTGAACCAAATACTTATTTGCATAGGTATCTTCTTTTGGTTACACAGGTATCCGACTTGGCTTTATACAACCATGGCACTCACAACCCTACCCCGCCTGACACTCGGGGTGTGCATTAAAAGGTAGCCCAATTTCTGCAAGCCTCGGATCATCTAAAAATACCTCTCAACCATGGTCTGACAGCTCCGTTCTTGAGCCCAACACCTCTTCTAGGTGCTCACCAAGCTTAGGTGCTTCCTTTCTAAACACCACCATGAATTTAATTCACATGTCAGATTCATTCCTATAGGATGCAACCTATAACAATATTTTCAAAACCATGACTACATCATATGCTCATGTGTATTTATAGAAAGTCAACAACAACAAAATTTTAATAAGTAAACGAAATACTTATCTGTATACCATCTCTCAACCGAGATCTGGTCAACCCCGCTTCAGATCCTAACACCTCCTTGGGTGCTCAATGGAAGCTCTAGCTTAAGGGACTAGCACCTCTTCCAGTGCTCACCAATGCTCAGGTGCTTCCTTTCCAGGCACCATAATAGCTTAATTCACACGTCAGATTCATTTTTACAGGATTCATTTCTTAACAAGTTTTTCAAAATCTTAGCTGAATCATTATGCACATGTGTAATTATAGAAAATCAATTAGGATTTTCCAAGTAATCCAATACTTATCTGTGTATCATTTCTCAACTAAGATCTGGAAGCCCTTCTTTAGATCCCAATACCTCCTTGGGTGCTTAATGGTAGCTTCGACTAAAGGGCCTAACACCTCCTCCAAGTTCTTACCAATTCTTAGGCGCTTCCTTTCCAAACAACATAATACCTAGGGGTTATTCTCTTCACGGAGCCCCCAATCTCATGATAGTCCCCTTACAGTGTGAATGGGTTTGGAAAGAAGTCTAAGTAGATGTATTACATCCTAGGTGTCCCTAGTGATTCATACTGGTGCCTAACTGGTAGGGGGTGAAGCTATGTACCCAAGTACATCCTTCCATAGGAGTAATCTTTCTCAAACACGTCCTCCCGAGAAGCTATGTACTCCAAGGGAGGACCACGATCATCTCATCTGCATTACATACTAGCATGTAGTTCACATGAGATTTCATCATAAAAATTTCAATCATATATTTTCAAATCTATTTCATGCATGGATACATTTCCAATTATCAAATGATCAATAACATTAAAAATCAAATCAAAATCAGAATTCACAATTATGCTTCCCACAGAAAATCAGATTTTTTCAACCATGAGGTCATCCTCATATTGTTTGGATTTTGCAAGTAAGGAGTACTCATCCCTTACTTACACATGGTGCCCAAAAATGTTCTGTTCAAAAGTTAGATTTCAGTCATGAGATCCTTCTCATAGCACATGGCAGTTTCTTGCCTTGGTTTAAGTGAGTACAAACAAACTACTCTGCTCAGGTCACTCTACCTGCAGTTTTTAGGAAGGGCCATTTCCTCATGGAACTACAAGCTCACATGCAGGCTTCCTCAGCCTATACATAGACTTAACTTTACCTATAGAATATCCTTCAGTGAACCTCCTGCAATATCGTGCAAGTCCCATAAAAGATCTTACATCTGTTAACTTTCTTGGAGCAGGCCAACTCATCATGGCCTCAATATTTTCAGGGTCTATATATATTCATTTATCTGAGATAACATGACCCCAAATAATGAATTCTATCTTCATAGAAGTCATAGTTTCTCAACTTAGCATGCCACTTATGCTTCCTGAGCAACTTCAAAATCAGCCTCAACTGTTGTACATGTTCTTCCTCATTCTTTGAATATTTAAGAACGTCATCAAGGAAAACAAGAAAAAACTTGTCCAAGTACCTCCTGAAAACATTATTCCTAAGGCACATAGACGTAGTTAGTGCATTTGTGAAACCAAATGGTACCACTAAAAAATCATAAGATCCATACCTTTCTCTAAAGGTTGTCTTATGAACATCTTCATCCTTCATCCTTACCAGCTGGCAACCAGGCCTTAAGTCAGTATTGGAAAATACCTTTGCTCCTCTCATTTGATCAAAGAGGTCATCAATTCTAAGCAAAGGATATTTTTTTTCTCAACGAATTTGCTCAGCTGTCTATGATCAATACACAATTAGAGTGTACCATCTTTATTTTTCACAAACAGGAATCATGCTCCCCAAGGAGACACACTTGGTCTCATGTTCTTCTTTTCCAACAACTCTTGCAGTTTCATCTTCAGCTCTAGCATTTCCTCATCCTACAGGCTATCTAGGACACTGGTTCTACTCCAGGAACAAGCTCAAGGGTAAAATTAATGTCCCTTTTTGGAGGAATTCTTGGAATTTCACCAAGAAAAGCATTTCTGAATTCCTGTAGCATATGAAATCCCTCCAACCTAAGAGTATCATTCTTTGCTTCCTTTAAAACATGAGCTGCATACACTCTGCATCCTTTCCCATTGAACTATTTCAGCTACATTGTTGAGGACTTCCTTCCAAAGATCACTTTTGAAATTCCTTTCACAATATTTAGGTTTGGTTCTTCATCCAAGCAGTCAAAAGTATTGGTGTAACAATCAAGATTTTCTCTATGTGCTTCCAACCAATGCATTCCAATGAGGACATCATAGGATCCAAGTGGCAGCACATTCAGATCTGCACAAGTGATTAACCCATCCATGACCAATGGACATTTATTTACCACCTCACTGACTTTCCTCTTGGCTTTGGAGGCTAGTTGGAATAACCATGATCTTCTATGCTTTGACTTCTTCAAAGTGCACATCTCAACAAGCCCAGGGGTGATGTAGCTGTGAGTCGATTTAGGGTCAATAAAAACATAAATATTCTATTCAACAATATCACCCTCAACTTCCACCATAGTTGATTTATGGCCTTCTAGGTGCTCTTCTAACACTGCACAAATTTTAGGAATGGTCCCTGCTTCTTGACCCACAGTTTCAGCTTCTTGGGTGTTTTGGACTTGACCTTCATTCCCCTTCTTAAGTGGAAAATTCCTATGCAGATGGGGTCCTTCAGATCCCCAACATTTTACTGGTTTCTTTGGCTTTTCCATCATCACTCTGACTGGCTCAATCACATCTTGTGATGGATACCTTTGCTGCTTCAGGAGGTGAGAAGGTTTCAAACCTTTCTTCCTTGGGTTAATCTTCTCATTCTTCTTGTGGGGATTTATTCTACTCCCTTCTATCTCTGTTAACTAATGCCTAGAGTTTATCTTCCTTTGGAGATCTTCCAAATTATGTAGCATGGTTGTAGTCAACTGGTTTTTCTCTACCAGATCCTTGACCAACTATTTATTTTCTTATTTCAAATCTTGCAACTCTGCCCTCAGGCTTCTTATGGTAGCTGAAACATCTAGGGAACACTTAGAAACATTCTTGGAATTTTTTATATGATATTGGCTCAACTCATCCTTTCACATCGATGCCATTAGCACAACTCAGCCAGTTCAACCGACGTATAGCGGCGGAACTCAAGAAACTGAGTTGACACAAAAAATTTCCAACACTTGGAAAAATTTATGGAAACATTTCTGTCTGCTTCTTTTCCTACTGACCACAAAGGGTGATTTTTCCTTTGTCAACTATTCGTCTTGGCCCATTAAGGTCCTATGCTCCAACCAATTCTCTGATACCACATTGTCATGTCCCCTCCCCTCATCTCGGTGAGAGAGGACGTGACTAACCGCTGCTGCTGCTATCAAACGAGAAATCTATTCCATGAACATAAAATAAAATGCCTTAAACATAAAACACAAACATAAAACACATACACAGATGGATAATAAATGTAAATACACAACAAAAGAAAAGAACATTCATTCAACACATTCAAGCATTCAAGATGTTCGCGATAATTTAAAAAAAATACAGTTACAGAACTTAAATACACAAGAAATACTGATCTTGAGAAGAAGATTCCCCACAACTAGCTACATCACCACAACGTTCCACCCAACCATAGGCCAGTGTACTCATCAATTTCTCAATATCACTACCTCCCCCTATTATACCAAAATCCTATCACCATCATGTGATAAGACTTTTGACATACCTACTTGCCCTGAATCCCAGCACTTGGAGTGGAAACCCATGCTAACTATCAATCTTTCATGAAAATTCCTAGCACCGTGCTTCCTCTGTTGTCTAGAAGTGGTACCTTGTTCACATCGCCTATCTCCTGTTTCCCACAAGCGGTGCCACTGCTTATGGCCCCTAGTCCATAAGCATTTCTTACTAGAACCACTCTGTCATTGAAGGAGAAATGCGGTACCCTGGGTAAAAAGGGAAAAAGAGAAGTTTCTCGAGGCTTATAGATGATAAGCCTCATGTCCTCCCTTATCCCTACTGTTGTGGGTTAGTTAAGCTCAAGATCCCTCATCCTAGGATCTTAGAGGCCACCTCACCCACTAATCTCTCAACCTACCCTATCCATTAAGCCTTATAAATATGAGCTCATATCCATGGTTGGGGGGGAGAACTCTTAAGGTATTGTTATGCTGTTGGATTGATAACTTGGCCCAAGACCATTTAGGAGAGCATAGAGAGCTAGAGTCGAAGCTTTTGGGGATGAGAATTCTTGGTTTCATGGAGATGCATGTCAACTCTAAGGCTTGGTTGTAAACTTCTTCATATTTATTTAATGCAAGTTGATTTCTATCCCACATATATTGTTGTTTTTTGATTTCACATGTATGTTGTTAGATTCCTTAGTCCCTAACATAGATTAGTAGATTATAGTTTGGCAGTTTCGATATGTTTTCATGTTGAATATTTATTGCAGGTACACAGGGTAATGATCGAAGCATCACATTCCAGGTATCTACGACGTCTAGGGAGAGTCTTCAACCTCTGTCCTTTATTTGTTCTGGATCTGAACCATTCAGACCAGTGGAAGACCTTGCTATCCGCAGGAGGTGAAATATTCCAGCTAACAAATCTAGAGACTTTGCTGGGGAGCAATGTATCAGTTGTTCTGATCTTCCTCAGTCTGCAATTCTTGTCCAAATCTAGGCTCTTTCTTCAACTCTCTTCAGTTAGATCTACTTTCTAACTTAGTCTATTTGGGTTTGAAACTTCCAGATCTGTTCAGATTTGTGTCATTTCGACCTTTTATGCTCCATTTTCATACTCAATCTAGCAGTATTCACCTTGATCTAGTATTTTTCTGACTTGATGCATTGTTCTCTTTGTGTCTTGGTCATCTACAGGGAACCGCACCTATGTTGTGTATGAGGAGCGGTGCCACCACTTGAAAAAAGTGGGTAATAAGCGGTGCCAGCACCTGTATCCCATTGGTGAGAAGTGGTGCTAGGTTAGAAACGCTCTGTCAACACTTGAGAAGCGCGGTGCCAGGTAGACATCATTCCAAAGCCTTTTTTCCTCATTTTTCTTTTATAAAAATTTGAGTTTTGTTGCTTTCAATTCTACTTATCAGACTTGTGTTACAGAATCTGATGTTTGTGGCTTGATAATTTTATGGTTCAAGATTGATTTGAGTGGAAATTCAAAAGTTTGATTAGGTCTTTTGATTGTTCATCTGCTTCTATGCTTGTTGGTTTTGTTTGCGAAAGGATTTCTTGTTTTCTGAAAAGCTTAGGGTATTAGTAAGATCTCTTTCGCTTATGTTATATAGACTAAAAGAAGAACACTGGATTAGCTTCTAGGTTTCATTTCTTATTTGCATAGTAAACTTCTTTTTCCTTCCTTTAAAAAAGAAATTTTTTGACTGAGACTAGGATATCATCATTGAGCATTGAACATTGGTTTACGGATTGGCTTTGTAAGCTTTCAGGATCTTCATGTTCTTTCGTCTCTTATGCATTTAGAACTATCTCAATCAAAATAAAAAAAATGGTAGTTTTAAGTTAGATTTGCTTATGTTTTGAGAAAATTGAAAAAATAGAGTGCATTTGCATATAGGTGTGCTTCTTGTTTTTCTTTTAGGAAAATAGATTCTTCCCCTTCTCATTGCTTTCAGAAAAGAGAAATCAGTTTGGAAAAGGTTTTGCTTGTCTTTGTTTTTGTGTTTATGATTGTTGTTTGGAAATATTTTTTTGTTTTGAAACAAAAGAAAATACTCTCTTCCATCCCGTAAGTAGGCATACTGAATGGTAAAGTGAACATTTGCACAAGCATACTGCATGGTTTTACTTTTCTGTCAAAACATCATGCATTCACCTAACCATACACTTTAAAATTAACAGTAGTTATAGGTTAAAATTTACGTAGCAATTGGAGTGATAGGTTAGAGACATGTTTGGGCGTCGTTAAGCGTATGAGCTGTCGTTATTTGTCAGCATTACATCCTGTGACTCGTGCGGTTCTTCCACATACTGTTAGTATATCGAATGGCCTTTCACATACCCTTGAGGTATATATAAAGGTACTTCAT
Organism: Pseudotsuga menziesii; assembly: GCA_001517045.1. NCBI lineage: Eukaryota > Viridiplantae > Streptophyta > Pinopsida > Pinales > Pinaceae > Pseudotsuga > Pseudotsuga menziesii. The sequence goes on from LPNX010938941.1 coordinate 368,210, forward strand.
GTACTTGATTGTATATCGGAAGGCCCCTTGTGTACGGTTATGCATTAGACAACACTACTACTGATTTGAGCTCCCACGTACCTTGAGTATATCGGGAGACCCCACTAGGATACCTTATCTATATAAGAAAATCCCTTTGGCCATGTTGTTTGGAGCCATACAATGAAAACAACATTCAGGGAGATTACTACACACGTACCCTTGAGGTATATCGCGAGTGGCACCTTCTTGACAATCCTGGTGAGAGACCTGACTTTTTTTACTCCTATCATTTTAAGTGTGCTTGTTTTGACCTATAGCTTGTTTAGGGAAGTTTTTTTGGTGTGTTTTCTATATTTTTAGACCCTAGGTTAGATAGGAACTGTAAAAACTGGCTGAGTTAAGACAGTCCATAAGAGTACGGAGCTTGCCACCCGATTTTACTCCTGGTTCAGGAGAAAATCCAATGGTAGCTATCGACCAAGGAGCTGCTACCACCTCCCAAGTGGGAGATAATGTGGTTGCAGAAAGTGGAGTACCATATTCTTCACACTCATCTCCCTTGATCCAATAACATTCTAGGGGAAATACATCGTTCCATTCTCCCACAAAAGGTCATGTTGATGATACAACCCGTCTGGATTATGGTCCCAATGCTCCATTTTGGGATACCTCTATAGGACAGGCCATTGCCTCATTTGGCACCCATTTAAACTCTTTTGAAGATGAAGAACAATGTAGGCAATACCATGCTGCCATTATCCGTGCCCAGGATATTGATAAGCAAATAGATAAACTATTAGGACCAACACCATCACATTCCACATCTGTTCCTATGGGATATCATTCGCTTGCCGATTCTACGAGACCCATAGAACTGATTATAGATCATACAGTAACACCACATAACCCAGGTCAAATTACCACCCCTATCACCTCTCATGTTATGTTTTCTCCTAATCCTCCCAGGTCTTCTGCACCTGGGGCTCAACCTTCAATTCTCATTTCGTCAGTACCTTCTAGTGCCGGGGGGCAACCCCCAGCACGACCTACATTATCTGGCACTAGAATTGCACCTAGTCAAGGGTATACCTATAACATAGAACCATCTATAGTTTATGTCCCTCCCACCCATACTAATGTGGTGAATCCCTCGTCCAGTTCAGGTCAGCCCTCGGGGGCACAACCTATAACCGTTCAGTCTTCTGGAGGTTATGGTTATCAAATACCTATAGGTAATCATTCACCCAATCCTACAGGAATGCCTTATGCTAGAATTCGATACTCTACTAACACTTTTATGCCATGGGGGCAACCCAACTGGTCTTACATGTCAGTTATGGGGGGGATACCTATACATAGTGTGGGAGGTGCCGGAGGACCACCTTACGGAGGTCCTCCCCTTAAGGGGCCTAATGGTCCCAAAGGATCTAGCAGCTTTCCTCCTTATGGTCCTAGAAATCCTAGTGGTCATGGGGGGGCTGGTAGCTTTCCTCCTTATGGCTCTAGAGGGCCTGGTGGCCCTCTGCCTAGTGGTTCCGAAGGCTCTAGAGGTTTACCTTCTGGTGGCTCTAGAGGGTCTGGTGGTCCACCTCTTGGTGGTCATGGTGGTCCTAGTGGTCCTATTGGTGCCGGTGGTCCTGGTGGTCCCAGTGGCCTTGGTGGTCCTCCTCATAGAGGCCCTAGTGGTACTAGTGGTCCTGATCTCAGAAATCAATCCCCCATGGGTGCATTTTCTGGTAGTTCTTCATCACATCAACCTGTTTTTTAGTCAACTTATGGTCCTACTGGTAATTATATTCCATATCAATATTACCAGTATGTGCAACCTACCAGACAATTACCTTTCCTAGCAACTTTGGACTTGCCTAATTTGTCCAAGTTGATTAATGACCCCATTCGACACAATCCCTCGTGGCCTCCCATTCTGGTAAAGTTACCATCAGATATCATGAAATTCAATGGGAAGCAGGGAGATGATCCGAAGAACCATGTTATGACATTTCATTTGTGGTGTTCTTCCAACTCCCTCATGGATGACTCCATTTGGTTACGACTCTTTCAGCGAACTTTGACCAGTACGGCCGCGAAGTGGTAAATTGAACTCCCACAACATTCGTTTGTGGATTTTGGCACGTTGGAAACCGTGTTTCTTACACACTTTCAGCTCCCTATTTGTTATGAAATAGGCACTGATCTTTTAACCTCTCCACAATAGAACACCTCCACCCACATTTCTGATCATATTCATGAGTGGAGAAGGAAGAGAAGGATTATTAAGGCCCCCATTCCGGATCAGTTACTAGCTGATTGATTCACTAAATCCTTGTTGCATCCTATTTCCTGAGATGTGGCTATGGGAGGTGCCTGTTAGTCTTTCAACATTAAGCTAGCATTATTAGGATCTTTAACTGAGAGAATAACAAGCACAACAATCAAACACAAGAGACAATGAACACAGTGTTTTTCCTCAGGGAAACCATAAATGGAGAAAACCCCGCAACTTCCTCAGAGATAGAATCAACACCAAAATAGAAAATCCCAAAATAGTAAGTGATCTCCCGATAGTAGTAACCTTCTTCTTATCTAGCCCCAGTGTCTTCTCCTTCCTCAACTATGCACTACACTTGAGTGTGTATGAGATGTGTGCTAAATAGAGAAGTCACCTCTCTATTTATACTGCTTCTCGGCATGACTAAAACCCTACTAGGGTCGACTTCACTAACTGATTCTAATAACCCTAGTGCCCCAAAACTATGGGGACTTTAACTCTTAGACAATAGGAGGGTTACCCACAATGACTTGACATGGCTTGTTTACATTATAGATCCTCCCGATCAGAACATCGGGGCATCACAACATGACTCAATTACATAATAGATACATCCCGAAATAAACATCGGGTTACAAGACATAAGATACATAGATGAATACATTTCAAAGTTACAAATACATCAACACTCCCTCTTATCTAGGAAGGTATTCTTTTGACACAATTTTCAGCACTGGTCTTCTTCTCTGCATCAACTGGATCATCTCGTCATCTTCATCTTGAAGTCTTCTTCGTCTTCTTCGTCTTCAAGTCTTCTTCATCTTCTTTGTATTATTTGTCTTCAAGTCATCTTCTTCTTCAAGTCTTCTTCATCACAGGTTCTGCATCATCATGACTACTGGCTCATCACTGCTGGATCATCATCACATCTAGATCATCACTCGATTTGGATTGTCATCAAGTCTGGATCATAATCACATCTAGATCATGACTTGATCTGGATCATCATCGAGTCTGGATCATCATCACAACTGGATCGTTACTTGATCTAGATCATCATCAATTCTGGATCATCACATCTGGATCACTTGATCTGGATCATCATCAAGTATGGATCATCATGCTATCTCAGAATGGTGCTATCTTGATTCTTCTTATCACATGAAGTTCTACAGAGTCAATCCTATAGGCCTACCCTTCATGTAGGTCTTCATCAATTCTTATATTTGACACTTAAGTCAGAATGGCCCACCTAGCTCTTACATTTGACCTCATCTTGTCAGAAAGGCACACCCGACACACACATCTGACCTCATCCTGTTAGAAAGGCCCAACACTCACATCTGACCATGTGTAAACACATTGCGCCAAAATGTCTCAGCACTTATATCCGACCATGTACAAGCACACTGCATCGGAAAGGATTTTCACTTACATTCGACCATGTCCGAGGACACTACATCAGAAAGGCTCAGCACTTACAGTTGACCATGCTCGAAAGCACCGCATCGAAAGGGCTCAACACTTACAATCAACCATGCTCGAAAGCACCACATCGAAAGGGCATGCACTCACATCTGATCATGGAGGAACTAATCCCACCATCACATCAAAATGGCCCCCAGTCCCAGACTGAGCTAACTGGTAACTGACCAGGTGGCTTCATTCCCAGAATGGCAGTTGCCCTTACATCTGACCTACTCGTTAGAATGGCCAACACTCACATCTAACATGGGAGGAACCTAATCCTTTAGCCATGACAGAATGGTACAGCCCTTACATATGATCAAGTCAGAACACATCCCTCTCTCACATCAGAATGGATTCTCAGTCCTAGACTGAGTTTTCCTAGTAACTGACCAGGCACCTCCATTCCCAGAATGGAAATAGCACTCATGTCTGATCACTTAGGAACTAATCCTATAGTTGCATCAGAATGGCTCAGCACTCATATCTGACATGTAAGGAACCAAATCCTCTCACCATGACAGAATGGATCAACCCTTACATTTGACCATGGAAGGAACTTAATCCTCTCCCATGTCAAAATGGATCATGGACTCATCACTTCCCTTTAGAGGGAACATTGATCTGGAGAACACCAAGCTTCTCCCTGAAGTACTCAAACTTCACCCTACCCAATGGCTTTGTTAATACATCAACTATTTGATCATTCGTCCCAACATACTGGAGCTTCACTTATCCCCTCTGCACCATATCCCAGATATAGTGATACTTGATCTTGATATGCTTCGACTTGTCATGGAACACTGGATTCTCTGACAACTTCACACAACTCTGGTTGTCACAATGTATACAAGTAGCATCCAACTGGAGATCAAATAAATCAGACAGTAGTTTCCTCAGCCATACTACCTCACAACTAGCTAAACAAGATGCAACATACTCTGCTTCAGCTGTACTCAGTGCCACACAGGATTGCTTCCTGCTAAACCAAGATATCACACCTGATCCCATACTATAGAAACATCCTGAAGTGCTCTTTCTATCAATGGCACTGCCTTCCCATTCTGAATCAACATAACCCTCCAGGTTAATCTTCTGATTCATCTCATACTTGAGCCCATAATCAACTGTACCCATCAGGTACCTCAGAATATGCTTTGCAACAATCAAGTGAACATTTCTCAGATCTGTCAAGAACTGGCTCAAGGTGTTCACAACAAAGAAAATGTCTAGTCTTGTGTTCATCAATTACATCAAGGACCCAATCATCTGATGATACATTGTAGCATCAACCAAATATGATGAAGCATGGCTCAATAGCTTCAAGTTCGATGCCATAGGTGTGGCCATGGCTTTGCAGTCCATCATCCCAAACCTCTTCAGGATATCTACTACATACATCCCTTGTCTAAGGAAGATTCCATCTGCACTCTGCCACACCTCCATGCCTAGGAAATAATGCATCATACCCAAGTCCTTCATTTCCAACTCGGCAGCAAGCTTTCTCTTCATATCAGCAATTAACCCATCCATGCCTGTCACAAACAGATCATCTACATATAATAGGAGCATCACTATGTTGCCATCTTCAACCTTGTAGTACAGGTTGGAATCTGCTTTAGTCTTGGTAAAGCCCAAACTGGATAGAAAGCTATCAATTCTTCCGTACCAAGTCCTAGGTGCCTGTTTCAAACTGTACAAGGTTTTCTTCAATCTACACACATGAGACTCCCTGTCATGTGTCTCAAAATCGAGTCGTTGTTCTACATACACTTCATCTTCCACTACACCATTTAGGAAGGCAGTCTTGACATCCATTTGGTGTATCTTCCATTTCATCACTGTAGCCAGAGCTAGTACTGATCTGATGGAAGTGTATCTGGCTACAGGTGCAAAGGTTTCTTCATAATCTATTCCTTCTTTTTGAGAGAAACCCCAAGCCACAAATATTGCTTTATATTTTTCAATGCTACCATCTACATCATGCTTGATCTTGTACATCCATTTGGAAGTCACAACTGACTTCCCTTCTGTTCTTGGGACAACATCCCAAACATCATTCTTCATGATCGATTGATATTCTTCAATCATAGAATCCTTCCATTCTTTTCGTTCTGCCACTTCTTCATAACTAGAAGGTTCTTTATCAATGAAATCACATAATAAAGCTACATACCCATAGCAGGATTTGGTCCTCTTTCTTTCTCTGTGATGCTCTTTTGGAGCCCCATATCTTTCCGCACCTTGGATAATTTCACATACCCAAGCAGGTTTCCTCTTATGAGGATTCTTCTCCAGAGGTGGATCTATAGGTATTTGTGTTTCTTCAAATTCTCGATCTTCTTCTTGAGTTTCTTTGTTCATGGTTGTATCATGAATTTTGGGTGCTTATGCTTCTTCATGTTTTTCAACAAGTCTCTTTCTGGATTTGTTGTAAGCTGTGTCTTCATCAAATGTCACATCCCTGCTGATGTCAATCTTCTTGTATCCTGGGAAATAGATTCTATAAGCCTTTGAGATATCAGAGTATCCCACAAATATACCCTTCTTTCCTGAAGGATCTAATTTTGTTCTCTTCTCTTTTGGAATGTGTATGTACACAGGACAACCGAATATTCTGAGATGGCTGAATTCTGGTTTCTTGCCGGAGAATACTTCTTCATGAGTCTTGTTCTCGAGTACTCTATGTGGAGTACGGTTGTGTACATACACCACTGTTCTGGCAGCTTCTGCCCAAAGATGCATAAGAAGATCTTGATCATGAAGCATAGCTCTTGCAACTTCCATGATAGTTCTATTCTTCCATTCCACAATCCCACTCTGTTGTGGATTATAAGGAGTGGACAACTCCCTCTTAATCCCTGATTCTTTACATAGCTCTTTGAATTCATTCAAAGTGAATTCTTTGCCATTATCTGATAAAAAGCTCTTGATATTCTTTTCAGTGTGATTCTTGATCAAGGCTTTGAATTCCTTGAACTTGCTGACTACTTCGTCTTTGTTATTTATGAAGTAAACCCATGTCTTCCTAGAAAAGTCATCAATAAAAGAAACATAATATGCATAGATGCTTAGTGAGCTTGATGAAATAGGACCACATACATCAGAGTGGATGATTTCCAAGATTCATTTTGCTTTGCTTTTGCTACTTGGAAATGTCTTCTTTGTGTTCTTTCCTTCCACATATCCTTTGCAGACCCCATCATGTTTCGCTTGTATTTCTGGAAGACCTTCAACAGCTTTGCTTGCAAGAGGTAGTGATCTGTAATGCACATGTGCAAGCCTTCTATGCCATAGTTCATTTGGATCTAGTGTGTCATGGACCAAGGCTTGTTTTGGATGTCCCTTCAATTTGTACAAACCTCCTTCTTGTTCACCAATCACTATTGCATAATCAATAGTATTTCCTTTTGGCCACATGATGACTTGACCATTTATGAATGCAACCCTCATTCCTTTTGCATCTAATGCTGATATGGAGAGAAGGTTCTTCTTGAGTCCTAGCACAAAAAATACATCCTTCATTATTATAGACTTTCCACGGTCTAGCTTATAGGAAGATTCCCCACTACCTTTTATTGGATATTGGTAGTCATTTCCTAGCTTCACCTTGTGAGGTGATTCATGTTCTGAAAGTTTCACAAAGGATTCCTTGAATCCAGTCATATGTTTGGAAGCCCCACTATCTATAATCCAATAATCACTTCCATGAGTAATGTTTCCCATGAGAGTGAAGATCAAAACATATTCATCCTCGCTTGAAGAATCTTCACTTTCATATCTGGTTCTCTTTGATGATGGTTCATCATCCTCTGCAGCATGAGCATGATGTATTCTTTTGTTTCCGTTCTTCTTGTGATCTTCACCTCCCATATTCTCTTCTCAAGCTTCTATCCAATCTTCTTCTTGAGAACATTCTTCCCATAGTCTGCTAAACTTTATTAACTTCTTTCTAGCATAGATCCCTTGAATGAAAGAGTCCCATGTCCTAGGGAGACCATTCAAGGTAGTCATCACAATTTATACATTCTCCACTTCTTCATCTACTGCTTCCAATTGTTCCTTGATCTGAGAAACCATTGTGAAGTAAGACTGGATGGTCTCTGTATTCTGGATCTTCACATTATTCAGTTGATTCCTTAGAGTCATCTTTCGGTTTATGTTATTCCCTTTAAACAATTTGGTTAGGGCATCAAACATAGCTTTCGGTGTCTTGAGAGAGGACACCTATGGGATAAGGTGATCCTTGATAGAATCAGCAATGATCCTCTTTTCCATAACCAACTTCTTCTTATGCAAGGCCTTAGCCTCATCTCCCTCTGGAACTGGAACCTCCTCATGGATGTAGGAGTCCAACTCGTTCTCCTCTAGGACCAGGGAGATCCTATACTTCCAGGCTTAGAATTTATCAGCTCCCTTAATATTTTCATCAAGCTTTGTATGATGAGACATATTAACTAAGAACCTCAAATGGAAATACAAAAGATTTAGATCTTACCAGGTCAAGATGTCGGATCTAGATTCGGAGCTAAAAATCCTGTAGTGCTGGATCAGGAGCAAATTAGGGTTTTTCTTTTTCGGAGTTTTTTCCAACCAATTGCTTTGAAATTGATCCCTAACTTCAATTTTGGGGAGGATACCAATCCAAGCCTGGGCCCACTAAAAAATTCCTCTTCTGTGAAAAGCCCTAATTTTCGGCAGTAGTGTTGGGTCCAAAACTAAAAAACCTCATAATTGGATTTTGCTTCGACAGAAAGATGCGCCCTAAGGAGGAGAGTTATTCCACCTTACTTTTTCTGAAAATATATGGAGGAAGATCCAAAAACTAGGAAGCCCTAGTTCCTGCAGCTACACAATGTCTTCTTCTCAGGTTAGCACCGATACCATGTTAGTTTTTCAACATTAAGCTAGCATTATTAGGATCTTTAACTGAGAGAATAACAAGCACATCAATTAAACACAAGAGACAATGAACACAGTGTTTTTCCTTGGGGAAACAATAAATGGAGAAAACCCCACAACTTCCTCAGAGATATAATAAGCACCAAAATAGAAAATCCCAAAATAGTAAGTGATCTCCCCACAGTAGTAACCTTCTTCGTATCTAGCCCCAGTGTCTTCTCCTTCCTCAACTATGCACTACACTTGAGTGTGTATGAGATGTGTGCTAAATAGAGAAGTCACCTCTCTATTTATACTACTTCCCGGCATGACTAAAACCCTACTAGGGTCGACTTCACTAAGTAAGTCTAATAACCCTAGTGCCCCAGAACTGCAAGGACTTTAACCCTTAGAAAATAGGAGAGTTAACCACAATGAATTGACATGAATTTTTTACATTATAGATCCTCCCGATCAGAACATCGAGGCATGACAACATGACTCAATTACATAATAGATACATCCCAGAATAAACATCGGGTTACAAGACATAAGATACATAGATGAATACATTCCGAAGTTACAAATACATCAACAATGTCGTCACCGACATTAGAGGAAATTTCAACTCAAAATGGGCCTCCTAAAATGAACTAATAAAATAATAGAAAAAATAATAAAATAATATTTATTAATATTGGAGGAAGAAAAGAAAAAAACTACTTTTTCGTTTGTATTTTTGACATATCTCCCTGTGTTTTTACTCAAATTTCGATCGGGAGAGCTCGTTGGATGCGGAATTAAATTCTGCATCCAACGAGTACCCACTTGGCATACATTTGAAGGACCCCTCTACCTCAAAAACAAGAAATACCTGAAAAAATGGAATGATGATGTCATCATTTCATTTTTTCAGGTATTTCTTGTTTTTGAGGTAGCGGGGTTCGTCAAAAATATGCCGAGTGGGTACTCGTTGGATGCGGGATTTAATTCCGCATCCAACAAGCTCTCCCGATCGAAATTTGAGTAAAAACACAGGGAGATATGTCAAAAATACAAACAAAAAAAGTAGTTTTTTTTATGATACCTATCCCCAAATTTATATTAAAAAAGTGTTTAAGACCTATACGGTATTTCAAATTTAAATCAATTTCATTGGCTAACAAATGATGACATGGAATTTGAATAAAATTTAAAAGGCCCATTTTGAGTTGAAATTTCCTCTAATGAGAGCAGGCTATTAGTCGGGCTCAGTACCTAGACTTGGTCTATTCCCAGTCTGGAACTCTTTATGACCTGATTCCTCAAGCTCCTCACCCCAGCACCGATCCTGCCAAGCCACTAGTAGAAGTACCTGTTGATGGGATTGTTGGTTCAATCTAGTCCCCATCCACAGTGAAACCTGCCAAGCAAACCCAAACTACCACCCCTACTCCTTCGACTCCTAAGGTTTCCGCCGAGGTCAATTCTATTCAAAGTACTCAAACCTCGGGTAATAATAAGAAGAAAGGTAAAAATCAAAATAAAAAACCTAGAAACCAATAGGAGACTCCATGAACAACCAACAGTGATAACAACAAATAGAAAAGGCAAAATATCCCTGTCTGCTATGCGGTGGTGACCATTTTTCAAAGGACTGTCCTCGTCGAGATGAAATCTCCTAGTTTTTGAAGTCCAATCCTGCACCTGCAGTACTTACAGATCCTTTTCCCTCTCAACAACAACTGATAGACCACATGTCTAATCAGGGTAACTTTAGTTCATCAGAGGAAATTTGTATGATGTCCTCAGATACCATCAATCTGCAAAATCGAAGTCAGAATTATGACAAACCCGCAGATAAGAAAGAAGATCAATCTTCTTTAGGGAAAGTTCTCTCTACTAGTTCTCCAGAATCCTCGTCTACTGTCCCCTTATCTATCGAAAATCCTACTCTCAAGATGATTTTGCGCCCACCTAAGAGTACTCTTCGGAAGGCTGTCTTTAATCCAAATACCCAAGTTGCTCTATTTTATAATGTAGTTGAATATCTCGCTCAAGCACCTTGTGTGATGTCTACCTTAGAGGTACTCCAAAGTTTCCCTACATAGCGCAAGAACTTGTTAACAGCATTAGGAGCTTTATACCCGGATAACATTAACTTGATTCATTTCAATGTTGAGAACTACAAGCCTAGATTACCGCATAAACTTACTTTTCAGATCATTACAAAAGTAGTGGGAAAGAAAGTCTTCCGAATGGTAATAGATGAAGGAGCTTTGACCTTGGTGTTGTCTCTGACTTGTTGGAAGGCTCTCGGCTCTCCCGAGCTTGTCACATCACATATGACCCTTAAAGCCTTTGACGGATGGGGTTTCCAACCCCATGGTCTCATATCAGCCCTAGTGGTTGAGCTAGTGGGAAAAACCGTTTCCATCCAAGTAGAAGTGGTAGACGCCCCTTTAGATTACAACCTCCTTCTAGGAAGGAATTGGTTCTATGCCATCACTATTGTTGCCTCAACAGTATTCCGAACAGTCCAATTCCTGCATCTAGGTAGAATTGTTACTATTGATCAGCTTGATTTCTGTACCCTGGATGTTACTACCTCCATGGATAATAACATCCCCATGTTAGGCCAGTCCCCTCCTCCTTACCAGTTTATTGGGGTAGGAATGTTGAAGGATTCATCCCTTATGGGGATTTTTCCATCCACTCCTCCTAGCATGGATACCGTGACATTCCATATGATCGCCTCATTTGATTATGAGCCTAATGGAAAACATGTTGTTGATTCCACCTCGTTGAGTCCACACAAAGCTATGCATGACACCATTCAAACATTTTTCGATGATCACACTGATGAACTTCATCTAGTGGCTTCGGATCCTTACCATTTACCGTACTGGCTAGAACCTTCTCTTCCTATTCTAGATTATCTCTCAGAGACTTTCCCTTTCGATGAGTTCATTATGGAGATCATGAATACGGATGAGCCCATTTGGGAGGATCACTATCATAGATCCATGTTCCTCCCCAACACTAGTTCAGTTAGCCATGATTTTTCATCCTTGTTTCCTACTGATATTGTCAATGTTCCCCAAAGTCCTATATTGTTGCAAGATACAGATTCTAAAGGAAACCTTTGAAACATTACTCAGACGAACCCGATTGACATATCAGCCAAGCCTAATGTTATCGAGCATGTTCATGTTGGGTAGAACTGCTCGGCAGATGAATCTAAAGCATATAAGGCACTTTTTAAGGAATTCCGTGATATTTTTGACTAGTCCTATGAAGAGATGTAGGGGATTGACCCATCCATTGTGGTCCATGATATTAAAACCTATCCCACAGCTTAACTTGTCAGGCAGAAACTTAGGCAGGTCCATCCTCGGAAGGCCGCAACTATTAAAACTGAAATTGAGAAACTTCTCAAAGCTAGGTTTATTTATCCTGTACCCCTGATGGAATGGGTATCAAACATTTTCCCTGTCAATAAAAAGCAGGGAACCATTAGAGTCTGTATCAATTTTAGGGATTTGAATAAATCTTGTCCCAAGGACAACTTTTCGACTCCGCACATCGATTAGATTATCGACAACTGTGCTGGAAGTTTCATGTTTTCATTCATGGATGGCTTCTCTGGCTATAATCAGATTGAGATATTACCCTTTGATCAACATAAGATGACATTCATTTGCCGATAGGGAACCTTTGCATATAAGAAGTTACCTTTCAACTTGAAAAATGTTGAAGCCATGTTCCAGAATGCGATGTCCTATGCGTTTCATGATATTAAACATATTGTTGAACCGTACCTTGATGAACTCCTTGCTCATTCACAATGACGGGAGGACCACCCTAGTCATCTTAGAGACATATTCCTGAGATGCCGTCATTATAATATACAGATCAATCCACATAAATGTGTTTTTTGCGTTGAGACAGGATGTCTGCTAGGATTTGTGGTATCCAAAGATGGCATCGAGATCGATCCTTTGAATATTGCTGCTATTTTAGATCTACCAGCCCCAACCAATCTCCTTGAATTCCAAAATTTGCAAGGGAAGGAAAACTTTCTTCGTCGTTTCATGTGCAATTTCACAAAGAAAACACACGGTTATATGCGTCCTCAAGAAGAACACTCCATTCTTTTGGGATGACTAGGCCCAACGTGGCTTTCATAATCTTAAGCACGCTCTAACTCATTCCCCTGTGATACACCCCCTGGATTATTCAAAGGACTTTCTCTTATATATTGTTGCCTTCGCTACTACCATCGCTATGGTTTTAGTGCAGGACAATCTCCACGGTTAGAAGCATGTGATTTATTACGCCAATAAGAATCTTATGGATTCCGAAACATGTTATTCACATGTAGAGAAGTTAGCATTGGCTATGGTCATTGCTGTACAAACGTTTTGTCACTACATTCTACTCTGCACTACTACCGTATTGGCAGAATAGAACCCGATGTATTACATCCTGACTCATCAGGTGCTTGGGGGCAAGTAATCCCGTTGGATCGCTATCCTTCAGGATTTTGATCTGGAGTTTTCCAAGGCCACATCAAAGAAATCCTTGGTCTTTGCAGAGCTTATGTGTGATCTTCCCTGTGCTACAACAGAATCTGAGCCCAATAATTCATTTCCAGATGAATTCATGTTCCTGATTAGCACTACTGATCCTTGGTATGGATATTTACTGATTTATCTCCAAACACACCAATTTCAGCTGCATTTATCTTGCGATGACCGCCGCCATATCCGTCACCATGCGAAATACTATCTTATCCTGAATGATACCTTGTATAGACGTGGGATTGAATCTGTTCTTCGGCGATGCCTCACTCATGAGGAGGTTGAACATGTGTTGAATGATTTCCACTCAGGAGCATGTGGCAGTCATTTATCTGGGATGGCTACAACCCAGAAAATCCTTCGCGCTGGCTATTTCTAGCCTTCTATCTTCAAAGATTGTCATGAGGCTGTTAAGAAATTCCCACCTTGTCAACATTTTTATCCCAAAAAGTGCACCCATCCTGCTCCACTACACCCTGTCATTGCCATTGGCCCATTCACCAAATGGGGGATTGACTTCATGCATTGTAAGCCTACCTCAGTCGGGGGGCATGGTTACATCATCGTAGCCGTTGATTATTTCAAAAAATGGGCTGAGGCGATGCCTACATATGCAGAAGATGGTAAGACTACCGCTCTCTTCTTGTTCAATCATATCATAGCTATATTTGGAGTTCCACAGTCCATCGTTACTGATCATGGATCCCATTTTCGTAATCAAATGATGGAGGGACTGAGTGCCAAGCTAGGTTTTTGCCATGAAAAATCTACACCATATTATCTGCAAGCTAATGGTTAGGTAGAGGCCATTAACACAGTTTTGAAAACTATGCTTTCTCGGATGGTTGGAGATCATAAATCCAAATGGCACCATGTTCTTTTCTCCGCTCTTTGGGCTTATCAGACTTCTGTGAAAACAACTACTGGTTTCACACCATTCCAGCTTGTCTATGGACTCGAGGCTGTCTTTCTGATCCAATGTTAGATTCCATCCTTACAACTGGCCGTCGAACTTCTCCCAGACACTTCCACAGAGGAAGGAATATTTTTGTACTTGAGTAACCTTGACGAGACTCGGAGAGATGCTGCCTTGGCTAATGAGGCACATAAGAAACACGTCAAGGCGCAGTATGATAAATTCATCCAGCCTCGCGTCTTTAACGAGGTGTTGAGGCCTAGAAATTCGCAGGAAACAACATCAAGGGATTCTCCCCAGTCAACGTTCCCAACTAGCCCGTGACTGTTTGGTGTGGGGAATCCGTTGCTGTTGTTTCCTGCGAATTTCCAGGCCTCAACAGTTTCTGGTGCTAGAATGAGGGCTGCCAGTGCATGGCTGGCCGGGGAAATCCATTTCCTTGAAATAACTCCACCAGTGATAGTTTTGAAAGCACTTTATTTTCTAATCCAAATACTGAAGAGAATAGAGAATATTTGTTTGCTGTGGACAACCAAGTGGTAAATGATATGAGAAGACACACATGAGCTTATGTAAAGAGTATTGGAGGATTACCCATTATCCCTGATTTACCTCGAAGAGAATACAAGAAGAAAGACCATCGCATATTGGAAGATTCAGTGTTGGTTAGAGATTGGGAAGAGTTAGTAGAAGTAGCATTACAGGAGGTTGTTCAGCCTTTGAATCAGGTAGGCCCAAACGCACCTTACTGCTCACCTATGCAGACTCCTGTTCCTTCACCACCTCATTCTCCACCCAGGCTCATGGTGGGCATAAACGTAAATCAGCCACCCAACCCACCGAATCCACCACATGCTTGGAAGGATAGGTCACCTCTAAACCTGACACCTCTGTTGCATGATTTACCTCAAGCTTTTGAGAATTTGCTGCCTAATTTTGATCCAAATGAGAATGTTGTAGTATAATACCATTTGCAAAGCTTCTATTTGACAATAGAAGGATTAAGGGCTGGGGAACATGAGGATGTAGTTTGTAGACTTTTTCCACACACCCTTAAAGGAGCAGCAACATCATAGTATTTTGGTTTTCCTGCAAACTCTATCCCAGATTGGGATACCTTTGAAAGGATTTTCAGAAGTAAGTATGCAGCCCAAAAGACGCATGCAGCACTAATGAAAGGCTTAGGCACTTTAAAAAAAGAAAGGAAAGAAAAGGTACACAATTTCACTCAAAGATTTTTTGCTTACCTCAAGAACTTCTCTACGACCAATAAGCCCTCTAATAAAGTTCTGATTGAATATTATACCTCAGCTTTAGGTCTAGACTTGGCTATGTTCACAAAAGCTCAAGTTAATCCTACGTTAGCAGAAAATTATGAAGAAGCAGAAAGAGTAGAGGCTGAAAGGGAAAGTATAGAAGATTATCCCGAGCAATCTGGAGAAAAAACTTCTGGGAAAAGAGCCTTATTGTAGTCTAAACCTAAAGAGGAGTAATCACATGATTTTGAGGGGATTTTAAAGATAATGCAAAAGATTTCCAATAGAATAATAGATTTGGAGAAGGAAAAAGAAGTTGAGAAAGATTATAAGCCTTACTACAAAAAAAGGGAAGATAACAACCAATTCAAGACCCCTTCGTATGGTTCAACATCAATGAATCTGACAGTAAGTAGGGATGGATAATTTCTGCACTTTTCACCAACAACCCCATTTGGAAAAGAATTGTCCTCAACGGTTAAATTCAATGACGTTGGTGATGAATCAGCTTTTGGATTCTAAATTGACTGAGGACAGTGATGAAGAGGAAAAGGGCTATAAGACCATGGAAAAACAAGAGAATGATACCATGTTTTTATGGGATTGTGTCTCGCTGTTTGATACAGAAAAAAGTACTATGAAACCTAAGAACATATCAATGACAATAAAAGACATGAATTTGGTAAATAAAGACAATTCAATAATCTCAAAAATTAAGAAGTTGCAAGAGAATGTCAGGAAACATCCAAAGAACAATGTTGAGGACAAAGTACCCGAAATTACCATTATCAACCAAGATCCGGAGAAAATCAACAAGCCTGCTAAGCCTATGGAAGACCATATATGTGTTGAGAAAGAAAATATTGAAAATCCTGAAGAGCCAGAGGAAGAGATACCCACCGAAAACCAACCCGTGGAGGAAGATGTCGAATCAATTGGGGAAGGGAAATCTAGAACCCCACCTTTCCTTTTGAATCTGTAAATTTTGAACCATAAGGTGCATAATTGTCTGGTAGATTCTGGATCATCAGTTAATGTTATGCCACTCGAAGTTTTCAAAAAAATTAATGGGCAGCCAAAACCTACTGCTTGGGAAGTTACTCAATTAGACAGAACTAATATCAAAGTAGTGGGAGAAATGGAGAATGTTCTCATTCGTTTACCTGCAAATAACAAGATATGTCAATTGATTGATATTGTGGTGGCTGACATACCAGATGGGTATGGAATTATTCTGAACCGAGACTAGTTCGCGAGGTTAAAGGGGTATTTTTCTTCAGATTGGTCACATTTATGGTTGCCTCATAAAGGGGTCCCAAATCGGATCAAAATTTTAAGGGAACCTTACATGAAGCACACTATCACTAAGTTGGAAGAAGGAAATGAATCTACAAATTCTATTTTGGGGAATTATCTAACGGATCTTGAACCAAGATATCATGCATCAGATGAAGCCAGCAGTATGACTGACACTCAGCCTGATCTCCTTCAAGGTTCACAAGCTGATGAGATTGATTGTAAATTGGTAGACATAGTTTCGATTTCAAAAAGAACAGAATTAGATCACAGTTAGGTATCTCATGTCTACAATCAAGCCTAGCCCCTTGACTCATAGGTTGATAGATTTCCAGGGGTGGGCACAGAACTGATCAGGTAGTGGTTGGTTCTCGAATTTCATTTTTCTTTTGATTTGATGACCTTGTACATAAATAATTTGTTGTAGTTTTACTTTGATTTACTGCTTTTATTTCTGGTCATTTTGGTTTGTTTTTGAATAAGAGAGGCAAACTTTGGTTGCATGGAAAGCATCAGGGTTCTCGATTAACTGAAATCTTTGGGATAATACTATGCGTTTTATTTTGAAATGATAGATTTTCTTCTAGTAAGTAGTTTTCCTAAATGGCTATGCACTCATTGAAGTCCCGTTTAACCCTTGAAAATAACTCAGAATTAAGAGGTATGTAATACTATTTTGAGGCTCCATCTATTTCACATCTAAGATGTCCTAGGGAGTGATAGCAAAAGACCCACAGAAAGGAAGCAAGGTAAACGGTTTATTATATATAAATGATCCCATGCCATGATTTTGAAAGCCTAAAGGCTGTTAAGAGTCAAAACTCCTAAAAGAAGCAATGCATATCAAAACAAAGTATCAGAAACGTGAAAATAATCTGCCAAAAGTTCTTCTCCATCCGTGAGCTGAAAAGTAAATACATCTCTCACACAAAAGGACACTATGGATAGAAGAGCCTGAATAAAATTCAGAAAGAAAGACAAATGGAGGACTCATCAAGGACAAAAGTCCAAAAGCACAAAAAGTGCAAAATGGCATGGGAATGAGGAACAAATGAATATTTCTGTTTACCATATGTTACAATACTATGGTGTCCAAGATAGAAACTACCCAAAGACAGAGGTAAAATAAAACTCACCTATTAAGCCTCAAAAGAATTTATCCAGACTTTCGAAGATTTTGGGTATTCCCATTTCCTAAGAATGGACTGTCATCAATGATTTAAATGCATGTGTTTGCCGTCTTAGGAATACAAGCATCTAGAAGAATTCAAATTATGAGCTAAATGATTAAACAGTCTTTTACCGAGAAGAAGTTGATTTAGAAATCTGGAGTTCACCAGGTAGTCACCAATTGTTACAGTAGCAATATTTTCCCAAAATTCAAAAAAAAATTGGGACCCTCCTTTAATTTGTTTTGCTTAGTTTTTTTTTGTTTTGCTTGATGTTTGCAAAAAAGATTACTTTGATGCCAGCGATGTTTTATGGTTTGAATTGATGATTGTCTTGCCAACGGAAGTATTTTTGACTATTGAGTTGCGAGACTAGTTATCTGCACGCCTGCTGTTGCGGAAAAGAACCAGACATCAAGACCGATCCAAAGGTTTTCGGTCTCCGATGTGTTTTTCATAAATCAACGGCTTGTTAATAATATCGTGGAAACATTTGTCTCTACGTCTTCTGCAGTTGCGGAGGAGGCATTGTGAAGTTCCCCGACGATGTTATTAACCTTTTTTGATCCCGCCGTTTCGATTCGCAAGTCCTGAGTTTTTTCAACTTTTGTCATTGCGGATTTGGAAAGCACTAGGCTTCCAATAGTTTGATTTATATTGTCCAATTGGTCGATATTTTTTTTCTTGAGTCATGTTTATTTCACCTCCGATTTTGCTAGTCTGTGGAACTCATTTCCTTTTTGGTTTCCGTTGTTGCAGCTCTTCAGCTAACTATTGGTCCGAGACCTTAGTTTGACGAGCTCCAAGTTAAGGTTGATTTCTTTCTCTTGCCATCATCATTGTGGGTTTCCTGGCTGTTTCATCATCCGCCATTGCGGAGGCAATACTAACAAGATCGCCAACCCGTAGCCTCTTCGCCTCCTGATGGTTTTATTTTTCCCACCTATTATGGTTGACCGCGACATATATATTGGGGTTTTTTGTTTTTTATTGTTATTTTGCGATTTCCCTATGCTATCGTTTTTGCTCGAGTATACCAACGCACTTGCTGTCGGTACCTTCGCTCCTAGGTGGATCTGCTGTGAAGGTTTGCATATTCTTCTCCACCAATCGCGCAGTACAGTGCGAGGTAGGCCCTTATTCCCTTTTTACCTTTTCATTCAATTGGTCAAACTATTTTTGTTGTCCTTGGTTGGTTTGTTGCCTCTATGGTTAGTCGATATATAATAATCCATGGATGGTATTGCTACCCGGTGGGGTGTTGTTTTCTTAAGGATTAAGTCCGTGGCTGTTATGAGATCACAGCCCACACTCAATTGCTGGGGAAACCGGTGCAGATAACCGTTACGTTGTCCACGCTAGTTTCCCCCAATCTATGTTTGGCCATCTGGGGGGGGGAGCGTTTCATTGGGTTCTTCCAAAATGCCAGGGTTTTCATCCCCAGTTTGGTCGCCCTTGTTTTCACGAACCAGGGTAGCGATGTTGAAGTTACCTCCCGCTTAGGATGAGACTGTTCAAACTCGAGTATGAACCCCGAACCAATTTAGGGATTCAGAATGCACAATCTATGCGGATTTTGATGCGAGTAGCAGTTTCCCCTTATGTTTTCTTTGAGCTTACAGTGAGTCTAATGCACTAACATAGTACAGTATCCTTCTCTTGGGAGTAGGCCTCGTATTTTCCTTGGAATTTTTTAGTTCATAGCGTCGAGAAGGGGTTTTGAGACTGTTTTCTACTCGACGCGAGGAGGGGGATATTCTTCGTTTTAGAAAAGGACATGATATGCTAAGTTGAATCTACAAATGTTGGTCATGAGTTGGTTTTATCCTTTTTGGGTAGATTGATTTTATGCGGGAACATTTGGTTGTTGAGAATTGTTTGTTTATTTTTCATAGCTGCAATCATGTTTAGCATAGAAGAGGTAAAATGCTTATACAGTTTGTCTCCATTTTTGAATGCTATCTGGGAATGACCCAACAGAACCTAAAATATTTTGTGTATGACAGGGAAATTCTTCATAATTCGAGATGTCTAAATGGTAGAAGAAGAAGGCTCTCATAGTAGAAGAGGAACTCGATATTGAAATCATCACCAAAGTTGAATACACTTACGAAGATACCAAATGTTTAGTGGGTATGGAACCTGAATATAAATGGGTGGAAATCTACAGATTAATAACACACTGGGAGGTACCTGACACTGGTTTTGAGGAGGAAACCATATATGCAAACACAGAGAGATATTCCTTGATGAGAGTGGCTACTAGAATTGAGCTTTTTCCATGCTCAGAGGTGATTGGGTGGATTCTGCCCAAGGCAGATGTAACGACCATGATTTTGGAAAATGTTGATAAATAGGGTTATGCTTCCTATAGCCCTGGGTATGTATCACTGGCATACCACTTACCAGAAGCCCAAGTATACTTTACTGAAGACTGGCTAAAGGAAATTAAGATGGACCTAGTCGAGACACTGAAGAGAATGTTGGTGCCTGGCAAGAACTTCAGAACTAGGCCATCCAGGGAATATGATACTGCCACCCTTAGGACCCCTTACAGGTTCATTTCCCTGATGTTGAATAGGATTTTTGGGAGGGCCCATGGTAAAAAATTCAATTTGGATTGGGTACCTATCATCTTCTATGTTGCAACACAGGGGACAATGTTCAACTGGGCAAACATTGTGTCCAACAGCCTCTTAGCCTGCATTGCTTTAGCATTAGGAGGGGTGTACCAGAAGAGATCAGAGTTCTATATGATCTCTATACTGATTGATTGCATACTATGCAATCAACCCTTCCCAAACTTGAGGTGTATTTGGGACCGAGAGAGAACACTGGTCTACTCAGCTTACAAGCCATTGTGGGCACACAAGTACCACAATCACTATAGAGAAGTGTGTGATCACTTCATTATGCCATTATATACAGTGATCTTCTTGAAAGAGTGCAACTGCATGTCAGAGGAAGCATTGCAGGTGATTGAAGAATATGCAGACTACTACTTAACAAAGGAGGGATTGTATTTTAGGATGTATGGATGCTCCAAAGCACACTCACTATTGCAAAAGTATGCCACTGACTATGTAGTGCACAAAGAGGCAGTTAGACAGGTCTTCTTAGATGGTATAGGGAGATTTTTATTCAAACATAAGAAAGCGGCTTACCCTCCTTTACCATTCAGGTTGGGAAGCTATAAGTTTACAAGGGTGAAGAAAGATGATGAATTTGTAGAAGAATTGGGGAAATTCCATTTTGGGAAAATGAATTTCCATAGGAATTATTCCTGGAATAAAGTGGTAGAGCACTGCAGGGTGGCGAATGTCCATTTTGAATACACTAGTCACTGGGATACAGAGGAATCAATTTTATGCAGTGTAGAAAATATAATGACCTTAAGAAGGAGATTTAAAAAGAAAATCACCACCAAAGGCGGGAAAGGACAGGATGAGTAGGAAAAGGCAGAGGAGGAAGAGGCTAGAAAAAGAAATGAAGATGCTAGGAGACTAGCATAGGAAGTCGAAAGCTGGCTCAAAGGTGAGGAGGAAGAAAAGAGGAGAGCTGAACAAGAAGCAGCTAAAAAGGCAGAAGAAGCTTCCTGGAGTGAAGAGGAGGAAAAGAAAAGAAATATGGATGAGGAACTGAAGAAGCAGGAAGCAGAAAGGCTAAAACTGATAGGGGCAGTGATAGAGCAATCAGCTTTCGATCCTGTAGACAGTCAGGCTTAGAACTTGGGTAATCCTGATATTCAATATCCCGAGGTAGCTGCTGGTAGCACAACAAGACAGGGTATGGTCTCTACCCTTAGGCTAATCCCTTTTGAGCAGAAGAAAGGGGAGGAGGTACCATATTTCAACACTATTTTTTATGATAGAGAAAGGAAAAGAATAATGAAGAGGACCGAGAGAAAAGTCGAGACTGGGGGGCAGTCGAGTAAAATGATAAATGATACAACCATAGTATATGGGACAGACAAGGACCCCAGATTCACCATCAGAGCTGGGGCTGCATTGATCCATGATTTTGAGGACAATGTAGATCGAATAATGACTGATCTTCAACAGTCAAAGAAGTCTACTGTCCAGCTAAAAGATACCTTGAGAAGAGAGAGAGAGGAAAATAATAGATTGAAAAGAAAGTTTGAAGACATACAACATTAAAAAAAGTCTTCAAAAGTTGAGCTCCAATGCCTCCAAGTAGAGAAGAGATCTCTGGAGGCTGCCCAAGGAAGTCTGGAGAAATTACAGCAAGAATGTCAAGGGTTAAGGGAAGAAAAGGAGTAGCCGCTAAGTAAGATAGGGGAATTGGAGCTACATAAAGCTACCTTGGAGGAATCTGAAAGGAAATCTCAGGGGCAGACTGCAGAGCTTAAGGAACATATTACCTCATTAACTACAGCTCTAGAAGAGGCCAGGGAACAACAAGTCAATCTTCAGCCTTTCAAGGAGCATGTTCTAGCATAGAGGAGCAAGATGCACCAACTGCAAGTAGCCATAGAAGAAGAAAGGTGCAAGATCTTAGAGGTAGAAAATCAGCTGGAAGATATTTTGGAAACCTCTTCATATTTTGTGGACAGATCACAGGACATCTTAGAAGTCCTGACATGAAGGATGGCAAGATTAGAAGCAAATGAGGAAACCCCTATAGATCTACCATCAAAAGATCAACTAGCCCTGAGGAAAGACTATGATTTACTGGAGTTTTCCATAAACACAGCCGAAGAGTTCAAGAAGGATGTCAAGAAGACAAAGGGGGCTTGTGCAGAGTTCTTTAGGAGGCTTCTGATTACTTATAATCGCTTCCAGGTTGAGGCTGGACAGAGAATGGATACCTTTCTAGAGCATAGCCTATTTTTGGAGATGTTGCAAAGAAGATATCAGGAGGATGAACAAAAGATCCAGCACATCAAAGCCCTAGACGAGCAGACCCTGAGGAATGAAGTAGCTCATTCCAAAGTTAGTGTGCAGTTGCTTGAAGACCAACTTCACCTCAACGTAGCCATAATAGAAGTAATAAGGAATCAAGCTACTAAATTTGAAATAAATATTCGTTTCTTAGAACCTTTCGAGTTCGAGAGCATTGCCTCAAAGGCTTCAGTGTGGAATAAGTTCTTGAATTAACAAGCGGGACTCCCCTCATAAGCACTTTATTTATTTTATTGTAATATATTGTAAATCCCATAAGCACTTAATGAAAGAAAAGTGTGGGAGGTGAAGCGTTGGGGAAGCCCAAGAGTCATTTGCGGGCAGCCCAACAGTTTTGTTCTTTTGTATAAATATAGAAGATTTAGATAAGGGAAAGGACTTTTTCCCATTGATATTGGTGAGGAAATATTGTAAGAAGAACTATTTCCTTTTGCAATAAATTTATAGTTTTCCTGTTGGAGAAAGCTTGGTGGAATATTCAAATGTTGTGCTATGGATTTGTTGAAGAGGAACTATTTTGTTTTGAGCTTTGTGCCCATTAACTGTGAGATTGTTCTGACTCTATGAACCTATGTTCTTATATGAGTGTTCTCTGGTTTATTTTATGAAAATTTCCACTATGAGTAATGAATGTTATTCATAAACAATTGGCTAGCTACTTGTTCAAATATCTTTAATTGTTCATGTGTTTTGAAAGAAGTATCAGCTATTTGTAAATTTTTCATAATGCATGTACAAATACATTACTCATTAATAAATGATAATCTTGCTCCCTAGGGATAAGTTAGGTATTTAGTTTTAATTTCTTGCTGTGTGTGATTTAGAGGCGAGAGAGTCTAAGACGAGAGGTAAGAACGTGTGCATCACATTGTGACCACTCCTAGCATTCTCTATCAATCTGCATCTTAGATAGGCACTTGCATGTCATACTTAAAACTAAAAATACAAAAAATATACACGGTGGACCAGGCTGCAACCGGTAAAACCTTTTTATTTTTGTTACTTGACCTACGGTAGCCGAACCGCAAACCAGACAGATTCCCCACACCAAACAGTCACGGGCTAGTTGGGAACGTTGACTGGGGAAAATCCCTTGTTGTTGTTGCATGTGAATTTCCAGGCCTCAACACGAGGGTGACCTAGTATTGACTTATGATCAGAGATATGAAAAACTAGGGAAAGGTAAGTTCGAGTCCATGTGGTACGGACCTTTCGTTATTTCTAAGGTGTTAGAGAAAGGAGCTTACGATCTCATTGATTATGATGGAATCCCTTTGGGGAAACCTCATAATGGGTTGTACCTGAAAAGGTACTATGCCTAGGTGTTTCTTGGATTGTATCTTGTATATATGTATATTGGTTGACTTTCAGTGTGCTTTTAGTATTTTCAAGATGGTTTTGAGTTTAGTGTCTGCATCTATTTATACCATGTTTTGGTCATGCAGATGGCTTTCTACGGCTTCGCTGATGGTGCTTGCCACCACACCTTGAATCTCGCCTCGACTGCTTGGGTCCTCTATTCCCTAGATGAAGATTTGGTTAGTTCAGGAGTGGTTTGTATAGGTCCCGCTACTAATAACATCGTCGAGTATGAAGCGGTCAGTGGTCTTCTGACTGAAGCTGCGTCCCAGGATGTTCATGATCTAGTAGTCTTGATGGACTCACAGCTCATGGTTTACCATTTAAACCATGTCTA
Source organism: Pseudotsuga menziesii (assembly GCA_001517045.1). Classification (NCBI taxonomy): domain Eukaryota; kingdom Viridiplantae; phylum Streptophyta; class Pinopsida; order Pinales; family Pinaceae; genus Pseudotsuga; species Pseudotsuga menziesii. Next base: position 392,626 of record LPNX010938941.1, read on the forward strand.
CAGCATTAGAAACCCAGTCCTCCTCCACCTCTTTCGGAGAGTGCGTTTTCTAGAAATATCATTTGAAACTATTACTTATAGGCATATCCCTAGGGAACATAATGTAGTGGCTGACTCATTGGATAATTACATCCTAGATTGGTATATTTCCCATCCATGACCTCAAATAAAACATGGTACATTGTAAATAAACTTTCAAAGACACATAAAACTCATAGAAAATGCATTTTCCATTTGAAACATATAAACACCATGTAAAATTCTGTATATATATATATCTATACAAAAAATAGGTCCCGAGACCTCATATGAAGCACGTAGGCTTTCAGGAAAAATCATTAGACAAGATATTGAAGTTGTCAGCTTTCAGTACATATCTCATACAATAGTGGTGCTCATGATAACACATCACTGCTCGAGCTACTCTACGTAGCAGCTTACTGAATCGACCCAGTACCCCCGCTGTGGATCTTTGATATCTCATCGAGAGGTCATCTATGTCAGCATCTGGGATATCCAAGGTCAAACTCTCCAGGTTTTCCTCTAGCTCCCTAGTGATATCATCACCCCATTGTACAAAGCGGGATCTAGCTTGCCTATCCAATGGAGATGCTCCTCTAGGTCGCACTACTCCCACATTTGCATGAGAATATATAGGTCTCATCACTTAAAATAAAAATTCCAAACACTAAAAAAAATAAAAACATTTTCATCCATTTTAGGGTTTCTTGCTTCTTACTGATGTCACCCCATTGTCCACCAGGTGGGAGTGGTAAGTCAGGATCTCCGATGAAGTTCGTGCCTGTGTAAGCATAATCCTCAACCATGAGGATCTGATCTCATAGCCATCTGAAGAATGTATCACCAAACTTCACCCTTCCCCTACCCGCTCCTGTGCGGGCCATGACCTGGACCCACCTTAGCATACGGGGCTCCCATGCTCTCAGACTCTAGAAGACCACCTGAGGTCTCATCTGTGGAACCCGCTCGAAGAAGAAGCAGGCTAAAATGGAACCAAAGCCAAACTACTTTAGCTCTCCCTACCGACACTTAGTCAGCTGATCCTTGAATATTGGAAGCATGGCTTCTGCCCAGTTGAACACCGTGGGTGCCATGGCCTTTATGGCATACAACATGTGTGCCTTAGAATCTTGGTGCACACCCTGACTCTTGGCCACCCTCTTCATGGTAAATAGGACGGTCTGTAGGGCCCTATCTGTCATTGCTTTGATGGGGATATTCTTTCCCAATGTACCTGTCCCTGGTGCATAGTGGCGACCTATAAGCTCTCGAGTGGTAATATTTCGTCCACGGGATCCTATGAGTGAGATGGAGGCACCCTATCTCAAGAGACCTATCGAGAAGTAGATGTCCTCTACTTCCACCATAAGGATATGGGCCCCCACCTCGAAATACTGCTGCTCTAGATTCCACATCTGCAGTATGTGTTCCAGTAATTGCTCATGTGAGACCATGCTTGGGGTCCAAAAGAACTTCAGGATCCCACAGTCCCGTAATGTAGCAATACAACCAGCATTTCTTTCAGCAGCAACATCCTCATTGTCATGTGTTCTTTATTTCCATATCACCATGTTTTGAGCAACCTAGACCTGCCAAAAACAATAATGGTATAAATTAGAATCATCCTTAAATCATTAAAAATCAAAGGAATGAATTTATTTTGCTTATGCTATCAGTTTAAATTCTCCATGGCCGGCATTGCCTGTGGACCATTGAAGATAGGTGGTGGTAGTTCCTGTCCACTATGTTATTGGTGCGATTCTTGGGTAGTACTACGTATCCCGCAAGGGGTAGCCACAATGCCTGCTTTTAAGGTTTTAGGGCTTGCCATCTGAGCCCAAAACACCACCAAATCTCAAAATAAATGCTATGAAATGAAAGAGAAGGGTCTTAGCTGTTACCTGCAACTGACGATGTTGAAAACGGACGGTGGAAACTCCCGGTATCATCTACTGAAGATCTGGCTAAGAAAATGCTCCAAGTGCTCTCTACTATAGGTAAATAGTGAAATGATTTGGCTTTTTACTATTTACATGTCTTATATATGCATTTTTGGGTCTAACAATATACTATAGTTTTGATATAAAGTCATATTTTAGTCAAAGTTTATCTGTCGTAATCCCTTAATGCTAGTTATAAATGCATTTAACACTTGTTTCAGAGTCGCTTGCAGGATAAGAGAACTACAGTAAGAAGCTTTGGAAAGTTTGTTTATGGCTTTTTTGCACTTTCATAAAACTAAAAAGGTCAATGACCATTTATTACGACACTTTGTCACGCTCGTTAAAATCTAGTATCAAAGTTCCGAGTCCATTTCAAGTTTCTTTCTAGGCTCGTAAAAACCAACACTGTGTAAAGAAGCGTCATGGAGTCCCCTTTTCACCTCTTTTCCAGGCTCCTTAAAAATGAAAAAATCATTGAGTCCATTTATGATTCTTTCCAGGCTCGTAAAATATGACATTGTGTAAAGAAACCTCATGGAGTTGTCTTTAAACTCTTTTCAGGCTCCCTAAATACAAAAAGATCATCGAGCCATCTTGTCTTCTTCACACTCGTTAAAGTATTTGAAGAGTTGTCCATCTGATGGTAGGTTATCTCTTTTTCAGTTCAGATAGGACTATTTACGAAAAAGGAACACTCTAGCCAATCATGACTGGAAGAGTTCTCTAAAGTATGATTTTAGACTTTTTCGGGCCGTAGAGACTAAATCATATGAAAAAGGACCCCTTTGGAGTCTTCTTCCGTATTCATTCAGACTCTCTAAACATGAACGATACCGAGTTTTCTTTCAGTGGACTTGTTAAATAAAAAATTGAGAGACCCATTTTGGGAGAGAACCCCTCCTCTCTCATGTTCGTAAAATATATGAGTCTGGACTTGTCTTTCAACAAGCTATATCGAGTGTTTGTTACCCTCTTTGAACTCATAAAACTGAAAAGAGGCACTCATCGATCATGATGGGGTAAATGGGAAGGGAATTATCTTGTAAATAATGGCAGTTGTTTGTCATTACCTTTGAACATGGCACTTATCTGCACATCATTTTAGTCAATTGGGTATTCAGCTGATCTCCATGACGATCCACTTTCGTGAGTCATGTCACTCCTTTGAGTCTTTCAAAAGGATGCATTGTCCACTGTCACATTGTGTGTTTGTCTCGTTTAGTCATGATGCCAAGTCTTTTTGTCATGCCACCCAATGTTCAAAGGGGATTTGAAGAAATTTTACCTCTGCAGTCTACACAATCTTTGTGTTAGTATCTTTGAGTCAGTCATATGGTTACTACATTCACATCATTCCAGAAATATGTTCCGAGTTTCGTGTCGTCGATGTGGGACTCATCATGGCCCTCCTTCGACAAGACTATTCCTGTCGACATCAGTTCATCATCCGGGAAATAGTCTTAGAAACAATATTTAGAACCTTGAGATCTGTATGCCTTAATGACAGATTCTCTTGCTCTTGACATAGGTTCACATCATTGACCTTTGATCGATAGAATCATCTGGGTGTTCAACATCAGGATATCTATTCACACTTAGTATATTGTACTAGGGTACCTTGGGAATCATTGACATTAATGGCGATCTCCCTCGCACTTGTTAACGGTTCACATCATTGGCCAGTAATCAAGTGGTTTCTACCATCTTTGACTTCAAATCATTGTAATCACATGGATAGAATCATACTTTGTGGAATACGAGACAAAGACCCTGGGTATTTGTTTAAAGCGCTCATTGCTTTTTCCCTAGGTTGCGATGGAGTTTTGTATATCTAGCATGGATCCACATTTGTATGGTCGTGGCTATGCTCAAATTTCTGTTTATATGACATAGATCTATGTTGTATATCTGGTAGCTATGTCCAAGTTTGAGTCCTCTATCACATGAATCTACGCTATATTCTAGTAGCCATGCTTGTTTATTCCTCTCATGGATCTACCTTGTATTGGTCTACAACCATGAGTTTGGTTACTTGTGTCTATGAGTCAACATAATTATGTACTACTGATGCCTACTTGACAACATGCTTCGATCGAGCCAACATTTTCATCTCATGGCGACAACTTGTTCTCTCAAAGCTCTCGTTTATTGTATCCCTCTAAGACTCATGATTTGGGGGCCATCCTATTATACCAAAATCCTGTCACCATCATGTGATAAGAATTTTTACATACCTACTTGCCTTAAATCCCAGTACTTGGAGTTAAAACCCATGCTAATTGTCAATCTTTCATGAAAATTCCCAGCACTGCGCTTCCTCTGTTGTCTAGAAGCAGTACCTTATTTGCACAACCTATCTCCTGTTTCCCACAAGCAGTGCCACCGTGTATGTCCCCTAGTCCATAAGTGTTTCTTACCAGAAACACTCTGTCATTGAAGGAGATATGCAGTACCCTAGGTAAAAAGGGAAAAAGAGAAGTCTCTCAAGGATTATAGATGGTAAGCCTTGTGTCCTCCCTTATCCCTATTGTCATGGGTCAGTTAAGCTCGAGATCCCTCATCCTAGGATCTTAGAGGCCACCTCACCCACTAATCTCTTAACCTACCCTATCCATTAAGCATTTTTAAATATGAGCTCATACCCATGGTTGAGGGGCAGAACTCTTAAGGTATTGTTATGTTGTTGGATTGATTACTTGGCCCAATACCATTTGGGAGAACATAGAGAGCTAGAGTCAGATCTTTTGGGGACGAGAATGCTTGGTTTCATAGAGATGCATGTCAACACTAAGGCTTGGTTGTAAACTTCTTCATTTTCTTTAATGCAAGTTGATTTATGTCCCACATATACTGTTGTTGTTTGATTTCACATGTATGTTGTTAGATTCCTTAGTCCCTAACATAGATTAGTATATTATATTCTGGCAATTTTGATATGTTTGCATGTTGAAGCTTTATTTCAAGTACACGGGGTAATGATCGAAGCATCACATTCCAGGTATATACGACATCTAGGGAGAGTCTTCAACCTCTGTCCTCTATTTGTTCTGGATCTGAACCATTTAGACTAGTGGAACACCTTGCTGTCCACACGAGGTGAAATATTCTAGCTAACACCCCCAAGCTGGGCATGATTTCAACAAGGATCTAGGGAACAACAAACTTACACACAACAAGAATGTACACACACAATCAAGACATCACATAGTTGGGTTTCACAGACTGTTCAGTCAAGCCAAAAAACAATTGGTTTTTATAGGATACTAAGGAAACAAACCAATAAAATATGCGTTTCTTGGAATTACTTATCCAAGCCAACACACGAATGCACTTCACAGCCAAAGACAAGTTCTGGGTGTGTAGAAAAACTTTTGGCAGCCACAAAAGGAAATGAAAGATGGGGAAAAAACCCTAGGTGAGCCATACAATTTTAGGAAATTTCCTTGGGATTTATAGGGGAAAACAAACCTCCCAAAACACCCAAAACCTGTATCTATCTCCCCAGCCACTGAGCATTACCAAAAAAGACGGGTTTGCAACCAAAACAGACTAGTAAAAGGGGGAAACACCTAGTGAGAGAAGTACAATTTCTCAAAACGTTTCTGGGCATTGTAGTGGCTAAAACGACCTCCATACACACCCAAATCATGGGTCTCATTTTCCCATTCATTGCACAATACCCAAAATGAAATTCCTAGCTTGGAGAAATTAGGGAAAATACAGAAAAATGCAAGGGAAACACACAACAAACTCCAGGTGCATGAGGGAGGAAAAAATGACCTCTTAAAAACCCCAAAACATGAATATCTGGTACACATTCACTCAGCAACACAACAACAGGTTCTCCCGGCCATGATAAGATGAGGAAATGCAGGAACATGAGGGGAAAATGACCAGGAGCTCCAAATGCGTGAGAGAGCAAAACACATGAGTGAATAATGGGATGGGCATGCATTTCCACGCATTTACTTGCCCAAGAAGTCAAAAACATGTTTTCCAAAAATGGGTGGCTTCCCAAATTCGAATTTGAATCCCACACTCTTTGCATACCCATGCATTAAATTTCTCAACCAATTTCTGGTAGAAATACATGATTGACACAAAAAGACAAAATGGGTAGTTGACATATTTATGGGTTTACCCTTTAACATTTGGTCACACCCTATTTGCTCAGGAGTTTGACTGACCCCCCCTATCCCTTGAGGAATAATGCCCCCATCTCTTTAACGTTTGCAGTCCCATATGTAATTACCTTTTGATTAATAAAAACATTCACAGCTGCAAGCCATTTTTTCATTGTTTGATTCTTCAATTGCCAAGTAAATTGTGTGATCTATATTGTGAGTTGTGTGTTTTTCCACATATCTATGTGCTCAATTTAATATGGTATCAGAGCCTCGATTTTCAAGGCACTTCTCCTCCTCAAATATCCTACTGGATCATTTTTGAGCAAAATTGCTCCTTCCAGATCTGCACCAGAAGCAGAAGGTTTACCACTTAATACCCCAAGTTAAGGAATTGTTGATCAAGCTTTCTTGATCAACTATGCTAGGTGTGACGAAAACCTAAAATGTGCAGGTTGTCGACCTTACGGTGCCCCTTTTGTGTTTTTGTAGGTACAACTTCGAATGGATTCATTAGTTTCTCTTCTCTCCTTATTCTCAAACTATTCAGAATGGAAGAAGAAGATGATTCTCTGATGAGACAAGGTCTCTATGGGGTGTCTATTGGACTCGATGAAGAGTGTTTTAGTGAGAATGACTGGCTGAATAAGTGTGATGCATATTTTGGAAGAATATCATTGGGTCTTTCTCCTAGCTTGTGCTACCTCAGTAGATCTATTGAAGACCCAAAGGAACTCTGGACAAGATTGGATAGAACCTTTGGAATGATTGATGAGGATCATAATAGAAAATTAGAGAGAATATCCAACACCATAATAATTCTTGATCCAAAATTCTCAGCCTCCACTCTCTCTGATGAAGTTGTTCAAAATGAAGAAGAAGAAGAATCTTCTACACAGTCAATTCGAATTGAAGACAATCTCCTTGCAGTGACTCCTTCTCCTGATTCTCTAGAAGTTCATGAGATATATGATATCTCATATCCTCATATTTCTGAAACAGAAGAAGACATTCGAATCTCTGATATTGAAGAAAAATACTACTGCACTTCCATGGAAACATTCACTGGTGATTTTCCTTTGAATTATGTGCAAAATTTACCAGTAATTGCTTCCGAAAGTGAAGAGAAATTTGATTTTTCTCCCTCTAATGTTGATGCTGGTGTGAAAATATGTAATAAATTGGATATTTTGGAATAAATTTCATATTACCAGAGTGAACCATTTTCTCCTCATGATCTAGATCTTCCAGCAAATTCATGTAGGATTGCATGCACCAAAATTCAGAATTTTGAAGAAGAACAAAGTTGTGCATCCACCTTGTCGGTTAACCATTTATTTGAATCTGATATTAACCTTATTGGATCTGATATGATATTCTTCAGACATGATCTGATATTTATTGGTTTAATATATCAAATTCATAATCTTTCAGTACTGCTTGTAGTTGTTCTCATCATCGGTGTGAAGAAACAAGTACCACAACTCTCCTACAAAACTGTTGTTGGGGATTTGATTTCATTTCATAGTTTTGGATCTGTTGTGAAACTATTTAGATCTGATTTAATTTCTGATATGACATTATTTGGTTCATATTTTAAAATACAAGAGCTTTCAGTCATGCTTGTAGCTACTCTCACCAATTCCGGTGTGAAAAATCAAGTACTGCAATTCTTCCTCAAAATTGTTGCTAGGGATTTGGTGTTAGTTTCCTCTTATGAGGTTGCTGAAATTTTATTATGTGATTCATTAGATATTTCAGAAGCTATATCAGACTATGGATCTCAATTATTCTCTCTCAATAGTCCCAGTGCTTCTCTACCATTGATCACATGCTCATCCCCTCATAGAACTGGTAAAGATGAAGATTTTCTGCATCCGCCTGGACACATTCTCCTAACACTTGGGGCTGTTCTTACCACTCATGGTTTGCTATTGATGTATGCAACATATCAGTTTCTTGAGTGTTCCTCACATGATCTAAATCCTCAAGAACCTTTTCTCACTTATCAGTTGACTTTAGTTGCTCTACATGGGTCCAGTCTTCATCCGACAACTGTCTATATTTCTGATTTAGTTGAGCATATCATTCTTCTTCAAAAGAGGAAGATTCCTCCAGAAATAATGATGGAGAGGTTCACATTCTAGGACCCAAGATACCTATGCACAAAAGAACCATATTGATCCGTATTCTACCTGCTTAATTAGAGGGGGGGATTTTTTCCCATGTGGTTTTTTACCCAGCACCTTGTATTGAGCAGTTACTTTATTTTACTTGATGTAATGAGTGACCTATGGTCTTAGTTACCAGGGCCCACATATTGTCTAAGTTAGCATTCAGGGGGGGTATTAGGATTATTAATTCTCCCTTGTCCAATTTGGTCATATGTCTAAATTGGGAGTCATGTCTAAATCGGGAGTCCATCCAGCCTATTTTTAGTCACTAGCACCATTGGGTCCACTTGGCCTAATTGGGGCGCATGTTTCAGTTACTAAAGTGTGGGTAACACTAATTAATGCCTACCTCCATTGATTTCACTTGCATGCATCAGTTTAGGAGCCTCCTAAACCAATCCCTATAATTTAGGAGACATTGGGACTGCCAAAACCAACCAAGGTCAGTTCAGTTCAATTGGTGACTAGTCAAGCTAAGTTAGGAGTCAGTTACATTCAGTTCTAGTCCTCTACATTCAGTTAGTGCTAGGTTTGCATGGCTGCACTCAGGAGTGGTGCATTTATCACTTACAACAGTTAGTTAGCCTTAGTCAACACTGAATGTAACACTTGAGTTGTGTTTTAGAACTCCGATGAACTCCGATTATGGTTTAGACAAGGTTAGTTAACTATTGAGTCCTTCGATAGTGATTTAGACAAGGTCTTAGTTACCTATAGTCAAGTAGAGTCTAATCAATTCGAATTTCCTCATGTCGATTTGAATTGCATGTGGTTATTAAATCCATTGTACTTCATTGTAATTATTATCTAATTACCTTTTGATTAATGAAAGCATTCACAGCTGCAAGCCATTTTTGCACTGTTTCATTCTTCAATTGCTGAGTAAATTGTGTGATCTATCTTGTGAGTTGTGTGTTTGTCCATAGATCTATGTGCTCAATTTAATAAGGGGTCCATGACCTATGGTATTTTTATTTCTTTATGTATGAATTTTATATGGTACATTTTAGGTATGAAATGGACTATATGGAATGCGATAAGTATATTATTATGTATGGAATTTTTGTGTGTGTTGATAATGGAATTAAAACATGGTGCTTTTTTAATGGATAATCCTTCTTGTTTGTCCATATCTGCACAAGGATATATCTTCTAGATGTTAAGTTGTTATTGAAGACATCCGCTCTGATACTTGTTGTTAGAATTATTATTTATACTGTGAGGGGGGTGAATACATAAAAAGCACAAATTTTAAAAATTCACGAAACAATATATACTTCAGTTTCTATTTCAAACAATTCAACGAGAAATACCAGTACACAAAGCTCTCTATATATAAATATATATAACTGCAATGGAAGACACCATTCTCCAAGTGTGAGCACCAAATCACACAGGAACCAACCTGACTCGAACACCAATCTGACATGTAAACACCAACCTGCAAATTACAGGCACCAACCTGACTCAGATACAAATCATGTTATGAGAAACAACTTGTTTTGATCATGAACCACCCTGATTAGAGACCGCAATCTCCACTATGAGTACCAAATCATTTGTTTTAGCAGCACCCACTAGAAGGAAGTTACAATTCCCTCTCCTCTCCCCATTCAACCGCCCTGAAATAAAGTTTTATTTAGTTTCTATGATCTGCATCCTTTCAATGTGCAATGAATTACGACCCGCGAATGTATGCAATATCCCTTAATCTAATATGTGACTTCTGAATCTTTTTTCGATAGATCCTATATTCTCTTATTTGCATCTATTGTAGATATATGCAATTATTTGTTTTGTGTCTTCTACAATTATCTGCAATATTCTCTTCTTTGCGTCTTATTGGAGGAGCAAGTTGGTATGTCGACTTGAACGACCATCGACTTAGTTGATAAGCCGACTAAGTTGGTTGGCCGAATAAACTAGAGATTAGGTCGGCCACCTAAGGTCGTGTTGGTTCATCAAACCAATAGGTAGTTATTTTGTAACTGTTTTGTAATCATATATATTAGGCTATTGAGCCAGATGAGAACTCGGTTCAGTTCTCTGTATTGTATGGACCCATCCATGTTAATATAATCTGTTACTTCATCTACTTGTGTTTATCTCTTATCTCTGTTATGTATGTATGATTTAGTATGTATTATTGGTAACCTTATGTGATCTGTGAGATTACAATATTGGTTCCGTTGCCAGTAGTACATGTCTGAAATGTATGCAAACAGATGATATTAGAACAAGAGATTAAGGACTGGTGGGAACGTAATGTTGCAAATTATTTGTAGAATTATGCATGAAGAAACAGATTGATGATCGCACAAGCAAAAGAAACATTCTTTACAGAAACACATGAGAAGTTTGTAGAATCGGTGCCCCAACTTCTGAAGAAAATCCTAGATGAAAAAGCCAGAAGGGACTAAAGATCAACAGTTACTAGAAAAACTGATCTGAGGGGGAAGAAGAAACTTGTCAAAGTGGTTCAAAAAAATTGCCAATGACTTCTGCGAGGAGAAAGTAGTAGAAGACAGAACTTCGGTGGAAACTATCAAGGATAAATTTTACACAGACCTCACCGAGCAATTCATGTGCTCCTTACTGACCATGCTGTTTAAGTTCTTGATCGAGAAGGGAGTGGGTCATATTATCGAACCTCATCCATCACTTCATGGCCCACCATTAAACCCTAACTGGGCAGAAAAACAAAAGAGGTGGGAAAAATTCATTGCAGAAAGGGAGTGGGAATACTTCCTAAGCAAGTAGACCGAACTATCCGGGCTTTCTAAAGCATCAAGTAGGCTATGGGGGGGTAGCTGGTCATATGTCGGGATAAAGTGGAGTGGATTCTAGTCAACTAGAAGCAGATACCAATCACCAGTAATGAGAATTCGACCAAAAGGGAAATCAAGAAGATAGTATTACACAAAGGTATGTCGAACGTTCAGAAAATAGAGAGGGAAGATAGACAATAAAGGAGGGAAGAAAGAAGAGAAAGATCCTTAGCGCTGCACAGAGGAATGAGTACTAGAGTAACTGACTGGGAAATAAATCCACCAGAGTCGGGCCATGACTGACAAGAAGAAGGCGTGGAAGAAGAGGCATCCCCTACGGAATAAGAATTGTGGATAGAGCAGCTAGAAGCTTTCCAATTAAGAGCTCCCCAAGAAGGAACAACTCTATCTCCATTGAATCCACGTACTCAGATACAAACTATTATCGAAGAGGACCTCTGACTAGGAGCTGGTGACTTTGGTATATGGATTCGACTAGATGACGAGACATACACTGGAAGACACCTCATTATCCATTGATCAGAAGAAGGAAATTGGGTTACCTTTCAAGTGGTACCCTCCAACCGAAGTATCCACTTACTTTTATTGACATATGAAGGAGCACCCCCCCTACCAAATATAGCTTTGGAGGACACAGAACATTTAGAACCGTGGACAGGCAACTGCAGTTGGACATCAACATAAGAAGTCGAAATCAACTGACTATTGTTCAAAGATGAAACGACAAAAACAACCGACAAATATGAAAGTTTCATCGATGATAGTTCTATAGAGAGGAATAAGCAAATAACCCCACCACCCCCACCCCCACCTCCACCATTGCCACCTCCTGAAAGTAGCGATAGTGATTCAGACATGGCTCATGGGTCAGCACAAATTCCTCTATATGAGGGGGATGAGGACCCCAAATGACACTGGTTCATCTATGAATCAACTTGGAAGGCTAACCAAGTTACGAATGAAGATAGGTATATGGCACAGTTCATCGGTTCCTTGAGGAAAAGGGAATTAACTTGGTATATGACCTTTTCTAAAACACAACCTCGAGCAACCAAATCCGAGATCAAAGCGTAATTTCTATCATTTTTCAAAACTACAGATGCAAAACATCTTGAGGCAAATAAATTAAAAACAACATCGCAGAAGCCAGGAGAAACTGTCCGCGACTATGATAAGCGATGGAAAGACCTTCTTAGCCAACTGGACTATGTTATAGATGAACAATTATTAATCCATTGGTTTCTTGCAGGTTTATCTCAGAAAGTCCGTTGACACATAAGTATAGAAATATTCAAGTCTTACGAAGATGCGCTTACAAAAGCTCTCCATGTGGAAATGGATGAGGACATACCAGCATACTCCACTAATCATGGACTAGAAGAACAGCTTGAGATCATGTAGAATTCATTAAAAGAATTAAACCTCAAAAGTCAGGATATCTAGTGCACGAAGTGCTCGATGGCTGGACATTCAAAAGACAACTGTCGATAGGAAATCATCCATCATGATGTTCAATTCGTGCAGATGAAATGTTTTTGAGACATCTGCCAAGAGCATGGGGACCACTTGAAAAAAGATTTCCCGTTCAACATGAAGAACGACAAGGAATCTTGGTGTGCAATCTGCAAAACTAAAAATCATAACATAGGCGACTGCCATTTGAACCTGAAGAACTGATAGAATTATCATGCAGTCTACCAGACCACTGCAATTGCACAAAATAATGAGCAAAACAACTTACCAAATGATCAAAACAATCAAATATATGAAGTTCAAACATACGAGCACCGGTATGACAATTGACCTGGAGGCTACGGAGGTCGAGGCCGATTCTCTGGAAATCGAGACAACCAACCACGTCAACCCATCCAATTCTTTACATGTTCTAAGGAGGGACATTAGTATGCATATTGTCCATATAAAGACAGAACTGACCTCAAATTTGGTACTCATTGTGGATTAGGGGATCACTCACTAGATGACTGCCATACCATGCTGGATAAAATAAATACAAAGAAAAATGTTAATGTCTTGTCATGTGTGCAAAAAAATGATGTAATAAACACAAAGAATCTACATATTGTAACCCGACAAGGGACAAAAACAAGAAGTGATAACCCAAAAATCAGCAAAATAAAAGAAAATAATGTCTACCCTGATCCACTTAAAGAAAAACAAACATATAAAGAAGCAACAAATGTATTCAGAGAATTTGCACGATAGGAAGAGACTAATGACAATCGACATAACACAATAAAATAATTAATACAGCTTGTACAAAAAGAGAACTCAGTATCCCAGTTCATTGATTTTCTATATGAAATAAAACATAACAACATCAAAAAACAAACAAATAATATCTGTAGTTTAAATCAGAAAGATAAAAGTGATGTCGACCAACTTGTCCACCTGGAAATTGAAGGATACAATGTCCGACAATTAGTGCTCGACTTTGGATCACAATTAAACATCATGACTCGTGAGACTTGGGAACAAATGTGTAGACCTCAACTATATGAGTCAGGTATATACCTGAAACTAGCTGACCAGGGCCTAATTGAACCTATTGGAGCCTCAAAAAATGTTGACACAACTATAAAAGGAATCTTGACCAAAGTCGACTTCGAAATCATTGACCCTAAGGAAGGAGCCAGTTCCTTCCTAGTGTTAATCAGTCGACCTTGGGGTCGAAAGATGAAAGCATTGATATCTGTGGACAAAGAGAGAATCAACTTAAAAGGAAATGGACAAAAGGTCATTGTACCTATTCATCAATCTCAAGGAGAACCTTGGATTGAACCTATCGATGAAGAAGTCGACATCCGGCAACTTTATCAGATACAAAACAACGCAGATTATACAGAACCTAATATCTACGGAGAACTTCATTTAGGCAACCAAGACTCAGTCCGTTATAATTCAGATGCAAAATTATATGATTGGGAAGTCAAGAAATACAAAACACAAGCAAGAGGGTGTTGGACTATCCAAAAAGTACAGAAAAAGCCCACCCAACAGTGCTTCATAGTGTCCATTGTCCCAAAAATATTTGAAAAGAAAATTAGGGAATACCCTACTTTAAAACCTACCAATGTAAATAATACACAAATACCAAGATACAAGGAAAGAGAATCACCAGTCATGCATGTAGAACAAGTTTCCAAAAATATTGGTGAACATGGCTGACTTCAAAGCCTAGTAGAAACTTTTATAGGACAAGCTGCTAGATGGTGGGATACCCACCAGACAAGACTGCAGTCCTGGACAACAACTTCAAATTTCTTTGTAGAAAGATTTGGAGGAAAGAAGTTAACCAAACAGGTGCAAATACCTATATTCATCCAAGGACATAATCCAGAAGATCATATTAAGACATGTGAAAAAGAATGGAGAAAACTTGGATACAAGGATGAATGAACATGGCCACACTTGTTTCCATCAACCCTCGTCGACTTACCAAACAAATGGTATAAAATGGAAGAAGCTAGAGGTGAAACATTCTTATGGTATGAAATCAGAGAAAATTTCATTAAAGATTTCAACTTTATCCCACAAAATGAAAAGTTGGTCGAAACAACAAAACAAATTAAAAAATTTATACAACCGACATAAAATAAACCCTTAAAAGATAGTCGACAGACAAGGAACTGTAACGATATACAAACCAGGACAATACCACAGTCGACAAGACTACAGTTAGAAAATGAAAATATAGAAGGGAAAAGCTTTAGATGGAAATCAAACCATGTCAAAACGACCAAACCTATTCATACAGTCCTTAAATTTGAAACAACTGACAAGGAGGAGACTGACTGAATGTCTGCATTCGACTTCCCTGCCACATTTTGCCAGTTTAAAGAAGGAAGTCGACCAATCAATGAAGCCAAAGTAGTAGAATGGCTAGATGCTAAAGTAAAAACTACAGAATTCGACATCTCAAATGATGACAGACCAAAAATGGCAAAGATTGGTGACTTCTGGAGTGAAGAGTAGACCATAGAGATAGTGAACCTATTAAAAGAGTTCCAAGATGTATTTTCCAGAGATTATAAAGACCTCAAAGTCTTAGTCCACGAAATGGGAGAAATGAAGATTGACACTAAAGCTGATGTTTGACCTGTGAATAAAAGGCCATATAAGCTAGCTCACAAATAGAATGAGATAGTAAAAAAGGAAATCGATAACATGCTTGCAGTAGGCATCATCTATCCTATTGACCAATCAGAATGGGCAAGTCCAATGGTTGTACAACCTAAGAAACATGATCCAACCAAACTAAGAATTTGTGTTGACTTCAGAGAACTAAATAAAGTGACACTGAGAGACCCATTTCCAACTCCTTATGCAGATGACATCTTAAATGAGGTTGCAGGACATGAATGCTACTCATTTATAGATGGATTCTTAGGTTATAACCAAGTGCCAATAGCTAAAGAGGATCAGAAAAAAACAACATCTGTATGTGAATTTGGCTCATTTGCTTACAAGGTTATTCTTTTTGGATTAAAAAATTCACCTATAGTATTTTCTAGAGTTGTTGTCAAAACATTTCAAGAATATATTTACAAGACCATGGCCATATACTTTGATGATTGGACAATATAATCCATGTTAAAGGATCATTGCAAGTGACTAATACTTATGTTGGAAATATGTCGACAAATCCAATTAGCCTTAAATATCAAGAAGTGTACATTTGTAACCCCTATAGGGATATTGCTAGGGCACATTGTCTGTAAAGAAGGTATTAAGGTCGACTTTGCAAAAATCAAAATTATCCTCGACCTAAAACCACCAGTAAATCCAAAATAGGTCAGGGTGTTACTTGGCCACACAGGCTATTACAGAAAATTCATAAGATATTATTTAGATATGACCTATCCACTTGAAGAACTATTAAGGGAATCTAAAGAGTTCAACTGGATAGAGGAGTGCCATATATCATTCGAAAAATTAAAAAGAAAATTGGTCGAAGCACCAATCCGAAGGTTTCCAAATTGGTTAATCAAATTCCATGTTCATATTGATGCATCAGGCCTAGCAATAGGAGCAATATTAACTCAACCAAGAGATGATGGAATGGATTATCCTATAGTTTACGGTAGAAAAAAATTAAATAAAGCTGAAATAAATTATTCAACAACAGAAAGAGAAGCACTAGGAATGGTCTTTGTATTACAAAAATATTGACATTATCTTCTAGATAACCCATTTATATTCTATACAGACCATCAGGAACTTAAATATCTCATCAATAAACCACTACATCATGGAAGTATTTTCCAATGGCTACTACTATTCCAAGAATTCGAATTCGAAGTTGTTGTCAAACCAGGTAAGTTAAATATCCATCCCAACCATTTATCCCGAATCGACATAGGAGAGGAGCTGACAGGAGTCGAAGATGACTTACCAGATGCACATCTATTTCAAATAGAAGCAGTCCCAGTAGAGTTAGAGGAAATAGCCTAGTTCTTAGAAGATGGACAAGCACCAAAATGAATGAGTACAAAGAAGAAACAAATCCTAGCTATGAAAGCTACACCATACAGTCTTATAAATGGATTTCTTTACAAGATGGGATTAGATGACATCCTCAGAAGGTGTGTACTAGAGCATGAAAGAGACAACATTATGCATGAAGCACATTATGGACCTGCAAGAGGACATTTCCAAGAAAACACAATTGCAAAGAAAATCCAACAATCAGGGTTATGGTGGCCAACACTTCACAGAGATTGCAAAAATTTTGTAAGTCAATGTAATAGATATCAACGACTAGGTCGACCCCTGCCTAGCACATAAATGTATTTTCTATCAGTAAACCCAAGTTTGACATTTGAAATTTGGGCCATAGACTTCATAGGACCATTTCCTATACTAGCAAAAAGGATAGGCATAAGGTATATCATAACTGCAGTCAAATATGTAACCAAATGGGCAGAGGTAGAACCAGTTGACACATGTTCTATTGAGATAGTTGCTAAGTTTATCTATGAGAATATCATCACTAGATTTGGATGCCCACTAACCCTAATTAGTGACCAAGGAACACACTTTATCAATAGGACTATCAAAGCCCTAACCAACCAGTTCCAAATCGACAATCATCAAAGTACATCATACCATCCTCAATCGAATGGAGCAATTGAAGCATTCAACAAAACATTAACAAAAGGTTTAACAAAAATATGTAATGCTGATAAAGACAACTGGGATGAGAAAATACCTGCAGTATTATGGGCATACAAAACAACATATAAATGCTCGACCGACCAAACCCCCTTTCGACTAGTCTATGGACAAGAAGCAGTAGTTCCATTACACTTCCGACAACAAACACCTATTATTGCAGAGATCCTACATGTCGATGTAGAACAAGGAAGAAAGGACCTACTACTACAACTGAGTAAACTAGAAGAACACCGACTACTTGCAATACAACATCAAGAAATTCAGAAACAACAACAAAAAGCATGGCACGACAGAAACATTAAAAAAAAAACTTGTCTGTGGGAGATCTTGCTTTACTATACAATAGTTGGGTAAAAGGTAAAACAAAAAATTTACATACAGAATGGATGGGACCCTATGTTGTCAAAGAGATACATACCAACGGATCAGTCCCACTAAGAATGTTACAAGGCATAGTATTTTGGAAACTCGTTAATGGAGCCCGACTAAAATGCTATAGAAACTAAAAACAAACAAGCCAAAAAAAAATCATATAATGTCCATAACGATTAAAAGAAAAGCTATAAAAATCTAAAGAGCAAAAAAGCAAAATAATATCGTACATGCAGAAAACTATGACAAAAAATTACCACTTCAAAAACCGACATCATGCCCATCGACATAACGCCATCGACCATTTTCATAACTGACATCGACTGATGACCTCGATATTCCCATCTCGCATTCATGACCTCAAGCGCCGAAAGCAATTTTCCATTAACGCACACTCAAGTGTTCCAGTTGGAACATCACATCCTCCATTAATACACTCATCGACGAAAACATCCAAATCATCCCCTATAAATATTGGATGGTTGAAGGATCATTCACTGCAATTCATACAGAGAGAGAATCAGAGCACCCAAATGACTAGAAGTCGAGAATACCTTAGTGAAATTGACCACCAAACCGACAATATGGCACCAAAACAAACTAGAGCCTCAGCCAAAGCCAAGGAATTACAGACTACCGAAAAACGTTTAGTCCAAAGGTTAAAGAATATTAAGAATGCTAAGGTGCAGGAAGGATCATGGAAAAAACTATGGACTGAGATGCAAGAATGGGCTATGTTGACAAGAAGCCTACTCAAGCTATAGAGAAAATAAAATATAGTAACATGTTCAACTATGTCAATGCATCGCTCATGTCCAGTTTCAGTGGCATAAAAGAAACAACCGTCATGTTTATAATAAGCCAGTACCACAACAGTCGATTTTACTTTGACCAATCGATCGACATCTCTGGTGAAGTCATCTCTAAGCTAACAAGACTTTCAAACAAAGGAGACCCAATACTAGTCGGTATTAAAGAGGGACTGGTCGAAGAACTAACCAGGTCAGCTTCGGGAAAAAGCTCGAAGGGGTTGATGATTAGTCAAATCACAGCTTGAACACCACAAATTGTGGCCAAAATAATAGCCATCACACTCACCTTGGTAGGTCAAGGCAACGACCTCAAGTTAGATATGTTAGAGGTCGTCGACACCATTACGACAAATGGAAAGATATACAGATGGGCCGAATATGTCACCGACATGGTCAAGACCATCTATGAAAGATTCCAAGAGACGGGAGGAATCATCAGGTTCCCATCCCTCCTACTATGGATAGTCATGTACCATATTTTCCCCGATGGAAAACAAATTTTTCAAGAACCGACAAGGTTCCACATGTGGAGATTCAAACCATTCTCTCAGAAAGGAACCTTGAAGGAACTTGAAGATGAAAAAGTGTTGTTGGAGAACTGGCTCCAACAGCTAAAAGTCTGCATGACTAGATGGAGGGTACCTCAAAACATCCGACGAAGTCTATCGAAAAAGTCCCACATCCATCTAGAGCTCGACCATACTTCAGTGTGGTACATGTAGGGTGAAAAATCAAATGCAAAAGCCCTTGCTTATTATCCATTGGTCGAACAGATCTTTCGGGAACTGTCTCGACAAGCTGGGACAAAAATACAAATTCCAGCGAAGGCCAAGGAAATCAACTTCTCAATCGAGGAGCCATTCACAGACCAGGAGAAGGAAGAGCATTATGAGCTGAACCTCTACATCAGTACCTTTGTGTCGGATGAGACACCTGTCGAACACACTGGCTAACTTCAAATAATCATCAAACCTTCAACATCATAGAGGGAAAAACCACAAATAAAAGAAACACAGGCAGAGCAGTAGGTAATCACTTTGGCTGTAGAAAGTCTCATCTTGACCCAGGATCCAAGGGGAGAGATAGAACCAGAAAACCCAGAATATGCTATCACAAAAAACATTATAAGAAAATTGTCGAAAGAGATAGCAGCTGCAAGAAAGAAGATAAGGACACAACAACGACAACAAGGAAAAGGTAAGCACAAGATTATCATTGCAGAATCATCAAATGATGAGGAGGAACTGGGAGCTACGGCCATCGACATAATAGAAGATTCTGCAGCAAATAAAGTGCCGGTGGAAACCCAGTTCCAAATATTTGTCGAGGCAGGAGCACTACCAGGTCGACCAAAGAAAGCCAAGATCACCCACATGTCGGACGCCTAAAAATGTCGTAGATATTGTGTCTACGCATCCACCTCCATCCCCGATAAAAGTAACAGAGGAGAAAATACTAGAATAGCAGTCGATAAGCCCACTCGACTTGTGCAAAAGTTCTATGTCGGAAGCTGTGAAAGAGAAGTTCGACAAGGAAAAATACCTTCAGGCTTACATAGAAAATTTTCCTACGATATTCACCCAAGTGCAGAAGCTCTCTACAAAACCACCCCTCTTCGAAGTCGGTGGGTACCCACTACCAGTCCCCCAAACTAGCTAAATACCCCACAAACCAAATATCTTTGCAACTATCACTTCAACCTTTGAGAGAAATCCAGACAAGGAAGCTGAAGTTGCCAAACATCGGACCTCCACTATTTCTCCAACTGTACTAGAACCCTACCTACCAGCCATTGATCTGACCGGAGGAGAAGAAGAAGAGAATAACGATGATATAAATCAAGAAATTAACCAACTCTTCTCTGATTTGGATTCACCTCCTCAGATCAATAATCCACCTCTTGGCATCACTTCCACTAACCCAATCAACCCCGACCATTCACCAACTCCATCACCACCACCACCACCACCCCTCGAATCAGAACAAACTCCACCACAACCATCAGTACCAACTGCATCCGCTTATGCACCCCCTGCATCTAACCAACCAGAGGCAGCAGTCATCCCACCTCCCCAAATAGAGAAACCATCAACCACTGCTATACCACAAACCAAAAATATCGACTCGAATTTTGCAGGTACACAGGTGCCGACACAAATAGAAACAGAAAAGCATAAGAGGAAGAAGGAGAAATAGAAGAAGGAGCATCATGGATAGACATCAAAGGTCCATATCAAATTGAAATATGCAACCTTACTGACTGATGCAGAGCTAGCACAACTCTTGAAAACCCTAGCAGTCGAAGCAAAGACAAGGAGCCAACAGAGACGTAAGGAACTTTACAACAAGGTTGAAGAACAGGTCGAGTTCCTCAACAAATGAAAAAACCTTGCACAATCAGTAATGCTAGGAACAGTCAAGGTCAACAATGACAAACCACTTGAAAGAGCTTATTAGCTATTTGAAATCATGGTGTTGGCACTCCAAATACAACTTCAGGAAACAAAGGAGGAGCAGAAAGAAAAAACCGTCTGACTGCTAATGGCGCAGCACACCACCTTCTCTGAAGCCTACAAAGTGTTACAAGATCACATGGAGGAGTCTGTTATCACAGAAGAAATACTCTGAGACTGGCATGCTTACTACAGGTGAGTCTATCAACAAACCAGGTAGACCTGACAGGAGATCCAAGCGCTTGAGAAGAGGAATCCCACTGATACATCACTTAGAAGCACAATTGAAGATCAAATAGTGCTGGAGACAACTAAACTGCAGAAAATCGAGCGGGAAGCTCATCAATGGGTGCACCAAGATATCCCCAACTTGGAAAAAGTTGACATCATCTGCCCACATATGAAATGACTTATAGAGACTGCAGAGGAGAAGGACCAGTTTATGGGTCCCGACATGGAGAGAATAGCTGAAATATCCATTTCAGAGAAGATGTCTATCTTATCAAGTCTGACTACACTCACCATCGACATCCAGAAAATATTGCAAAGTTGGAGAGATTTCCAACATCACCTAGCAGTGACAGCCCCAGCAATTGTCGAAGTCTATGTATAGAAAAGACCGACCATCATACTTCATAGCCCATGAAGACCAAGCACATCATAATGACTACTAAGACAGATAGGAAGATTTTTGTACCTCCCTATTTCTTCAGGACAAAGAAACGTTTTGTTCACGGGGGAGATGTTGGAGGAGAAAGTCGGTATGTTGACTTGAATGAAAACTAACTTAGTCGATCAACCGACTAAGTCGGTCGGCCGACTAAACTAGAGATTAGGTCGGCCACCTAAGGTCGTGTCGGTTCACTGAACCGACATGTAGTTATTTTGTAATTGTTTTGTAATCATATATATTAGTCTATTGAGCTAGATGAGAACTTGGTTTAGTTCTCTGTATTTTATGGACCCATCCTTGTTAATATAATCCGTTACTTCATCTACTTATGTTTGTCTCTTGTCTATGTTATGTATGTATGTTTTAGTATGTATTATTGGTAACCTTATGTGATTTGTGAGATTACAACATGTCTTCTACAACTATCTGTGATATTCTTTATTTTGTGTCCTCTGTAGATATTTGTGATCTTCTCTGCTTTGCATCCTCTACAACTATCTAAAATCTTCTCTACTTTGTGTCTTCTACAACTATATGCAATATCGCTGCATCAATAATTCACAATATCTTCAAAATCCTCTTTTCAATAGATATGTTCTCCAACCTTTTGTGGTTTGTGATGTCAATAGTGTTCTTCTTCCTTTGTTACTTTTGAAGTAGATCTTAGTTGTTACGGAGAAAACTTCCTATGGCTTGGGGTGTACCACAACAAACAGAGAAACCACAGAAATCAATCCCTTCCAAATATGAAAGAGAAATACAACATCTAACACTAAAGGATCTTGACACATACCTTATTTCGGACGGTTGTAGTAGATCCCTGTTGAGATTTTTCCAATACCGGTTGCTTTGGAAATTTACTCTCAACAACAATAAAACAAGGAAAGCATGCTATATAATATAGTGTTAGGCTTACTCTAGCATATATAATCAATGATACATAAGCAATTAAACACATCCATGGATTAAATATTCATTTAAATGCACATCATTGGACATGAAAATATATTTCTATTAAGTAAATCAGATATTACATAAGTGATAACCTCCATCGGCACGTCTGCGAATCGGAGAAACTGAGTCCTCCACTAGAGATCCCTTTGTGAATCAAGAAGACTATAGATAAACCTGAGGCTCTGCCTCACATTCCTACGGGAGTCTTAAAGTGTTCGGGCCACAATCCTAATTCCCGAGCCACCCAGAACTATTTACTTGTCGAGGATTTGGGCCAAACTCCTTGTGTGATGTCCACGTTAGAAGTGCTTCGGACTTGTCCTCCACAGAGGAAAGCTTTGTTTTCTACTCTTGGGGTTAGTGATGATAACTCTTCTACCATGAACAAATTTGAAACCATGAGAGTGCATCCTCGCTTGCCTTACGAGGTGTCTCTTTTGATTCATGTAGAGTGTCTTAACAACACCATCAAGCATACTGTAATTGATGAAGGTGCTATTGCTTCCGTGATGTTTTTGTCATGTTGGAAGGGTTTGTGTTCTCCCATGTTGTCTCAATATACCACTATGTTGATAGATTTCAATGGTAGATCATTTTGGACACATGGGATTATTCCTTCTCTAGAGGTCCAATTGGGAGGGAAGACCATCGTGATCGAGGTCAACGTGGTTGATGTGCCCCTTGACTACAATATTTTACTGGGTAGGAATTGGATGTATAGTATGCAAGCCATATCTTCTTTCCTATTTTGAGTGATATGATTTCCATTTAATGGGAATATTGTTATGATTGATCAGAAGTCATTCCATAATCTGAGTGTCAATGCATCATTGGGAGCTTCTATCTCGATTATTAATCATTCTCAATCAGCAACTAGGAGTGTGGCCGTGGGTATGTATCCTTCTCTTATGAGAACCTTTAGTTGTCCTATGCCCATGCTTATGATTGGGTCTAGTTTTGGTGGGGCTTCATCCTTGTTGAATTTAGTGTCTTTTTGCATTACCCATATAGAAGATCCTTGGATTATTCCTTCACCGAGTACTTCGAGTGTGCCCATTGAGACAAACTTGCCATTTCCTGCAACAATGGTGGTGTATCAAGTGCATCTTGATCAGGTTACAGAGCCTAGTCCTTCATCTTAATGGATGGAGGAGGAGGACTTGTATGTGCTGCCTGCATGGGCAGTAGAGTCATCTCACTCAGATGATTTCCTTGACGATGTTTTTCCATTGGATGAAGCTATTCTTGAGGCCATGTCTGGGCTTGAGAAACCTTGGGAAGAGTTGCATCATCGATCATATTTTATTCTTAAGCTCGATCATATGGAGTGTGATTAATTCATGGAGATTCTTAGTGAGAATATTGGTAGCCCCGTGGTTCCATCAAGCTCTCCTGGTCAGATGGCTGATGGAAACAAGGCTAATTTATCACCAACCATTCCTATCAATATTTCTCATGATCTTGGAAAGGTTGAGAATGTCTACATTGGGGCGGGTTGTTCCCCTAATGATATTAAGGAATATACTGAGTTGATTAAAGGGTTTCGCGACATTTTCACTTGGTCATATGAAGAAATCCAGGTATTAACCCTCGTATTGTCGAACATGAGATCAAAACGTATCTAGATGCAAAACTAGTTCGACAACGTTTGCATGCATTGAATCCTAGAAAAGCACCCGCCAAACAACTAGGACCTATTATTTGTTGTACGCAACTTTTAATCCCTTTCTCACATATATACATAGATATTACCCTTAAACCCGCGTACATCGGGATGTGTGC
Organism: Pseudotsuga menziesii; assembly: GCA_001517045.1. Classification (NCBI taxonomy): domain Eukaryota; kingdom Viridiplantae; phylum Streptophyta; class Pinopsida; order Pinales; family Pinaceae; genus Pseudotsuga; species Pseudotsuga menziesii. Next base: position 416,918 of record LPNX010938941.1, read on the forward strand.
AAAAGGCCAAATATTTTGTGAGTTTTCCTTGATGTGGATCTGAGTCACTTGTCTCTTGGCCTTCCATATGCCCTGAGATCACTTTTATTTGACCTTACATTACCCCATTGAAGCACTATATAAGGAACCCTTTGGATACATTGAAAAAGGAGGAATTGAAGAGCAAGAAAACTATAGTCCATTATTTCCATAGCTTGCTCATACTTGAGTCTACATCCCTTTGTCCCTTGGAGCACTTTGTGTTCTTCCCAAGCTTTCCTTTGCTTGTGAGCTTGCTATCGAGAGATGGAGGATTGAGGTGGTGGAGGCCCAGGTAGAGGAATTAGTTTCTTCGGTTCATAGACATGTCGATAGAGGTTGTCACTTATGTAATCTCTGATTTACTTAATAGAAATATATTTTCCTGTCCAATGATGTGCATTTAAATGAATATTGAATCCATGGATGTGTTTAATTGCTTATGTATCATTGATTATATATGCTAGAGTAGGCCTAACACTATATTATATAGCATGCTTGCCTTGTTTTACTGTTGTTGAGAGTAAATTTCCAAAGCAAGCGGGATTGGAAAAAGCTTAATAGAGATCTAATACAACCATCCGGAATAAGGTATGCGTTGAGATCCTTTAGTGTTAGATTTTGTATTTATCTTGCATATTGGGAAGGGATTGATTTCTGCGATTTCTCTGTTTGTTGTGGTACACCCTAAGACATAACAATTTTTCTCCATAACAGAATTAGCCATGAGGCCTGGTGGAGTGAAGCCAGCCCTGCAATCCTACCTAGTGCCAAAAGTATGGCCTTCAGCTCCAGAATATGGATAGAGTTTGTTGGAATTTGACTCCCAACCTTTTCTGTCTCCGAAAAACAATACACAACTATGTACTCATCTATTGTTAGCCCACCTCCTGGCCCACGAGATTGAAGGAACACCATCTCTCCTCATTGGGGAAAACCAGTGATAAAATATATGTCCTCAACCTCAATGCTGGGCAACATCCCATCTATCTGAAATATCTCAGATTTTGGATCCCAATAGTCCACCAGTAGTTGGAGTAGTCTTGGTTTGGCCCTTAGGGTGCCAAGACACCAAAACATATACAAGCCACATGCCCGTAATGCTTGTTGGGCCATGAGATCACCTTGCACAACTTTCTCAACATCACCATGCTCTCTTTATCTCCACTCTAGCACCATCCTGCACAAAAACCAAGTTTTTTTTATCAATATTTGCCCTTAAAACCTTATTTGTGGCCATGTACATGACTATTCTCAAAACAGCCGCATTTGTATGCATCTTTATGTGCTTTTTCCACGTATGATGAGCCCTATATGCGAAAAAAATCCTGATTTCTGCGTGGACCGAAACGCACAAGTATGGATGGCTCAAAAAAATGAAATAGAACATGAAATTTGAAAAGAATTCCATCAAAATGAAAGAGGAGGGCGTGAGAATCTACCCAGATCAGACGTGGAGAGATTTTGTTGGACGATGCTCCCGAAATTCGCTTCTAAAGTTCTGAGCTCAAATGCACTATGTTGGGTAAAAATTTCAAATGATATGATAATTTTAAAATTTTTTACTATTTATAGAAATTTTTTTAAATTTTTACCCCCTTTCTATAGTTTTTGACCATTTTGGACTGTTTGAACTAATTTAATGTTGTAGGAATCCATTTTGAGTGCGGTTTGACCACGACATTGACCTGTTCATTCCTACTATAGGTATTATGTATAAATTGGAATATAGGTTAGGTTTCACATCCATTTGCACTTTGCATAACCTTATGACTATTTCATTTTAACCTTAGGTACGAACCCATTCCATCTTGTCATGGAAACTTCTTGCTGCTTTTAGAAGTGACATGTTGTTAATGGTAGAGCTTTACCATACATGGGTACCCTAGTTAGATCCTATTTTGCATTTGGTGCCCATGGCGACATTTCTCTGTTAGGGTGTGGGAGTCATTTGTATGGTACCGCCATGACTTTGAGCAAGAACTTCATATCCCGCTTGAACTTTATGCTGGCCTTTTCCCCAAGACTCCCTTGTATATGTCAAGTTGTAATTGCATTATCATGAGTTTTGATTTCCTTATTGAGCCTTATGTCGGCTTCCCCGACTTTGATCATCAGACATATAGCCTGAGCTTGTCTGATGTCTATCCAAGTAGAGCCTTTTATATATCTTTTACAGCTTGATTCCCCATTTTTTTTACCGGGAGGGGAATTTCCCTCGAGTGTCATTATCCTTTACATGTCTCTTTGGATTGAGCATAGGTATGTTCCACTACTTGGAACTAGTTTATTTGCCCCTTGACACTCGTCTCCTCCTAGATTTGTAACTATAGAGAACTTTTATTCTTTCTCAAGCTTTTCAAAATATTTGAAAAAGTCCTAAAAAAAAAAAATCCGGAAAGGAAAAGATGTTATCTTTGGCAGTAGTTGAGTCATGTCGCCTTCGAACAGAGCACTACATATCACATCTGTTGGTTGGATTAGTATTTTGAATTTAGGAGCTATACTCGTTTCTCTGAGTTTATCTCCACTAACTGGTTAAGATTCCAGTGCCTATGGAGCCTCTATTGATGCCTCATGTGTTGTAGAGATGTCCCAGTTTTGTATATTGAGTCTATGCTACCTACATTCAGTCACCATTCACCTTTATGCTCTTGTTCGAAGGTAGTTGAAGCCTGAGTCAGCCATTCTGCAGCTGTCTTAACTTTGCATGTAGGCCATTCCCAGTACTATTACTGGTTCGTGCACATCTTGCTTGAGTCCTTCCACATTATACAACGTTGTTGAATACCTCGTGTTTGCTGATGGGGGATGCCTTAATGCCCTACTTCTAGCAGACTCCATCCCATCGACTTCAGATCATTTATTCTGGGATAGAATTCTAGAGTCATTTGAGTACCTTGAGACTTATAGTCATCAGTGGTAGGTTCTATTTCCATCGACAGTTTTGGGAATACATCAATGTACCCTGATCAATGGATTCTTCCAAGTGTTTGACCTCAACACATTTATTCACACTTGTTAGATTGCACTCTAGTACGTTGATTCCCATTTTCATTATCGGTGGGTGATCTCGCGTCTGTTAACGGTATACATCAATGACCGGTAATTAGACGATGGACTACTATGTCGACCTCAACACCTCTATTCACATAGTAGTATATGTACTCATAGTGGTTTGTGTAGAAGACTTTCTAGATTGGTGGAATTTCATATATGCTACCTCCTTGATCGTCCCAGTGTTCATAATATTTCAGCTCTCGTGACTTGATTCCAATATATGTTAGAGATATCTTCAGCCATTATGGAGATCTTGCTCCATTGTATATATTCAGCTTTCATGGAGATCTTGATCCTTTTTATATCTTCATCATGGAGATTCTGATCTATTATATATTGTACGTGGCGATGACCACATATGTCACATTTTGTATATCATGCCTATTCATGGCCATTGTACTCCTATGTATTCGGGACTACTATATGTATTTGCAGTCATATGCAGAGATTGATTATTGTACTATACTATTAGATGGCTGGTTCTTCCATGTTGGGGCGTGGACCTTGAAGGTCCTTAATTTTGGAAACTCCGCGGTTTTGGTGCAAAGCTTGTAAGCGGAGTTGCGGTCCAAAATAGTCTTAGGGGTTTCAGGGTTGGGTCGAAGCCCCTGTTTTTGTAAATGTCCCATGGTTTAGGACCATGGTTTAAGCCCATGGTATTATAATAGTGCACTTGTATAAATATGCACTTATGTAAAGGAGTCAGGTACGATTTATATAATGATAATTTGATGCGAAGAAGCTAAGGCCTATTTTGGGTTTAAGGTCAAGTCCCAGATGAGTGCATAGACGACCTTTGTAGCTAAGTGTGCAGATGGTTTTGTAAGAAAGGTTAAGTCCCAGCTCAGTGCGTGGACGACCTCTGCAGCTGAGTGCACAGAGGGTTTTGGAAGAAAGGTTCTGCAACTAAGTGTGCAGATTTGGGTTGTTGAGAAGATCTGCAGCTGAGTGCGCAAATCGAAACTATTGTTTTGTAAAGTGTTGAATAGAAATGCAGTTCTGTGGATGTAGCCCCTACACTGGGGGTGAAACACGTATATCTTGTGTTGTGGTGGTTCTTTTATGTTTCTTCTATTATTTTTTATGCATTTGATAAGTAGATGAATGATAAAGTAAGATAAACTGTTAAGTATTAACTTCGTTGTGAATTCCCAGTTAAGGGTTAAGCAAGAAATTGTCCTTTTATCTAAACTGGGAAGCTATTTAAGTGAATGTCGAAGCTCTGTATTGTATGATTACTCATTTTTAAGGCTAAAGGCACAGTAATATCCCTCTTTTTCCTGCAGAAACCTGATTCTACGGCACCCCATAGCTGTTTCGGGTGAGACTGCAACATGTTCGCAGGTTGTTGCCGAAAGGGCCAACACTGTGGGTCTCTTTGTTGGTGCGAAGATAAGAGTATAAGAACCCGGGTCTTCCCTAAGAGCCAACATTCCACCTGATTCTTCATAACTCCACTTGTGGGATGGATTTATAATGTATTTTTTCCATCATGTTACCCCTCTCACCTCACACACTAGGGGGCATATGTTACATCTGATTTTACCACACATGGTTGATTACACTTTTATGGCCTTCCCTGTCCCTCGGTAGACTCTTTGGACCCCATGGACTATTTTTTACATTTGATGTTTCCAAGATCATCCCTAAAAACACCTATTATTTGTTGTATACAACTTTTAATCCCTTTCTCGCGTATATATGTGGATATTAACCTTAAACCTATGTACATCGGGATGTGTGTAAAAGGCCAAATATTTTTGGAGTTTTCCTTGATGTGGATCTGATTCACTTGTCTTTTGGCCTTCCATATGCCTTGAGATTGCTCAGATTTGACCTTCCATTACCCCATTGAAGCACTATATAAGGAACCATTTGGATACATTGAAAAGGGGGGAATTGAAGAGCAAGAAAACCATAGTCCAATGTTTCCATAGCTTGCTTATACTTGAGCCTGCATCCCTTTGTCCCTTGGAGAATTTTGTGTTCTTCCCAAGCTTGCCTTTTCTTGTGAGCTTGCTATTGAGAGATGGAGGATTGAGGTGGTGGAGGCCCAGGTGGAGGACTTAGTTTCTCCGGTTCGTAGACGTGCCGACAGAGGTTGTCACTTATGTAGTTTCTGATTTACTTAATAGAAATATCTTTTCTATCCAATGATGTGAATTTAAATGAATATTGAATCCATGGATGTGTTTAATTGCTTATGTATAATTGATTATATATGCTAGAGTAGGCCTAACACTATATTATATAGCATGCTTTCCTTGTTTTACTGTTGTTGAGAGTAAATTGCCAAAGTAAGCGGGATTGGAAAAAGCTCAACAGGGATCTACTACAACCATTTGGAATAAGGTATGTGTTGTGATCCTTTAGTGTTAGATGTTGTATTTCTCTTGCATATTTGGAAGGGATGATTTCTGTGGTTTCTCTGTCTGTTGTGGTACACCCCAAGCCATAGGAAGTTTTCTTCGTAACAAAATTGGCGACTCCACTGGTTCAGGAGGATGAGGAGCTCCATGATCATGTCATATATAATTTGAGCTGAAAACTTATAGATGCGGAACTTCTCTATTCCCATGTGGAGAAGCTATCCTTGGCTACCGTTCATGTAGTTCATCATTTGAGACATTACATTCTCCTTCGTGAAACCTTGGTCGTAGCTCATATCAATCCATTTCAGTTCATCCTCACTAGAAGGACGATTGGGGGAAAATATAATAAATGCATTGTCATTTTGCAAGAGTTTGATCTCAAGTTCGTTTCAGCAAAATTGAAGAAATCATTGATCTTTGCGGAGCTTATATCTGATTTTCCAAGTTTTGAGGAGGAGGAAGTTTATGAGGATACCTTTGTCGATGATCATATTTTCCTTATCTCAACTTTGGACCCTTGGTACAAGGATATCATTGTATATTTGCAAACATTGAAGGTCCCTACTCACCTTTCACAGGATGAGCAACGAATATTACGTCATGTAGCTAAGAACTAACTTATAGTAGATAACACTTTGTACTGATGTGGGGTAGATTCCATTTTGCGTCATTGTTTAAACCATGATGAGGCTAAGGTTGTGCTGAATGATTGCCATAGAGGGGCGTGTGGTGGTCATTTATCTGGGATTTATACACCCAAAAAATCTTGAGAGGGGAATATTTTTGGTTGTCCATCTTCAAAGATTACGTTAATGTGGTCAAGAAGTGCCACCCTTACCAGGTGTTTGCATGCAATATGCGCTCGCGTCCAGCCCCGTTACATCCTATTGTCACCACCGGTCCCTTCACCAAGTGGGGGCTTGATTTTATGGATTGCAACCTAGATTTGGATAGGGGGCATCATCACATTATTGTGGTTGTCGATTACTTCACGAAATGGGCAAAGGCTATTCCCATAGTTAAATATGATGGTGAGACAACTGTGCATTCCATTTTTAACCAGATTATCACCTGGTTTGGCATTCTGAAAGAGCCTATCAGTTACCATGGTAGGAACTTTCAGAATAAAATGATGGAAGAGTTGGATTCCAAGTTAGGGTATAAGCAAGATCATTCATCTTCTTATTACCCTCAGGCGAATGGACAAGTTGAATCAATGAACAAATCACTTAAGTCTATTCTATAATGAGCCATAACACAAAGTAATACTAATTGACATATTATGTTGTATCCTGCTTTGTGGGCCTATAGAATCGCATTTAAGACTTCCACCGGTTTCTCTCCATATCAGCTTGTACATGGGGTGGAGTTAGTTTTTCCAGTTGAATGTGAAATCCCTTCTCTGAAGATAGTTATAGATCTTTTACCTGACACTTTCGAATTGGAAGAGTGTTTGGTCCACTTAGAGCAGCTTAATGAGCAGCGCCGAGATGCCTTAGTGGCTCTAGAGGTTAACAAGCATTGTGTCAAGGTCCAATATGATAATTCTATCTATCCAAGGAGGTTTAATGAAGTTGACTTTGTCCTTTTGTGGGATCAAGCTAAGGAACCCTTGGGGGCAGGTAAATTTAATCCCAAGTGGCATAGTCCTTACGTGGTTAAATGATTCTTAGAGAAAGGCGCTTATGAGCTGGTTGATTATGAAGGGAAAACCTTGGTGGAGCCTAGAAATGGGCTCTATCTCAAAAAATACTATGCATGATCTTCATCCAAGGCTGATTGCTGTATATTATTGTACAGTTTTGCATTGCATAGTTAGGTTTTCTTATGGTGATCGGGTTTGTTGATTAGCTTTCGTTTCTTATGGAAGATGTCGATGGATTCTTTCATTTACATAGGATTCATTGATGGTTCTAGCCACCACACTCAAAACTCAGCTTCAACTTCTTGGTTGATTTATTCTCCTACGGATCAAGTATTGTCTTTAGGAGGCGTATGTTTATGGCCCTCTTCAAACAATGTTGCTAAATATAGTGTCGTCATTGAGTTATTGCGTGATGCCATTTCACATGGTGTTCATTCTCTTGAGGTATCCCTTGATTTTTAGTTAGAGGTTTCATAGATTAATAGCTTGTATCGCGTTAGGGATCTGGCATTATTACGAAGATTCTTACGTGTTAGATTGCTAGAATGGAAATTTGAGAATATAACATACATTCATGTTCCAAGAATTTTTAATCAAGTTGTTAATTCATATGCTAACTATGTGTTAGATTGACATTTGTTTCATAGACCATAAGCATATCACAAACATACATTTTACACACATGCAAATATAAATAAAATCGATCATCATAAAAAAATTTCATTAATATACAAAAAGTGACATCATAATACATAAGTGTCATATACAAAATTGGGGCTTTCGAGCCACCAACACATAATACACGGTCATACAAAAATGAATACACTCATGTCTCTAAGCCTGAGGAGGAGGGGGTTCTGATCATGATATAGCACTATGGCTCTAGCTAGCTGTCGAAAGAGTCAAACCCATGCTCATGGTACACCAACCACCTGGGGATGCATGGCCTCAGGAAAGTCCTCGACTTGCACCATGTGTACCCTGTGTGTCAAATGAACAAAGTTCGTGTGGATGCTTTGGAGCATCCGCACCCATGATATCGTCTCCTCTTCCCCTCCATCGATGATGAGGGAAGCCTTCTGGCTGCCATGGTCCTACATCTGCATATACCTGACAGATTGTCATTATGTTTTGTCACACCAAAAAATATGTATTTTGAGTCAATATATCAAAAAACACAAAAAAAATTAAATAATTCAAAACTTAAAAAAGTGGGTTTGGGATTATTTACCTATGTCAGCATAAGCTACTCCTAGTGGTAGCGGCATATCTGGATCTCCATGGAACTCTATCCCTGCATAGGGGTAGTCGTCTATGGTTATGATCTATCTCCACCACCATGGAAAGAAATCTGCTAGGTAGGGGTTAGCCACCCTACCTTCGCCCATTCTGTGCATGACATTTGCCCAACGTCGCTGGGATGGATCCTGAACTCCATGTGGAGAAATGTCCACCCTAGGGCTTAGCCTTGGCACCCACTCAAAGAAAAATGTAATGTCCCAAATTTGGCATTGGTTCACAATGGCCAAATCACATTTTCCATATTCATGAAAGTTGTCAAATGGATGCTAAAAGTCAAATAATTGCCAAGGAGGAAAATCACTAGTTTCCTAGGTTGGGGGTGGAAGCTTTGAGATTTGGAATAAGGGGGATAATAAATGATGTTTAGAAATTAGAAGGGGATAAATATTTAATAACTTATATTATTAAATAAATACAAGATAAAATGGAAGTGGCAATAGAGCATGAAGACACATGGAGATGATGGGGCCCACACTAGCTAGAATTCCTATGTTAAATGGTATCTTTCTCTTGTAATTTTGAATCTATGGGAAGCCTAATTTTTTGGGATGGATTATGAGGTTAATATAATTTTCAATATACTTCATAGTTCTAATTTGGGATGAATTGTAACTTACATGGGAGAGGAAGAGCCAAATGGGAGTTTCATGGACACTTGGCTAGATTCCCCTTACATTTATGACAGTTATGACACCAATGATGAAGATTCTATGACAGTTATGACCCAATTCAGATATGAAGTCTGAAATACTAACATAATGACATGTGAGTACTGAATAGAGCATCTTGGAGGTCGAAATTGGGAGCTGGAGAAGGCCAAGATGCTCCTACTCAAATTTGGGAGAAGAGGGAAGGTGAAGAGAGAGGCCACATGGCATAGCATGAGCAGCCACACCAATTCGACTTGGATTTGGTTTATGGATGGATTTGTAACCTTAAAATACAAATTATTTTTATAAAATATATGGATCATCCATGAGAATAAGCTTTTTCTCATTTGTGAATTGTGAGAGCTAGTGGATGACTAGTTTTCTTGCTTAAGCCAATTTTGAGGGTGAAAGATTCCCATCCTAGTTGGTGTTTGGAAAGGCCACTCAAGTATTTCATGGAGATTTAATGGATCTTATTTTTAGTTTTAATCTACAGTTAAGAATGTGTATTCTTCTATTGCAACACTCTCTCTCAATTATTTCCAGTTTTCACACCATATTCATGCCAATGGAGGGATTGCGCTTTGGGTGAGCTATTGATCTCATTGTGGAAGATTATAATGCTCATTATACTATGTTATAATTTATATAATTTTAATTTCATGTTTATAAGACTCTCATCATGAAATACCCAAAATAATTCACGTAAAAATGTTGAACAATGAAGAAATAGTGTCATTTCCCCACTATCTTGTTGTGAACCATTGTAATGCTGATGATTTCGAATTGGGGGAGACTTTAATTGTCAATTTATGATTGGAATCAGTTCCATATTCTCTTTTATTCATTCTTATAAAGTTTCAAGTCAAAATTCCTAGGATTTGTATGTCAAAATGACTTTTAATGAGCAAACAATGACCATTTCCACTCCATTTTGATATATGCCATGGTAATGCTTATTATTTCGAATGTAGGAATGTATATATGATAAATGTATTATGTATGGAATGTAATAAATGTGTATTTCAAGTCTCATTTTTATTACTTAATCATTGGAATCCATTTTACTCATTTTTATTGCATTGGGAGAAGATTTGATGCATTTTTCCCAAGGGTCGAAATTGTGACTTGGGAGTTGTTTTGGAAAGAGTCATAACAGACTGTATAAACTGAACCATGATGTATATGAGAATTTGAAAATTTCCCTTACACATAACCATCCTTTTTTAATAAATTCAAGTTACTTTGGGATCATTTGTGAATCCATTTTCGACAATTAACCGGGGGGAATTGGAGCCCCAATTTGCTAGTAAAGGCTCCTACTTTGAACAAATCATTAAAAAAGTTTGAAAAAGTAATTGGGAGGTTAAAAAACATACATGGGAATTATATTTAATTTATATTATCATTCATGTACCTTCATATAAAATTTGGAAGCACTTGGGTCAATTTGGAGGTCTAGACATCAAAACTAGTCAATAGCCAAAATTGTGAGAAATTTGAAAAATTGGGCATTTTAATAAAATTACAAAGAAAGGGACATTACAATGGTATCAAAGAATGGTCTTGGCACCTATTTAAGTTATGGATGGTATATATGAATTGAATAAATTCATTAAGCCATGTGGTGATGATATGTCCAGGCAAGTTAATCAAGCATTCAAATTTGCACATAAAACTATTCATTGTGAAGACCTTAATGATTGGTTGAAGGAATTTATACAAAATAATTCAAATAAGAACTCATTAAGGAATAATAATCACTGCACAAGTAGGGAGGATACCAAGGATCTACAAATTTATGTGGGTGATGAAGAAGAAAAGGCATTACATGAAGAGGATCAAAATTCACTCCCAAATGACTTTGAAAAAGGTGAGGAAACATCACATGAGAAGGAAGAAGAGTACCTTGAAAATATTTAATATCATTCTGAAAAAAATTCTACTATGGACATGGACCAATAGCATCTATTGATGGATGCTTGAACTATGAAGGAGTACCTACTGATGGGTGCTCACAACTCTATGTTGGTGACATAGAGATCAGATTTCAAAATGTCGTTGCAAGCCAAAATTCCATTAAACATGAAAATGAAGACCTTGTATCAATTGAATAAGAAACAAGATCAACTTCCCCATCACCACTTGAGCTTCATGAAGTTGGTCCAAGAAATAAGGAAGAAGATGAGGATTTTAATTTACAAGAGCCTCATTTTCTTGAAGGGTCCTTAAAGATGAATAAAAAGAAGATCCAAGAGGCCCTTAGCATACTCCATGACACTCAAGCATTGGTATCAAATTCTTGTTGGAGAGCTTCTTCCTTGAAGACATGGAGAAGATCCAAAGAGCAATGTGCAACATCAAAGGTAATTTCATGTCTTAGATTTTTGATAGAAAAAATGTCATTGAGCTTAGTGAATGTTTACATGAATCCTACTTGAAGAATAATGAAGTTATTCATAAGCTCACAATTCAAAATGAGCAACTTCTTGAAAATTTGCAAGACACTTGTTTTTCCTCCTATGTTTCAGATTGTCAAATGGTAGATTGTTTGGAGGATTCTCATGACATGGTGGATCATCAGAAATTTGGAAATTTGAATGTACTTGATGCATTCAAATATGTACCTAAAGAGATCCAAACACTTGATGTGGTTGAAGAGGAACTTGAATTGTCTCTTGATGAAGGGTATGCAATTTTTAAAGAACAACATGATTCCTCTACATTGGAACCAATCTATGACAAAGGTTTTACACTCTTGAAGGAGCTGCATAATCCTAACCCTATGGATACTTCATATTATGACAATTTTTCACTTACTGATCATTTGGGTGAGTTGGTTCTTTCTCCTACATCCTACACTTCTAAATTTTGCAGCAGTCATCCTAATGAAGTATGGGTGAAAGGTTTCATTTTGATGGTGCCACATGAAGAGCATGGACATTCTGTTTATCCTTTTGATGATGGAATTATTAGAGAACGATCTTATTTACATTTGCAGCAGAATCCTTTTTTACATTATGATTATAAACATCTACATGGGTGCACCTATGATGTTCATTTGAGTCACTTAAAGACTCATGGTTTTTCTTGCTCAACACTTGGTTCATCTGATGTTGGAGGAGCTTCATCCAACACTTGGATGAAGAGGAATATGATTGAGGAAAATTATTATTGGCAGCAACATCCTCTGTTATTTCACTATGATATACATATGGGTGTATTGATGAGACTTCTTTGAGACACTTGAAGTCTTCATGTTTTATTTGCTCCTTATTTGGTTCATATTTTGCTGGAGGTTCTTCATTCACTTCTTGGATGAAAGAAAAAATGGCTGATTATTATGTTGATGCATATTACATTCTTTGGGAGTAGCATTATAGGACATGGGATCCTCACCTATGTCATTGGAGAATATTTGATTGGTCACATGAAGCATGTATGCACTTGGAAAATGGTAGTCTACTCACTGGGAGGTATAAGCACTTTCATGATGTCTTGGTGAGGCACCTCCTTGATGTACATTATTATTATGTTGTTATATACTTTGATGATATATATTATGCACTCATGATGTTTGGAAGAATGCATACAAGAAAATGGGATCTAGGAATTCTCTTTCCAAATGTATGGATTGGAGAGCACTCCTAATTATTGGAGTGCAATGCAAGCAATGGGACCCTAGGATAGTTTTTAGTCCCATTGATTTCAAATTATTTGGGAAACAATAAGTATGGGAGATGGATTCCCCATTTAATAAGGTTATTTTAATAAGAGTATTTCAGCAGCAAGCATGGTGGTTTCTCTTTGAAATCTTCATGAAATCTCAAAGACTCAAGGTGGTCAACTCAGTGGCAACGTCAAAGAATCATATAGAAAGCAGGTTCTACAAAAACCATGTTTGAAATTGCTTGAGGACAAGCAATATTGGGAAGGGAGGATTTGTAATGTCCCAAATTTGGAATTGGGTCACAATGGCCAAATCACATTTTCAATATTCATGAAATTTGTCAAATGGATGCTAAAAGTCAAATAATTGCCAAGGAGGAAAATCACTAGTTTCCTAGGTTGGGGCTGGAAGCTTTGAGAATTGGAATAAGGGGGATACTAAATGATGTTTAGACATTATAAGGGGATAAATATTTAATAATTTATATTATTAAATAAATAAAATAGAAAATGGAAGTGGAAATAGAGAATGAAGACACATGGAGACTATGGGGCCCACACTAGCTAGATTTCCTATGTTAAATGGTATCTTTCTCTTGTAATTTTGAATCTATGGGAAGCCTAATGTTTTGGGATGGATTATGAGGTTAATATAATTGTCAATATACTTCATAGGTATAATTTGGGATGAATTGTAACTTACATGGGAGAGGAAGAGCCAAATGGGAGTTTCATGGACACTTGGCTAGATTCCCCTTACATTTATGACAACTATGACACCAATGATGGAGATTCTATGACAGTTATGACCCAAGTCGGATCTGAAGGATGAAATACTGACATAATGACATGTCAGGACTGAATAGAGAATATTGGAGGTCAAAATTGGGAGTTGGAGAAGGCCAAGAGGCTCCTACTCAAATTTGGGAGAAGAGGGAAGGTGAAGAGATTTGGGCTACATGGCATGGCATGAGCAGCCACACCAATTCGACTTGGATTTGGTTTATGGATGGATTTGAAACCTTATAATACCAATTATTTTTATAAAATATAGGGATCATCCATGAGAAGAAGCTTTTTCTCATTTGTGAAATTGTCATTTGTGAATTGTGAGAGCTAGTGGATGACTAGTTTTCTTGCTTAAGCCAACTTTGAGGGTGAAAGATTCCCATCCTAGTTGGTGTTTGGAAAGGAAACTCAGGTATTTCATGGAGATTTAATGGAGTCTTATTTTCAGGTTTAATCTACAGGAAATAATGTGGATTATTCTATTGCAGCACTCTCCTTAACTATTTCCAGTTTTCACACCATATTCATGCCAATGGAGGGATTACGCTTTGGGTGAGCTATTGATCTCTTTGGGGAAGATTATAATCCTCATTATATTATGTTATGATGTATATGCTCTGTATTTCATGTTTATAATAATCTCAGTTCTAAATACCCAAAAGAATTCACGTAAAGATGTTTAACAATGAAGAAATAATATAAGTTTCCCCACTATCTTGTTGTGAACCATTGTAATGCTGATGATTTTGAATTGGGAGAGCCTTTGATTGTCCATTTATGATTGGAATCAGTTAAATATTCTATTTTATTCATTCTCATAAATATTCAAGTCTAAATTCTCAAGAGTTGTATGTCAAAATGACTTTTAATGAGCAAACAATGACCGTTTCCACTCCATTTTGATATATGCCATGGTACTGCGTATTATTTCTAATGGAGGAATGTATCTATGATAAATGTATGATGTATGGAATGTAATTAATGTTTATTTCAAGTATCATGTTCAGTAATTAAGCATTGGAATCCATTTTACTCATTTTTATTGCAATGGGAGAAAATTTGATGCATTTTCCCCAAGGGTCGAAATTGTGACTTGGGAGTTGTTTTGGAAAGAGTCATAACAGACTGTATAAACTGAACCATGATGCATATGAGACTTTGAAAATGTATCTTAAACATAACCATCCTCTTTTAATAAATTCAAGTGACTTTGGGATCATTTGTGAAGCCATTTCCGGCAATTACCCGAGGGAAATTCGAGCCCCAATTTGCTAGTAAAGACTCCTACTTTGAACAAAACATTAAAAAAGTTTGCAGAAGTAATTGGGAGGTCAAAAAACATACATGAGAATGATATTTAAGTTATATTATCAGTCATGTAACTTCAGAGAAAATTTTGAAGCATTTGGGTCAATTTGGAGGTCTACACATCAAAACTAGTTAAGAACCAAAATTGTGAGAAATTTGGAAAATTGGGAATTTTAATAAAAATCTAAAAAAACGTGCTCAGTATACTTCCGAACCCAAAGTTCCACACCTTTCCCATCTAGCAGTCACTGAACTGCTTTTTAACAACGTCGTACTCCAGTCATACATTGTAGGTCGCATGCACTCTACTGCATAAAACATCATTGGCCGTGAGGCCCAGTGCCTAAAGTATGGCCTTCAGCCCCATAATATGGATAGAGTTTGTTGAGATTTGACTCCCAAACTTTTTTGTCTCTGGAAATTAGTACACAACTATGTACTCATCTATGGTCAGCTCGCCTCCTAGCCCATGAGATTGAAGGTTCACCATCCCTCCTCGTCAGGGCAAACCAGTGATAAAATATATGTCCGCAACCTCAATGCTGAGTGACATCCCATCTATCTAAAATGTCTCAAATTCTGGATCCCAATAGTCCACCAGTAGCTGGAGTAGTCTTGGTTTGGCCCTCAGGTTTCCAAGAAACCAAAACTTATACAAGCCACATGTCCGTAATGCTTGTTGGGCCATGAGATCACCTTGCACAACTTCCTCAACATCACCATGCTCTCTTTCTCTCCACTCTAGCACCATCCTGCATAAAAACAAAGTTTTTATCAATATTTTCCCTTAAAACCTTATTTGTGGCCCTGTACACAACTGTTCTCAAAATAGCCGCATATGTACGTGGATTTCGGTGCTTTTTCCGCGTATGGTGAGCCCTATACGCATAAAAAATCCCGATTTTCATGTGGGTCAAAGCGCACAAGTATGGATGGCTAAAAGAATGAAATAGACCATGAAATTTGAAAAAAATTGCATCAAAATGAAAGAGGAGGGCATGAGAATCTACTTGGATCAAACGGGGATAGATTCCACTGGATGATGCTCTCGAAATTCGCTTCTGAAGTTTTGAGCTCAAATACACTATGTTGGGTAAAAATTTTAAATGATATGAAAAATTTTAAATGTTTTACTATTTATAGAAACGTTTTGAAATTTTTACCCCCTTTCTATAGTTTTTTACCATTTTGGACCATTTGAACTAATTTGATGTTGTAGGAATCCATTTTGAGTGCGGTTTGACCACGGTGTTGACCCGTTCATGCCTACTACATGTATTATGTCTAAACTGGCATATAGGTTAGGTTGCATATCCATTTGCACTTTGCATAACCTTATGACCGTTTGATTTTAACCTTAGGTATGAACCCATTCCATCTTGTCACGGAACCTTCTTGCTATTTTTAGAAGTGACATGTTGTGAATGGTAGAGCTTTACCATACATGGGTACCCTAGTTATATCCTGTTTTGCATTTGGTTCCCATGTCAACATTTATCCTTTAGGGTGTGGGAGTCCTTTGTATAGTACCTCCATGACTTTGAGAAATAGCTTCATACTCCTCTTGACCTTTATGTTGGCCTTTTTTCCGGGACTCCCTTGTATACGTCAAGTTGTAATTGCATTATCATGAGTTTTGCTTGCCTTATTAAGCCTTATGTCGGCTTCCCTGACTTTGATTATCAGCCATATAGCCCAATCTTGTCTCATGTCTAGCCAAGTAGAGTCTTTTCATATATCTTTTACAGCTTGATTCCCCATTTTTTACCAAGAGGGGACTTTCTCCCGAGTGTCGTTATCCTGCACATGTCTCCTTGCATTGAGCATAGGTATGTCCCACTACTTGGAACTAGTTTGTTTGCCCCTTGGAACTTGTCTCCACTTGGATTTGTAACTATAACACACTTTTATTCTTTTTTAATCTTTTCAAAATATATGAAAAGTCCAAAAAAATTAAAAAAAAAAACAAAAATCCGGACAGGAAAAGATGTTATCTTTTGGCAGCAGTTGAGTCGTGTCACCTTCGAATAGAGTACTATATATCACATCCATTGGTTGGGTTAGTATTTTGACTTTAGGAGCTGTACTCGTTTGTATGAGTTAATCTCCACTAACTAGCTAAGCTTCTAGTCCCTATGGTGCCTCTGTTGATGCCTCTTGTGTCATATAGATGTCTCAGTTTTGTATATTGAGTCTATGCTACCTACATTCAGTCACCATTCACCTTTATGCTCTTGTTCGAAGGAACTTGAATCCTAAGTCGACCATTCCTCGGTTGTCTTGACTTTGGATGTTGTCCATTCCCAGTACTATTACTGGTTCATGCACATCTTGTTCAAGTCCTTCCACATTATACAGCATTGCTAAGTACCTCGTCTTGGTTGATGGGGGATGCCTTAATTCTCTCCTTCCAGTGGATTCCATCCCATCGAATTCAGATCATTTATTCTGGTATAGGAGTCTAGATTCATTTGAGTGCCTTGAGACTTACAGTCATCAGTGGTAGGTTCTATCACCATCGACAATTTTGAGAATACATCAATGTCCCCTGATCGATGGATTCTTCCAAGTGTTCGACCTCAACACATTTATTCTCACTTGTTAGATTGCACTCTAGTACCTTGATTCCCATTTTCATTATCGATGGGTGATCTCATGTCTGTTAATGGTATACATCAATGACCAGTAATCAGATGATGGACTACTATGTTCGACCTCGACACCTCTATTCACATAGTAGGACATGTAAAAGTAGCGGTTTGTGTAGAAGACTTTCCAGATTGGTGGCATTTCATATATGCTACCTCCTTGATCGTGATAGTGTTCATGAGATTTCAGCTCTCGTGAATTGATTCCAGTATATGTCATATATCTTCAGCCATTATGGAGATCTTGATCCATTGTATATCTTCAAATTTCATGGAGATCTTGATCCTTTGTATATCGTCATCATGGAGATTCTGATATATTATATATTGTACATGGCGATGACCACATATGTCACATTTTGTATATTATGCCTATTCATGGCCATTGTACTCCTATGTATCCGGGACTGCCATATGTATTTGCAGTCATATGCAGAGATTGATTATTGTACTATACTGTTGGATGGATGGTTCTTCCACCTGGTTCTTCATCACTCCACTTATGGGATGGACTTATAATGTATTTTGGCCATCATTTTACCCCTCTGACCTCACACATTAGGGGGCATTTGTTACAGCTGATTTTACCACACATGGTTGATCACACTTTTATGGCCTTCCCTATCCCTCTGTAGACTCTTTGAACCCCGTGGACTATTTTTATACCTTTGATGTTTCGAAGATCATCCCTAAAAACACTTATTATTTGTTGTATGTGAATTTTAATCCCTTTCTCATGTATATACGTGGATATTACCCTTAAACCCACATACATCAGGATGTGTGCAAAAGGCCAAATATTTTTGGAGTTTTCCTTGATGTGGATCCAAGTCACTTGTCTCTTGGCCTTCCATATACCTTGAGATCACTCAGATTTGACCTTCCATTACCCCCTTGAAGCACTATATAAGGAACCCTTTGGATACATTGAAAAAAGAGGAATTGAAGAGCAAGAAAACTATAGTCCATTGTTGTCGTAGTTTGCTTATACTTGAGTCTGCATCCCTTTGTCCCTTGGAGCACTTTGTGTTCTTCCCAAGCTTTCCTTTGCTTATGAGCTTGCTATCGAGAGATGGAGGACTCAGTTTCTCCATTTAGCAGACGTGCTGACAAAGGTTGTCACTTATGTAATCTATGGTTTACTTAATAGAAATATATTTTCCTATCCAATGATGTGCATTTAAATGGATATTGAATCCATGGATGTGTTTAATTGGTTACGTGTCATTTATTATATATGCTATATTATATAGCATGCTTGTGTTGTTTTACTGTTGTTGAGAGTAAATTTCCAAAGCAAGCGGGATTGGAAAAACCTCAACGAGGATCTACTACAACCATCCAGAATAAGGTATGTGTCGAGATCCTTTAGTGTTAGATGTTGTATTTCTCTTACATATTGGGAAGGGATTTATTTCTGTGGTTTCTCTATCTGTTGTGGTACACCCCAAGCCATAGGAAGTTTTCTCCATAACATTAGTGCTAAACACCCTCCTTATCTGCGCAAACTCTATTGACCTTTCTCAATACTTCTGCACATTCATCTCTCTACTATATATCTTATTTTTGGTTCAATAAGCCATTGATACCACAATAATATGAAGTTTGCACACTCATAAAATCATATCGAATTCATCTTAAAGCCTACTTCATCACTTCAACTTCTTGCTTAACTATACTACTCTTGCTCAAAGAGTGTGTCCACAAGTTGGTGTTCCTTTGAATTGGTGATTTGTGTACTTCCTTACTTCTTGGTTAAGGTAACCACTTCATTATATTTTTTGTTGGCGTCTATATTCTCATAATTTAACACATGGATTTTTGCTTACTCCTGTCCAACACCTTGATGGTATTTGTGCATATGTGTTTGTGCTTTAGTGGACACTTTTGTATATGTGTCCCATGTCTTAGTGGGATTTGCGCACTTTGGAATTACTTCATGTGTGGTGTATCACCTTTGAAGTATCATTGCTTTTGGGTCTTGCACACTTCTCGAACTAGCATACTTGTCCAACTGCATCTTACTCTCACATTTCTTGCGCACTCCCAAACCATTTTCCAGCCAAATATTTTGACTTTTACCTTGGAGTAGAATGGTTGGGTGGACTTAGGACTTGTGCATATACCTTATGTACCTATTCAAGATGGATTTGCTTTATCAATTTGGATGTGTTCCTTGTTTATAATATGAATTTCATATATTTCTTTAGATTGGATTTCATAATATATTTCTTCAAATTGATACAAAATCACTTTACATCAATGACAACCAAAATTCAACTATGGCTTCCAAGATTAAGAGTATGTTGGTGGAACATTTTAGGATAAATAAGAAAAATCACTTGAATCAGCAACACCTAAATCATGTGAAATCTAATTGGTTTCATCGGATAAAATAAATCAGAAAGACTCTTCTTCAAATTTACCTAGGGACAACATAACTAATTTTGCTAGATCAACTTGGAAGCTTCATATATCGATATAGGAGTTTTAGAAATGGAAACATCAACATACTAAATACACCCTTAGCTTTGATGAGTCCTCGAAAGGGAACCCAGGCTGGTAGGTGTAGGTGGGGATATTTTTATCCCTAGGGGAAATACCAGAATTTAGTATTCATTGAGCATTAATATTGCAACAAAAACCAATCATAAGCCTTCGCTCTCCTCCAAGGTATGAAAATATCTAGCAGCATGAGATCCACTCCCTAATTATCTTAGGAGATTAAAAAACATTTATCAACCATCTATGAATGAGGACTATGCCCAAGGATATGAAATTGAGAGCCATATTTTAAGGAACCAATAGGTGATGATTTCCTATCACGACATCCCTCCTTTTCACATCCTCATATCTAATAACTCAGTAGTGGATATGCAAGGAAATTTAGCCACTAGGGACATGGCAAAGACAATAAGAATAAATGGACAACCTTATTCTCAAATATTTCCATGATTATAACTATGAATTTAAGATCTAAGGGATTTAAGAAATTCAAAGGAGTTCTTCATACGGAGCTCCAGCAGGTGAATAGATATAAAAATCTCAATGAAATAAAAAAATAACTTAATCTCATGTGGAATTACGATGGCATCATGAAACTTGGGATAATGATAAGCATGGCATCAAACACTTTAACTCCACCTTTGCATTATCCCATCCCCATGTACTTACCTCATTCCCAACTCTAGGGAAATTTTATGGAAGCATATAAACATGGTGTCTTGACTAAATTTGTCTTCCCTTTGACAAAGTTTGGATGGTACATTCACTCCACGTCAACAAATGAGATTGCACAAATTTAAATGGTCATTAATGGAAATTATGGAGGATTTGATACAATGGAATGGAGAATATCACATCATTAGTTTGGCATTAGATGAAAGGAGATATGAGGGTTCTCGCAAGATTAAGGAGCCAAGAAAAACACCTTGAGGATATAGTGTATCTCTAGGTCAAGAATGATTGCCCCTGGCTTTGCAAGCTTATTGGGAACAAGAGGTAAGGGGAACACTCATTGGAGAAGAGTGTTGCAAGAGGAGGAAAAGTTACATCTTGGAAACATAGTAGGGTCACTACAAATTTAGTTCAAGGTCTTTTTGTTCAAGTCCTCAATTCCTTAGAGATCCTAGTTGAAAAAAATCACAAGAAGCAACAACTGGAATAGGAGTGTCGTGATTTATGGTTGAAGGTTGACGAGTTTTGTGACAAGTCATCTCCTTGATCCACATCGTAGTGGAAGAGTTGTTCCCCAGTCCAAACATAGGTGTCCCAAACCTCAACCAACCTTGATTTGACATTGTTGAATAACCATGAGTAGAATAAAAAGAGGAACCCATGAGGATCGACCCATATGAGAAAGAAGAGGATGAAATTGACAAGAATGCTTTTCCCATTGAGTAGTTTTAAATGAATTTAGAAACTATGAACCTTCTATAGAATTTACTCAGAAGTTATTTGGAAAAGAAAAGAATGTATAATATTAAGCTTGTTTTTTAATTCCATAGTAGCTCAGCAAATATTAAGAACACACTAGTAGTATGGTGTCATTTTGAATTATGAACTTATGATATATTTTGTACATTCTTCAAGGCTCTCATATCCTTTTGAACGAAATCCTTTACCAGTGCTTTAGAGAAAAATCCTGACCATCATACATTGGTATTTTATTATTTTCTTCAAAGTTAAATGGAATGTTAGAATATGAAGAAAGAGATTTGTTTTTACTCGAGTCTCGAGGGTTCATAAATTTGGAATCTCTTGTCTTCTTCATGCTTAGTCTTTGTCAGGTGTCCTTTCTTATTCTTCATCACCAATAGTTTTGTTACCAACTTTGTCATTGCAACAATGCTTTTCTCCAGTGGAGTAAACTTGGACTTCTAGTATTCGTTAGCATAGTCTTCATGATAAGTTTCCACCATTGTTCGTTTTCTGCTCATCTACATGCCTTCTACATGCCTTGCAACAATGCTTCTTCACTATCTTAGTATTCATTATCAGTTTTTACCATATAGGTTCTTCACCAGGTTTTGAAGTTGGGATTGATAATTTATATCCATAAACAGAGGACCTATCACCAATCTCTCTTGATAACACATATTATCAATGTGGAATTAAAATGTTATTTATCTATAATTATTCTCAGTTGAATTTGATATTCTTTAATCTTTGATCATTAATCAACACAAATCATATGTCTAAACTCAAGTTTGAAGGCTTAGGTTGTTTTCTTACGGTACCAAGGCCAGTCTTTGGCAATCAAAGAAATCCAATTGCATCCTTGCAATTTTGTTTCCTCAATTCCAATATGCCAACATAAACAACTCCAATTAGTTATATCCACAAATTAACATATTATGAATATCAAAAGTTTTAATCCCAACACCTTTATCAACAACACATCCAATTAAAATTTATATATACTAGCAATAAGCTAGACACATTCATCTTCTTCTTACCATTATGCTCACCACAACCATGCAATAATATGTATGTGCACATCAAGGGTACTTTCTCGGTCAATAACCTGATTGAAAAAAAAATACACATAAAAAGAATTTTATAACATAAATAAAAAGAATATATGTTTTTTTTTTAATATGTTGGTAAGTGGTACCCCTTACTTGTAGGGTTTTCCTTTGGCTAAGAAACCACGAACCAGAGGCATCTAAGCCGTCAAAATCACCTAGGGATCACACGTCCTGAACCGCACCAACCCATAACATGGCTAGATTTTTGTATCCATGGGGTTTCGAACCGACGACCATTCAACTTAAGGATGTCTTAACTTATCACATGCCACCAACTCTTTTACGTCTTATGAATAAATAAAATATATATATTACAAATCTATCACAAATACATTGTTATAAAAACAAATTTAATATTATAAAATATATGATGTTTAAATTATTTTAAACTAAAAATAGTATTTAAATGATCAAGTATTATAACTATTGACATAATATTATAGACCATTATTAATTTACTTTATAAAAAATTAAAATAAGTATAATAATAAACACAACACTTTTAAATCTTTTGCTGACCTTTTTTAAATAGTCAATATAATATATCACTTTATAGACATAGTCCTTACATTTTGTCTTATTGAACTTTATATTATTTATAATAAGCGCGAGCCCATTGTAATTGTTTAGGTTGAATATAGCCAAGCCAAGGTAATTAATTGTTTAGGTTGAATATAGCCAAGCCGACAACGCACTTGTGTTCCCTTTACAACCACTTCATTTTCCCTTTACAACCACTTCATTTGCTTGTTTTCCGTTCGTTTATGTTTGGAAGTTGAAAAAGTAGGAATAGGCAATGCGTTTTGCATTATTACTACTCGTTGAAGGACTTGGAACAATCCACATGTGACACGGAATTTGAGAGGGTTAAGCAATATGTATTTTAATAAAAAAATAAAGTTAATATTGTTGATAAATATTTTTTATTTAATATTGGTAAATGTGAATGGAAAACCATTTTTGATTGGTTAAGAGTTTATCTTTTTGTATGTAAGGAAACAATTTAATAGCTCAAGGCTTAAAGGTATTTGATAGGACAGTGGTTTAGTCAACCCATATTTGAGGATATGAGTGAGTTACGGTTGTTTTTATTGCTAGTTTGAAAAGTGAGTTATGATAGGTTTTTCCATCTTCAATAAAATAGGTATGAAATATCACATAATCCATGTAGTCAAATAGTTCCATCATTTGAACACAATAACCTTAAACATTCAACAAAACTAATTATTGGTGCATTGTTGCAATAAGAGTGAGCAAAATATTGATCTAAGGGCTATAAGCTTATACAACAAACAATATTAGTATTAACAAGCAAAATGATTCCATATAACAATGATAAAGATACATTAAATTACTCATAAATAACACATAAATAAGACATTTCAACATATAAAGAGTGATTTTATGTTTGTTATTTACCAATGATAACATGCTTACAACGTTTACACCACTGAGGCAGTTTGAGGGTGACAAGATGGTCTCCAAGCTCTTCTATAGGACGGATCCTTTGCTTCTTTGAATGCTTTGGGCTCCTTCCCTTGGTACCTGCAAGATGGATGGGAGAAGTAGAAAATCGAGTGCCTCATTTTCTTATACAATTTGATTATGATTAGACATTTGAATTATGATATTTACATAAACATTTTAATTATGTTATATTAACATCGAAGACATTAAACAATGGAGACAAAGTCTCGAAGGTTCCTCATTGGTTTGGTGAATAAAAACCTGACACGTGTCTTCACACTATTTTGGCGATACTTAATGCATTTTCCTCCTATTTTATGGTCGATCTGCTATTTTCCTTTGATTTGGTCGTCGTTTAGTCAATCTATTAACGCGTTTATATCCTATTTGGCGGCTTACTTTATCGTGTGAATTCAACGTTTCGATTTAGATCTCATGGGGGTTGGTTGCACCATTGCATTGATAACAAATGGGTTGAACCTTTTCACATTTTAAGCTTTCATCCCATTCGTATATATGCACAAAGCCACAACCACATCCATATCCAAGGAAACAATCATTTATTCTTCTGCACTAAAATTTTGGTTGTGGATAAAGCCAATATTTCTGATATTGGCGTCCAGAGTAGAGAAAAGCCATGGACAGAGAACCAGAAGGTCTACAGTTCCTCAGAATTGGGGGAATCATTAAGGAGGCTTTCAAGATCTTTATCTCCTCTAAACTACTGGGGGCTCTCACCCTAACCCTTATTCTCCCCCTTTGTTTTGCAATTCTGGGGCACCCTTTGGTCTTTGTATATATTCTCTATAAAATCTGTTGGAATGAAATATTTGATCATGTGGAGGTCGACACTCTAGACAGTGAGAGGATTATGAGGGAATTAACCTAGGACGGACATAGCTCTTCTCCTTTCTTGTGGCATATGCAGTTTTCATTTTGTCCTTCCTATTGTTGTCAATGGAGGTTGTGGTGTATACAATGGCCTCCATCTACACAGGAAAGGAAATTTCCTACAAGAGGGTTATGAGCATCATTCTTAGGGTTCGAAAATGCCTCATGGTAAATTTCCTCTGTTTTTCCTAATCATCGTTGCTTACTCCACGACCTTCGGATTTGTCTACTTTTTGTTCATATTCACAGCAATGGTGAACAAATTGGATTCGACGATATTTCATTTTGGATTTGCAATGACCCTTTTCTCATGCCTGGTGGTACACTCGAGGAATACAGGTATATTCTTCTTTCACTTGGTTATCCTCCTCACTATGTGCTATGATAGATTTATTTTCTTGTGAAGTAACCATTAATAAACACTAATTGTCATATGTATCAGAGCTCACTAAGGAGGAGGAGGAAATTCTTGCTGCTAATTTGGAGTAGCAAGTAAGTAAAATGTTCCCATTGTCCTCTGTTTTTTCTGACCAAACCCTATATTTTTATTCCGAACAAGAAAAACACAAGATTTAGATTGTTATTTTTCTAATATTTTTGAATACCAAAAGGAAAATAAATACATTGGCAAACCAATTTTTGGATGCCTATGTTTGAACAAAATCTATAGGGAGGATTTGCGAATCCCATCAATTGTTTTCTTGTTCTGTTCACTTTCTTTTTATGGGTTGTGTGATTTGGGGTAAACTTGCATAGAACAAAAATTGAAGAAAAGACAAAAAATATAATGAGTAGTTGTTTTGTAAGTTTTTCTCAAGGGTTTAGGGTTTAGCAACACTAAGAGAATTGCTCTTTTTCTAATAACCGAGGTTAAATTTTATGGAAGTGTTACGGAGAGAAATTCCTATGGCTTGGGGTACCACAACAGACAGCTAGACTCCAGAACACCATCTTTCCCAATATGCAATAGAAATAATCCA
>LPNX010938941.1:444210-482111 GCA_001517045.1 Pseudotsuga menziesii
GGAAGTTTGTATGATTTTGTTTTTGTTTTCATTTGTTTCTTTTATAGATCGACAGAGGTGGCTTGTTGGGTGGAAAATAGATTTATTTTTGTCCTTCCCCATACGTTCTTATATTATGTTGGTGTTTTGTATCAGTTCGTCAAATTAATATCTTTCAGTCAATGTGGTTTGGCAAATCTAAAAAATGTGTGCGTTATCTTTTTGATCTTTTAAGAATGTTTGTGGAACAAATTCAGATTAGCAATGTATTTGTTGTTGTATTTGTTACTTTGCAAGATATTCTAATGTATATTATCATTGTATGTTTTGTACCCCCATCGAAGTTGTGTTTCCCTCCTTTCAGGATGTCATTATTGTACATGGTCCTTGGGGTACAACCTCTGTTGTAAGTCGGGGCAATAGTCCCTAGTAAAATATTATGTAATGCACTTTTGGTGTCTCTCTAGGAGAATTTGGTACTATTAGGGTTAGAGGTCATCCCAGTCAATTTGGGAGGATAGTCACTTGAATGGTATAAATAGGGATACACCCTCCCTCATTTATACACACTCATACTCACTCATGTTTGCATGAGGAGAGAGATAGCGACAAGAAGGAGAGAGAGATAGCTACAGGAGAATTCTTATTATTGTTTTTTTCCATCTTGTGATATTGTCTTAGTGATGGAATTATTTTGAGGAAGTTTGCACAATTTTCTCCTTAATGGTTTCCTCCGTGGAAATCTTTGTCTTGTGTATATGCTATGTCATGTGTATCTTGTTGTGCCTATTATTATTTCAAATAAAGATCCTAATAAGTTTAATTAGATTAGAAAAACTAACATGGTATCAGAGCCTCTATGAAAGAAGGAAAGGTGTAGCAATGGAAGTTAGGGATTCCTAGCTCAAGGTATTCTCTACACAGATCATCAAGAAAAGAGGGATAGGCTAAATCGCCATAGAAGGGCACATATTTTGGTGGAAACAATTTCAAATTTGGATAAGTTTCAATATTTGACTGCGGGACACTATGAGAAGAAACTAGGGCATCAAGTTTCATAGGCTTCCCACCTCAGCCTTCAGAAAATGACCTAGATGAGAAACTCGCCTCAAGGAGGAGCATATTTTTGTCAAACTGAATTCTCTAATTCCAAGTTTGCAAAATTAGGGGTTCTCTAACAAACCCTAGGTCAGCCATCTCTAGAACTAGGTCAGACACCTCAAATTGGTAAGATCTAAACCTTTTGTTATTTCCATTTGAGGTTTTCATTTCAAAATGACTCATCATACTCAACTTGAGGACAAGCTTAGAGGAGATGATAGCTTCCAAGCATGGAAATACAAAATCTCCTTGATACTTGAAGAAAATGATTTGGATCAGTACATCAGTGAAGAAGTTCTAGATATAGAGAGAGATGAGGATAAGGCTTATCATAAGAAGAACTCGGTTAAGGCCAAGAGAATCATTGCATATTCTATTAAGGATCATCTCGTCCCCCATGTATCATCCTTTAATACACCAAATGAATTATTTGATGCTTTGAAAAAGATGTTCGAAGGAAAGAACATCAATCAGAATATGACATTGAGGAACTAGTTGAAGAATGTGAAGATACAGAACTCATACACTAGAAAGTCCTACTTCAAAATGGTTTCTCAAATCAAGGAAAAGCTTGAAGCAGTTGAAGAAAATGTAGAAGAGGGAGATATTGTGATGACAACCTTGAATGGCCTCTCAAGGTCATGGGATTCATTCATTCAAGGAATCTATGCAAGAAGTAAGTTGATCTCTTTCAGTAGACTCCTAGAAGAATGCACATTAGAAGAAGCTTGGATCATAACAAGAGAAGAGAAGATGGGAGCAACTAAAATTCAATATCTCATAGTTCACAACAGAAGAAACTACAGAAATAAGGAGAACCACCATCACAACAAAAATAAGGATAAGAAACAAAAGAAGTTCAGAAGATAACTGACTATGCTTATTGAAGTGACACGTATTGATGGCGGGCCCAACTATTGGGTTGATAGGATCAACAGCGGATTCGGGCAGTTAATGCATGATTTGGTCATCATGGCCGTGTTTGATTTCATAATGATGAGGATGGATCGACCTACTACTATAAGAAGGTGCTCGACTTGGGTTGAAAACACCACTATGCTAAGTTGAGTTGCAAGAATTGTTGCGCCGAGTAGAAATCCAGAGCGACCAAGTGAATTTTGTGAGTTGCAGAGTAAGGAAGAGGGCGCATAACGATTAGAACATTGTGGGGCATTGTCGCGACATGCAGGGTACCCCAGATATAGTAGAGATTTTGAGTGAGAGGGACTCGCCAATCAGACCAGTCACCCTTGTTGAGGAATTTTCTATTATGCCGATCAGATCATCATCGGTCACGAGGAAGAAGCAGTAGGCACAGAAGGCTAACTCTCTGACGTCGACGAAGAGGTAGACAAGAACATCTATAAGGGTGCAAGAATATGTAGCTGCATAGATGAGGCCATCTAGATCTGGTGCTGTGGAGTCATCGGTTCGAACCAAGGTCTCCGTTAAGGACATTCCGGGCTACATTTCTCCCACCTGACGCGATGCATAGACTAGGAGGCTAACCAAGAATTAGAAGTATTAGCTGAAGATGCCACCGCTTCCAAAAGGAATAGTGTGCAATAAATATATTGTCCTAGCACTGATGAAGATGAAGTATGACGATCATGACCTGTTGGAATTACAGGACATAGCAAACGAGCCTTATGATTCTTTTCCCTCAGTTGTAGGTGGACCCATAGTGGGTATCCCGTAGCCATGGGCGCAGGGGTTGGATAAAGTTGGGTTGCTAGGGCTCATCAACATGCCGCATTTTTGGTGGTTGAATGAAGCAAACACATGCATTAAGCATCTTTTTTCCTACTTCCATGGTGGGACGTTTTGGTTGGATACACTAGTCCCAATCATGGTAGACTTGATATCAGACATTACGGAGTTGCCAAAGGATAGGCCATACCCATCGCAATACTTCAAAGGTAGAGACAATGATAAGAGACTTGCTGCACGGTTGAAGTTGAAGTATGACTTGCAGCGTGATGGCAGAGTGTATCGCATTGATAACATCAATGACCGGGTGGTACGTATTAGTGCTAGGATCTTAGAAAGTAAGATTGCTCGAAATAATCACCCCATATAGTGCACTTCAAGGGTGATCGCATGTGCAAAACAATGTGTAGAAGGGGTTTAAATGAACTAGGCACTCTTCTTGTTGAACCAGTTGACAAAGGATGTGGTAGAAGTACAGGCCAAAGAGCGGCCTTTCAAATATAGATGGATACTGATCCTCATCACATTAGTGGCTTGGATGGAGCCACTAGAATACTAGGGGATGGGAGTTGAAGAAGTTAATGTGTGTAAGGGCACATGGTATCAAAATCGGGTGGGTCGAGGATCCTACTATACAAGAGGATTGTGCGATCCAATTTTGGGTCTATTGGGAAGTGTTGCAAGCAGCAGCTATTAAAGTTTCCTGACTGACCAATGAGGTCGTATCTAAATGTCATAGGATCACTTGGTTCTCCATAGGGCCCCAGACCATTCATGTGCAAGCACGACGTGACCCAGATAAGAAATGGTTTCTCATGTCTTACAAGGTAACAGATGAGGAATTGGATACAACAATTCATGAGTGGCCTGTAGCATGGCGGGAGCCAGTTAGCCCTACTAAAGTATCAACATGACCACCAGAAGATGTACCAGATGATCCCACGCGAAGAGATGACCAACAGAGTCACCATGGCTCTGATGGCGAATCATCGACAGAGACTCCCACTGACCCAGAGGCACAACACATCCTTAAGGAGATAAGGACTAAGAGGCAAATGGAGAAGGATGTGAGTAGCAACAAAGTTTCAACAATGGAGGAACAACTACAAAGGCTCATCAAAGCTGTCAATGATGCAACCGATGCAGCCACCAAGGAAATGAAGAAGTATGCACAGGACGGATCTGCAGAGGTAAGATCCCAGTTGAGTTATGTACATAATGTTGTTTTGAAATGCACTAGAGAGAGCATATGTGAAATACTATGTGTCAATTAGCACTGAGCCACGGGTCCAGAATGTTCAAATTCCCCCGACTACAATTGACGCTGGACGAGAGGATGTGAATTCATCACTTTAGCAGCTATAGAGCATTGTGGTGGATATCAATAAGTTGTCCACCCAAGGATTAGTACACATGCAGCAGGTTGCCAACCAGGAGTTGGACGATCGACAAAAAGATATCAACGACTAGTACTTGCAGTCAAAAGAGGAAGAGGAGACGTTGCAAAAAGAGGTAGAGGAATTGCACCACAAAAAGGAAACATTGACGACCGACAAAGCACAGGAAATTGAGGCGCTGAAGAAAGAACAAGAGGAGCTCAAGACAAAGACTACAGAAGAAATAACAGAGCCGAAGAAAGAAACTAACTGCCTTGTTATAGTGAAAATGCCCACCTATTTGCTAGTCATGGGGAAGTGGAAGAGGTTATTATGGATTCTTGTTAGCACATCTATGAAAGCACCATGGAGTTGGATGCAGTGGTAAAGGAAAGGATACTTGGGGAAGTTATTGCACAGAAACGATAGGACAACATTATTTTGAATGATCTGGTATACCAATACACACCACCAGAGCAAGTTCCAGAATGAAAGGGTGCCATCAAGGAGATCACAACACATTTTGAAGAAATAGAGAAAGATGCCCAAAATATTACTGAGGTGACGACACAATTTTGGAGTAGTGTCATTCAATATGAACAGTTAGAGAAACTAAAAAAGTAGTTGTAGGAAGCCGAGGGCCAGTTGGTGACATTGAAGACGACATTGAGGACAATGTCACCAATTTTTCAGATTACGTGGTCAACATAGTTAAAGGAGATACAACAATGATTCGAAAAGGATCAGGAGCACCAACGAAAGCGCAATGACCATCTCGATGAGTTCCAAGAAATTGGATCCCAATTGTCAGTGAAAGTGGTTTTTGTTCTACAGGCTGTGCAGAAGGGTAAGAATGAAGTGAATGCAAAGCTGGTGGAGCACTCCTTAAAGTAATATTTTCTCTAAAGTCAAGACCTTGATGAGAAAATTAAAACGTAGGTAAAAGAAATCACTCAGTAGTACGAAGACTTCATGCTGAGCCACAAGATTATGTCAGGGGCTTGTTGGCAAGGGGTTGTGGATTAGTTAGTTGCGCAACATCATAGATGCTACGCAAGCTCGAAAGACATTGCACAAGACAAAGATAGCACGCAAGGAAGAATATATACTACTTTTGAATATTCTGTATCATTTTTTTTACTTTTTGACCATATTTTTTGGATATTGGTCATTAGTTGGTAGATTTAGTTAGGAATTAGTTATAAAATCACCCAAGTGGACAATGAATGTAAATGCGCAAGCATATAAGTAGAAGAATAATTGTAAATTTGAGGATCATGATCATATTGTATAATGAGAATTGAGAGTTCAAGGATCAATTGAATTGTTTTTTGTTTTGAATATGTGGTTGATTGCGCAGAAACTAATATGATAAGAAGGAGGCTGATATGAACTCTTGTGATCATTTTTTGTTATATTTTTATCTCTTTCTATTTTCCTATTCTATGAACCCAATGGTGAATGTGAAGTGAATCTGTGACATGGATCTATGATGTGATGTTTATTGCTTATGAATAATGTTATGTTTCTAGATATGTTTTCACACGTGTAGTCCTATTATGGTTATGAATGAACGATGCAATATAAGAAAATAAATGATGAATGATTCTGTTAATTAAGTAAATGGTCATATCTGGTAGATAAGTTGACAAACTGTTGATGACCATAGTCCTCTTCTATTCTGTGGAAACTTGGTTCCATCATCCCTCCCTCGAACATCTCAAGCGAGACTTCATCCGCTTTGCAAGTGTTGCTGGACAGGGTAAAACCTATCTGGGTCGGTGCTCAGGGATATCGCGCTAAGTTGAGCATTGACAGAGTGGGAACCCTTGTCGACTAGGTTTTTGTTGGTGATGTTTGTGCCAACAAAGGTCCTCTTGAGTCTCATAGATCCCTTTTTAAAAAATTTAATGCCTCCACCCCATCCTAGGGAACTAGTAGGTTGGTGAGACATTATTAAATAGTAGTCTCATTGGGATGGGGACATGATAGTCCTCCCCACCTAATATTTCTTGTCCTCAAGCAATGCCAAGTTTGGATTCTACAAAAAAATTTCATCTTTCCAAGTGGCTTCCTCACTAGGAAAATCCTTCCATTGTACCAAGTATTCCTTGATTGTTCTGCTTCTTAACTTTCTTTCCCTTGATTTCAATATTTTGTTTGCAATGGGAACAAGTTTTCCTTCATCATACAAGGGAGCTAATGTTTCTGAAACTGATATATGATGACCTATAACCTTATTTAGACATGAAACATGAAATACATTATGAATTTTACTTCTTGTTGGAAGCTCCAATTAATAGGCCACTTCTCCAATTTTTTGAATCACTTTGTAGGGACCATAAAACCTTGGTTTGAGATTTTTTGAACCTTTACCCTTTATGGTGGTTTTTTGGTAGGGATAAAACCTCATATATAGCAAGTCATTCACTTTGAATTGTCTCTAAACTCTATGTTGGTTTGCATATTGTTTTTCCTGGTTTTGGGCAACCTGCAATTTATCTTTCAAAACCTTCAAAATTTATTTAATTTCTTCAATCCAATCCTTAGCTTTTGGATCTCTACTATCACCAAAAATGTGGTCAATAAAAGTGGATGCATCATAACCATAAAGTGATTTAACATGCCAATGGACATATGAAAAGTAGTATTATATCAAAAATCACTCAAATGCAACCTTTGATCCATGCTTTTTGCTTCCCACCAACATAATTCCTCAAGTAGTCTTCCAACCATTGATTCACCATCTTTGTTTGGACATTATTTTGTGGATTATATCATTTTATAGGTTCCAAATTTGTCCCCACCATTTTGAATAGTTTGTGATAGAGAGAAACTTCCCATGGATTGGGGTAGACCACAAAAAATTGAATGACACCAAAAATCAATCCATTCCAATATGCAAGAGAAATAAATGCTACTAACATTCAAGGATATGAAGCGTACCTTCTTCCTAATGGTTTACGTAGGTCCTCGTTGATCTTTTCCAACATGCTTGTGTTTATAATTCACTCTCAACAACAACAAACAAGACAATCATGCTATATAGCGAAGTGTTAGGATTACTCTAGCATATATAAAACCATCATGTATAAACAAATATAAATACATCCATGGATAAAATATTCATAGTTATACACATGTAATGGATGAGAAATGGATATTTATATTAAAAACAAACAGAGATAGAGTAGTGAAAAAATCTACCGGCACCTTGTCGAAATGGAGAAAGCGAGTCCTCCACCTGGGCCTCCACCACTTCAATCCTCCGTCTCAATGGAAAGATTACAAGGAAATGGAAAGCTTGGGAACATCATCAAGGTGTGATCCAAAGGGACAAAGGGATGCAGACTCAAGAATAAACAGGTGGGGAAATAATGAACTATAGTTTCCTTGCTCTCCAAAATTCTCCTCCCTCAATGCATCCAAGAGGCTCAATATATATCCCTCCAATGGACAATGGAGGGTCGAGTTGGAGTGTTTCCAGGAATATGGAAGGCCAAGAGTCAAGTTCTTCAGGACTCATTGAGGAAAACTTGAATTTTTTTTGTTTTTATGCAAATTTCCTGATGTATGCTGGCTACAGTTGAGAAACTTGGGGTTACACGTGGGTATTAGCTTAAAAGTAGCGTATACAAATAAACAAGTGTTTTAGGGATTTTATTGGATCATCAAAGTATAAATTGAGCAAGGGGGGTCCACAGGATTCTACAGAGGAACATGGAAGGCCATAAAGGTGTGATATAACAAGTGTGGTAAAATCAGCTATAACATAGTTCTTTCCCAAATGCACTCAAACATTTGTTATCTCTGTCATCAACAATGCTATTGGGAACCCTATGTAATCTAAAAAATTCTTCAAATAATATCTCAAACACTTGTTCAGTAGTGAAATTTGTGGTAATAGAAAATAATGAGAAAATTTAGTGAGTCTATCCCCCACTACAAATATGCAATCCTTACCAAGTACTTTGGGAAAACCAGTGATGAAATCCATGGAAATGCTCTCCCATTTTTGTTCTGGAATAGGAAAGGGGTGTAGGAGGAAAATGTGATGAGTGTGCTCCACTTTGGTTTTCTGACATGTGGGGAATTCATTAACATATTTGATAACATAATCCTCCGACTCTTTCCATGAGAATATTTCCATCAACATTCTATATGTTTTGAAGAAACCATGGTGGCCTGCTAGAGGAGAATCATGAGCTCTCTTTAATACTTTCTCCTTCAAACTCGAACTAGGGACCAAATAGATTCTATATTTTTAGTATATGATTCCTTCCAACAACTTATACCTATCATCATGGTTGGTCACATAAAAAATCTCACAAGAAAAATTATCCTTGGAATATTCTACCTCTAATATAACTTTCCAATTTTCTGCAACATCTATTAGAGAAATAGAAGGTATTCTAGCTAAGGCATCTGCTAACACATTAATATTGCCCTTAACATTTTCAATATCAAATTCAAATGCTTGAATCTTAATCACCCATGTTTTATTCCTTTCATTTAGATCCTTTTGAGTGAGGAAGTACCTTAAGTTGTTATGGTTAGTTTTGACCACAAACTTTTTCCCACCAAGTATTTCCTAAACTTGATCAAAGAATACGTGATGGATAACATTTATTTATCATAAATAGAGTAAATATTCTCATGTGGTTGTATCTTCCTACTATCAAAATCTATTGGGTGTTGTCATTGCCTTAGGACTACTCCAATTCCTTCTCCTGATGCATCACATTCCAATACAAATGGTTTAGAAAAATTAGGAAATGCTAGAATAGGGAAATTTCTTATTACCTCTTTCATTATTTGGAAAGATTTGTCAGCCTCTTCATGCCATTGGAAAACATATTTCTTTGTCAAATCAGTGAGAGTTGAAGTGATTTGGGATAACCCCTTCACAAACTTTCTATAGTAGGTACAAATTCCAATGAATCCTCTCAATTTAGTGAGATTTTTAGGAAGATGCCATTCTATAATGGATTTTATTTTTTCCATATCCACCTTCACACCATATTGACCAATGATGTGTCCAATATACATGAGTTCTTCCAAACCAAACTCACATTTTGACAGCTTAGCAAATGAATATTGATCATGCATAATTTTTAACACCACTTCTAGATGATTTAAATGTTCCTTCCATGTTTTACTGTAAATAAGAATTCCATCAAATAAAACTAGTGCAAACTTACGAAGCTGCTTGTGGAAGATATTGTTCATGCATGATTGGAATATGGTAGGAGCATTTGTCAAGAAAAAGGGCATGGAAAAAAACTCAAAGTGACCATAGTGGCATATTAAAGTCATCTTTCATATGTATTCTTCCTTCATTCAAATTTAATGATAATTGGATCTAAGGTCAATATTTTAGAAGAAATTGGTTCCATGGAGCTCATCCATGATCTCATCAATCCTTGGGATGGGATATATATTATTTAATGTCTTGTTATTCAAATCTATAAAATCAATGCACATCCTCAAAGTTCCATCCTTCATCTTTACCATAAACTAAAGAAGCATATGGGATTGAACTAGGCCTTATTAGACCCAATTCCAAAATCTCTTTAATGGCCTCCACAATCTCATATAGAATCCTTTTGGGGAACCTATAGGGATTATTTTTTATAGTTTGGGTTCCTATATCTAACTCAATGGCATTCTCCAGCCCTTTATATCTTGGTCTCTCTGGGGGAAGGTCTCCCAAAACCCCCTCATACGTACTCAATAACTACTCTATCTCCTTAGGATGCTTAGAAACCTTCAAGTGAGGCTTAGAATATGCAATAAAACATTCAAAAACCCATTCAATGTCTCCATGCCTCAATATAGGCCTCATACTATGAGAGGACACCGATTGATTTGGGTAAGTATCCATCCCTCTCAACAAGATGGGTTTCCCCTTTGAATTTTTGAACCTCATTTCAGGATATTGATAGTTCAATATATGCTCCCCTAGATAATACAACCATTAGAATCCCAAAACCATATTTGTATCAGCCACATTCACTACATAGAAATTGTCAGTAATAGTATGATTTCTTATAGTAACTTGAACTTTGGAATCCATTTGGTGCAGTCCATAGAGTTGTTACCTGGAATGATGACCATGAAACCATCAAAAGTTTAAGTTTGTAGCTTTCCCCTTTCTACCAAAGCAACATCTATGAAGTTATGAGTGTCTCCTCCATCCACCAAGACTGTAACCTTTTGGCCTTGTATGTTTCCCTTGAGTCTAAGCGTGTGATATCTAAGTATACTTGAAAGTACTGCAATTTTTCTTGTCTCAGGAGTGGGTTGTTATTCTTTTGATATTTAATACCTGTCTACTTGGGCTGAAATTTGTGCTTCTTCCTCCTCTCCCTCTTCCTCATCTTCAGAGAAAACTTCAATGTGGTGTTCTTTCCCCTTTTCACACCTATGTCCCGACACCCATGGTTGTTGACATGTGAAACATAATTTCTTTATTTTGAGTTCTTATTTTATTGGCCCTCCCTTATTCTCTTTGACAAGATATTAATTTTCCCATGTATTCCTTTCTTCCTTGAATTTGGAAGGGAAATTAGGCTTAGGGGGATATTTGTTTTTTGGCAACACATTCTGCAAGTCTCTTGTCAAATTCATGGAATCTTTTAAGGTATATGGATAGGGTCATTTCATAATCCATTTCAAATATTCTATCAATCATTCAGTAAATAGTAAAACTAACCTAGCCATAGAAACATCAAAAACCATTACTGAGAGCTTTTCAAATTCTAACATATATGCTTCAGGAGTTCCAACTTGCTTTAGTTGTGTTAGTTAT
The DNA here is from genome assembly GCA_001517045.1 of Pseudotsuga menziesii. Classification (NCBI taxonomy): domain Eukaryota; kingdom Viridiplantae; phylum Streptophyta; class Pinopsida; order Pinales; family Pinaceae; genus Pseudotsuga; species Pseudotsuga menziesii. The sequence goes on from LPNX010938941.1 coordinate 455,188, forward strand.
TTGAAAGGGAGTTCATGGTATTTCCTCTCAAATATCTCCATTAAGGAATTGGAGAAACCCTCATAATATAAAATATGATCATGTCCTAAGGTTCTAATACCATGGAACCTCTAATCATTAGCTTCCCCTTCAAGATGTAAAAATTCCATCTTCAGTGCATCTTCTTCCACCATAGGATTTAACTAAAAATACACACTGAGTTTTTGTAGCCAAGAACTAGAAGACATTTGGGAAGAACCATCAAAGGAAGTAATAGTTAATTTTACGATGGTATACTTCAATTCCCGATTAAGATGAGGTTCTCTATTCTACCTTCCTCCTTCCTTAAACTAAAGAAAGGCCCTGATGAGTTGATCAAAAGGTAGGAAATTCCTACATTTATCACTTAGTTGTTGCAAGTCATTTGATTCTTACTTAACATCGTAAGTAGTGTAAGGGCCCTATTTGGACTCTAAAAAATTAGGAATTTCAGGTCTGGTTTGATTCTTGAATTCGTGGGGTTAGTTATTGTCATGTCCCCTCAAATTGACCATTAAAAGTGTTGACCATGCTAAGTTCCTAGGGGCTCAAGTTGTTATTAATTATTCCTCCTAGGATAAATTTTTACTAATAATTGTTTTAAGGCATGTATTTAATTTTATTTCAGCAATTTTATTTATTGTGCACAATAATGATGTGGAATTAAGGCTTCCATGTTAGGAGGGTGCATTGGGGAAAGCTAGTCAACTTTACTTGGTAAAAATAAGAAAGTCCATGACAAAAGCAAGCACGAGAATAAAGGGAAGTTTCCTAAAAGCAGAAAACGTTGACACAGGTAAAAATAGGAAAGTGTTTCAAAGGGGAGGGTGTAGTTTCCTCTTATGGAGCTCAGAAAAGCTGTAAGAGAAAAGCAGGACAATTTTTTAAGGAAAGAAAGAGTTTCCTTATGATCCAGGAAAAGCAGAAAGCTATCATAACTCAAAAGAGGTAGGTTTTGAATAAGGAAGGGTGCAATTTCTAATTGTGAAGGATGATTTGGACTTGGAAACAATTCCACATGGTCCTAATTGCCTAATTTCCCAAAGGGGATGCTTTTGTGGCTAGGGTTAGGTCACCCATGGGGTTGACTTGCTCTCACAGGTCACCATTGGCCTCAACTTACTAAGCAAGTCATCCATAATTCTAAAAAATATAAATTTGAACCCATTGATTCAGTTTGGTTGATGATTTGATTGTTGAATGCTTATATGAGCATTACGTCTGAGTGTTGTGCCTCAGACTACTGGGAGATGAACCCCAACCTTCCATTCCCCTCTCCTTCCATCCCTTCTCTTCCATTGCAGGTGTTGAGCGCTATATTGCAGACATTGAAGGATAATAAGAGTTATTTTCAGCCTCCATAAAGTTCAAGTTGAGCTCTAGTGAAGCCCATGCTTCACTATGCTCACAACCCCTTGCTGGTCATGATTCGGGCCTCCTGCCCCTTAATTTTGGAAGCATATTTGTAATGGTTAGTAAATAATGTAATTTCTATTATATAGTGTCATTATATTTGAAACATTGCATTTATCAGGTTGGGATATCTTAGACCCTAAAGAATATTATCTCAGTTTCATAAAAGGTCCCATTTTATCAGTGTATGGGGGGATTGAGTGAATATGAGTGTTGTAATAAATAATTCATGACAGGGAAGTGATTGAAAGAAGTATTTATTTTCAGAGAGATCACATTTATCTCTTTTATAAATCTCATGTTTTACAGAATTGGATTTAAGCTGATTTAATAGCTTTTTTAAGACCCTAGCTAGATTACTAGTTTTTAATAACTAGTTTTACTAAAATTGATGCAAAATAGGATCTGTAGACTCAAAATGAGATTTGTCAGTTTATGTGGGTTAGCAACTTGAATAAATTCCCATATCAATATCTAGAACCCTTTTTTTTTGGGTTGTACCAACCTTTTGCATCCTCCTCTACGTAGTGTTTCTCTTGACCAAAATTGCCAGAAAACCCCAAATTCACCCAAAACACCTTAAACTTTCCAGAACCTTAAAAAATGTATAAATACCTTTTCTATGTTAAATTAATTCTGGAACAAACCTCTGCAATTTTCCCGAAGCCTCTGGTTGAAACAGACCAAACTACTCTCCTTAGTTTCACGGTTTGGCTTCCTAGAAGCGTGGTAGTAGGTTTCCGCAGAGCGGAATCTGAAACCTAAATGGAACCAGATATAAATATGTTAGGGGAGAGGAAATTACATGTCTGAAATCTATTTGTTTTATTCCCACTGATCATTCTTGTCCTCTGCAAAATTTCCCAGAAGAAACCCTTGTTTTACCCAATTCGAGAAGTCTCTGTGTGAACCGATTAAAATTTCAGAATTGTTTAAGTAAAATTACAGAATTAAAGTGTTCAGGTATGCACACCAGACTTAGGACATTAAAATGGTAGTATCAGAGTACTTTCCTTGGCTCATCCTGTGGAAAGTATCTCTCAGTGGAAAAGTAGCTTAGCAATATCTTCAAGTTGCAGTTGTGGAATTAGTTCGAGTCATGGAAGATTTATACTTTGACTTGTATGAGGAAGGAGAGAATTAAAAATTGGATGATAGAGAATATTTAAGAATTTTGATGCCAAGAACATTTAAAGGGCTGAAATATGTATCTCAAAGCATCATCCATTCAGATCAAGAGACTAGAGAATTCCTTGCCAAGCAGTTGGCAAGCAAACATGGAGAAGGGAGTAGTAGCGTCTCTCAGCATGAAGGAAATAAAGTTGGAGAGTCTATGTTTTCAAAAAAAATAATACATGTAGGTTCTATGAATACAAAGAAGCCATCAATAAAGGAACTAAGTTGTTCCACTTCTCAAACTAAAGGGGAAGAAAAGAAGACCAAAAGTGAAGATTCATTAGAGCCATCTGCACATGGTTTCTTTGAGAAATTATTTGGGTTTTCCTGAAAGATATATCAGCATATTTGCAGAATCCATGAGGATGATGAATTACCAAATCCTCCATCAGAAGGATATGAAGAAGATCCATGCACAACTAAAGATCCAATAGTCCAACATCTAGTTGTTTGTAACGTGGAAGGTGAGATGAATCCAAATTTCTTTGTGGCTGATTTCAAGATAAGTGCAGAAGATATGGGGCAGATTGACGATGGTGATACATATTTTGGATCTGATCCAAAATATAAAAAGATTCATATTTACAGTCACCCCTTGAGCCTCACAAGGAAGCACAAATTGAGCACATCTCTGTAAGGTGTGAAGCAGAGAAATGGGTGGGTGAACAAGCCATCATAATTCCACCACATAAGGAGGAGAACATCACACATGGTGAGTTAGTAAATTCTCACTTTTATGTGTAATTATGTACATCTAATATGGCAGCCACTTCCAATGAATATTTCAGGATGGTTGACCCCCCTAGTGATGAGGTTCAGAATTCTGGTGGAAAAAATGAATGCAGTATGAAGGATGAAACTTTGAGAGAATATCTTTCGGGTGCACCAAGGATGAATGAGAACTTAAGTTGCAGCCCAAATTATGTTGTTGAGGAATTAAAATGTGAATATATTGCATGAACAACATATGGATCACATTTCAAAACCTCGAGTGCACTGCATGAAATTGATCCGCTGATGGAAAATGAAGAGGAGGAACATCTACAAGAACCTCATCTTTTTGCAGGGTCATTGAAGATGGATGAACAGAAGATCCAAGAGGCCTTGAAAATTCTCCATGACACTCATGCTTCAGTATCAAAGATGTGTTGGGAAGCTTTTTAATGGAAGACCAATCTTCCTTTGAAGCCATGGAGAATATCTAGAAAGAAATGTCCACAATCAAAGGTAACTTCTCACAATTGCTTTCAGATAAAAATGACATGTTTGAGCTTGTTGATTTATTGCGGGAAGCATCACTGCATGATGAAGAAAGTATTTGCATATATGAAGAAGAGAAATACAAGCTCAAAGGTGATTTGTTGGCCACCCAATATTCTTTGAGATACACTCAAAGTGCCCTCTTAGAATGACAAATGAAGATAGAACAATTCCAACAAGAGTGGACAGAATTGATTGAATCGTCAATCTTTCCTGAGAGTCATCCCTTTTGGGTAAATGGCATGAAAAAATCCATGGAGGAAACTCATGATTGGATGGAAAATGAGAAGCATTCTATTCGGTATGTGCTTAAAGAGTGTGCAGAACAGTTTTATGAGAACCAAGCACTTGATTTCTTTTCAAGGAAACTTGAGTTGTTCCTTGAAGACAGACACTCTCCCATGGAAGAGTGGGATGAGAGCACCCAATTTGGGCCAGCCAATAATGAAAAGGTTGCAGCCATAAGTATGATTACTGAAGGTTGAAAATATGCAAAGAATGTTCATAGTTATTTCCCACATGTCCTAGATTCAGAAACACCAATGGGGAATGAACAGTGGGTGAAGAATTTTTTCTGGTTTGTGTCGCATGCACAATAGGGGGATCATGATTTGTCCCCATGGGAGATAGATCCTATTGCAGAAGAGATGGATGATTATAGATCATATAAATCAGCAAGAAATATCTCCTATTCATCCATTGGATGTTTGGATAGAGGAATCACTGAAGAGGAAAATATGGAAGGTAAAAGTTTTATGTCTTGTTGCAAGAAAATTGTTTTCAATATTGCTGATTTTTCTATGATTTACAAGCAGCAGAAAAGGCATGTGTGTGCAGCCACTTTTGACAAGAAGGCATCCAATATACACATACTTTCAATGTGTGGTTCGATTGATGGATTTTCACACCATTGGATCAATGGAAGAGAGTTGAGCCATTGGATGAAGAGGGCAGCACCTGTTGAGTTCCATAGAGACATATTTGGAATGAAGACCTTAGGAGGGAATTTTTTTTTATTTCTGCAATAATTTTTTTGTTGTGACTGACATTGTCTTGACATGTGAATAGAAACAAAGACTTATTTTCCAGCTATTATATACCTCCCATACACATGCACATGAGGTGCATTCCAATTTGCATGTGCTTGAGGAGTTTGAGTTCAAGCAATATGAAGATCAAGAACTTGCATGTTTCCTAAGAGATTATGAGTTGCCTTTAGGAAAATATTGTACAATTTTGGAGGAGGCACATGATCACACTATCACTCAGAAAACTAATGGAGGAATTTGTGGATCCATTATATTGATTGATGAGCATTGTAGGGATTTGGCTCACAATTATTCACCCCACACTTCTATTTCAGCCACATCATGTGGGGATGAAAGTTGGGTGAAAGGATTTTTTCTGTTGATTCCACAAGAGGAGCATGATACTTTTAGTCTTCCAATTGAGGTATTGATGGTCAAACCATGTGGCTTGACAAAGTGCATTAGTAGTAGCTGAATTATTCCCACCTAAATCATTTAACATGCAATTTTTTCCGTCCATTGATTGGGTGGCTAGAGACATGATTGAGACGTGTGCACTGGAGGGTAAAAATATTTCTTGCATCAATGGAGATACATTGGACACATCAAAGAAATTGTATGAGAAATTGAATGAGCATGTATGGCTTCCATATGATGATTTTAGTATACATGGAGGGGCATGGGATAACCTCTTGTGTATTCATAACAACAGTGATGTGAGTTCGAGTGCTAGCTTGCACATGGATTTTCATACTTTAGAGAGGCTCAAGATGATTTGGTCCCAGATTAAGGAATTCCATGTCTGGTGGGAGAGTTTAAAAAATGATCAGTTTGGCATGGGGAGACTGTTATATTTTTATCATTAAAGCTAGCATTATGATCTTAGGATCTTTAACTGAGAGAATAACATGCATAATAATAAAACACAAGAGACAAGAGACACAAAGAACTTTCCTCAGGGAAACCATAAAGGAGAAAACCCCACAACTTCCTTAGAGATAGAATCAACACCAAAAGTAAAACTTGAAAACATAAAGATGATCTCCTGACAGCAGTAGTCTCTCTCTTGTCCCAACAACTTCTCCTCTCACTCATGCACCCCAATGAGTGAAATGTGTGAGTGTGATCAATAGAGAGACCCACTCTCTATTTATATCCTTTCGTTCACTTGAAAGCCACTCCAACATGCCGGTCTCACTTAACAATTACTTACTAGAGCTGACATCTCTAGGAGTGTCTAATAACCCTAGTGCCCCACTGTTATAGTTGATTTTACCACTCCAGGTGAATCACACTTGTATGGCCTTCCCTTGTCCCTCTGCAGACTCCTTATACCCCTTGGACCATTATTTTTCCTTTGATGTTTCCTTGCCCATCCCTCTAAACATGTGAAAATTCATACACGTCACTTTTAAACCCCTAATCGCGTATATACGCGGGTTTAACCCCTAAAACCGTGTACATCGAGATGTGTGCATAGTACAAATCTTTTTGGAGTTTTCCTTGACATGGATCCAACTCACTTGACTACTGGACTTCCATATGCCTTGATATCACTCAGATTCGACCTTTCATTACCCCTTTGAAAAGCTATATAAGGAACTCTTTGGTACATTGAAGGCATATGAGAGAATTGAGAGCAAAGAAATTATAGTCCATTGTTTCTAGAACTTGTGCTTGAGTCTGTATCCCTTTGTCCATTAGAGCACTTTTGTGTTCTTCCCAAGCTTTCCTTTTGCTTGTGAGCTTGCTATCGAGAGATGGAGGATTGAGGTGGTGGAGGCCCAAGTGAGGGATTCAATTTCTCCGATTCACAGATGTGCCGATAGAGGTTGTATCCATTGTAATCTCTGATTTTATATTAATAGAAATATCTTTTCCTGTCCAATAATATATGTTTGAATGAATATTTTATCCATGGATGATTTCAAATTCTTATACATTGTTGATTATATATGCTAGAATAGATCTAACACCTATATCTATAGTATGCTTGTCTTGTTTACTTGTTGTTGAGGAAGTGATTTATAAATTCAATCTGAAGCTGGAAAGCTCAACGGGTATCTACTTCAACCGTCCGGAATAAGGTATGAGGTCTGATCCTTTAGTGTTAGATATTTAATTTCTATTGAATATTGGAAAGGATTGATTTCTAGAGTCAAGCTGTCTGTTGTGGTACCCCAAGCTATAGGAATTTCTCTCCATAACAGAATTGGCGACTCCACTGGGGAGTTCCTAGTAGTTTTCCTTTGGGGGTTTTCTTTCAGCATTCAATGACTTTGAATTACTCTTTTTCTCTTGTTTCTGTGTCGGGTTTGGGGGCATGTTTTCCTGGTAGTGTCTGATTGGTGTGAAGTTTGTCTCAGCTTGTCTGTTTGCCTTTATTTTCATGCACCTTTCTTCCTATATGCGAGTTTTTAACTCACAGTCGCGTATATACGCGGGTTTCACTGCTATTTTTGCGTACACACACGGGTTTACTGCGAGCAATAGTGTATGCCCTTAGTTTTTCCTTCTAGAGGAAGATGGATGGTTGCTGGGTGAAGTTTGATGATTGTTGAGTCTCCTTTGATACTGCTAGAGTCTATATACACCTCTATTTCTGACCAGAGACATTTTTTTTAGGGTAAATTTCTTTTTGAAGAATGTTCTTGCCATTGCATTTTCAATTTTTTTGTTTTGGGATTAGTGCATTAGATTTCTTTTACCTTAGTACTTTTCTTTAGTGCTACTTGAGTGTGCTTGCAGAGTCTAGGGGTCGTAGAGCCATTCTTTTGCTTTTATATCTCATTTTTATTTCAAAAAATCCAAAAATATTTGCTTATCATCATGCATTGCATATTGCATTTTGCATAGTACTTGCACTAGATTTGCTTTGGAGTCTTAGTCAGGATTTCATATAGGAAAGCTTGCATTTATCATTTGAAGAAAATTGTGCATTTCACGTAGTAGCATACCCTATTTTTCATGGACACAATGCATTTGCATTTATTGTTAGGTGTGCATTTTGCTTCATGTTGTGTCATAACACCATTAGTTTCATGTCCATATACCTCTATTGAGTAATAAAGCCAATTAAAATCAACACTTAATTAAAATGAACTACACTATTTTATTTGATAGGGTTCACCAACAAGATTAGGTTTTAGTGTCTTGGAATAGTTCATTGTGAGTAAATTCTCCAAGATTACTAAACAAAAACACGTATGTGTCTGTCCAGGTGAGTGTATGAAATCCTTGGTATAACTAGTGTTTCCCAGGATCCTCCTCTCAAAAGGGATTTAAGCACGAGGCAGTGTGAGAAGTTATTGATTGGGATGAACCCTAGTCATAATTGAGTAGCATCGGAGATATTTCCAGGATTATATTCGTATTTGAGGGCTCTTTTGAGAGTTTCGGGCTTTGCTACCCTTCCCATACGGTCAATCCTGCCTGCGACTGTCCTCCTGAGCATTGATTATATTGAGGTGAACTTAGTGGCCTTACCTAGGATATCAAGGGGGTACTTTGCAGGGGTTATTCCGTGGGTGTCCCGGCCAGGTTGGGGTCGAACAGCAAAGTCTCTTTATGCGTTGAAGCTGAGGGCCACAATAATTGGTTACGTACCTCAACTTGTTGTGTATGGGAGTCTCAAGTCTCTCCTAGGCGAGATATACCTGCTTCATTTAGGAGCTCACTTATCCTACCCTTGACTACTTGTGTTTCGATTTAGATTTTCTTGCTGATTTCTCTATGCACGTTAGATTGCCTAGGGTTTGCGTAGATAGAGAGTCTTTTATATTTTTTGAGTCATTGTGGATTCGGGTGTGGCTCCTCGCCATTATCATTGTTTAGCAGGAATTCCACCTTCTACATCTTCTCCTCCATTAGGAGAGAGAAATAGACAGTCCAGGTGGACTACTTCGTACATTGATTCACACACCATGGGAGACCATATAGAAGGTATTCCTGAACCACCTTCTCCCATTCATGTGGAAGATGGGGAATTTACTCCTAACTATGATCCTTCACTTAATTTGACTGAGTTAGGCCCTGTGATTTTTGAGATAGGAACTTTTCATGATAGACCTACTTACTCTAGGGTTGAGTCCCCATTAACGCATCACCAGTATGGAATGCTGGAGGATGATGAGACTCATTTTGAACCTGTAAGCACTAGTTATGGTATGTCTGGTTTTCCCACACATGATTTGGCATTCCATGTTGAAATTGATTTTGACACTATGCCTTGGGGCACTCTCATTCCTTACCATGCGGAGAGGTTTGGGAGCACAAGTCACATTGCACCTTCCATCCTGGCGGTGGAAGCTACATCACTTATTCCTCCTAGGTCTAGGGTTAGTAATCCTATTAGGATACTAGATCTAAGATGAGTGACTATAGGGACTAGCATGTACATAATTACACAGGTCCCTTCATCCTCTGTCCCTAGTTCTTCAAATGTTCACCCTCCACCTCATTCACGTGGTCCTTCGGGCTAGAACATTGCTACGAGTCATGTCTGTACTACGGTTACTAGACTTGTTGTGTCTCAGGTTCAGGCACTGCCCATTGTTTCAAGAGGTCATCTTCATACTTATAGAGGTCATATTCCTACTTCCGAAATGTATATTCCTACTTTCGGAGCGTATATTCCTACTAACGGAGTGTCTCATGGGATATCTCATGTGATGACTTATGGACCCTATTATAGGACACAGTATGGACAGGGTTCTTCACCTTATGGGTGTGGGTATCAACAACCTGCTTACTCTCCAAATTAGTTTTTTTGTAGCTCCGAATCGTCAAGGTACACCACACTATGGTGCTTCCATGCCACCCTATATGGGTCAAATGGGAGGAGGGCACTATGGCCAAGGCCATGGTGGTTATGGTAATCAGACCTATGTTAATCAGAACTATCAGGGAGTGGTCCATCGGCCTAATCATCCTAGGCTCCCTTTCCTTGCGATGCTGAATCTTCCTGACTTATCGAGATTGACGAACGATATTGTAGATCATGACCCGGCTTAGTCGGCTGTCCCTAATAAGCTTCCCTCGGACATACCCAAATTTGAGGGAAAATCGAGAGAGGATCTAAGCGAACATGTTACTACCTTTCACCTATGGTGCTCTTCAAATTACTTACACCAGGACTCAATGCATTTAAGGTTGTTTCAACGCACCCTTACAGATCTTGCCGTGAAATGGTATATAGATCTACCTAGGGGGCATTCACTTTGTTCGATGACCTAGCAATGACTTTCCTTAACCACTTCCAGCTACCAGTGTGTTATGACGTTGGTATGCTATGCATTCTAGTTTCGACCCCAAAGTTAAACCTGGACCACATGTCGATGGCATTGTTGGTTGTGCGAGTGCTAAACCTGCGGATTCGGTTGCAAAACAAGTCAGTCAATTGTCAATCAACCAATCTGATTTGGGACAAGCCACAACTTTGTCTCAACCTGCCCAAACGGCTAGTGTGCTTTCAGTGCAATCGTCGAACCAGAAGGGTAACCAGCAGCCCGGACGGAATAAAAAGAAGGGTAAGAATAATCGTAAGGGTGGGAATAGGAATGAAAATGCTAATAATAATGACAAGAACACCCATAATGCTGGGGGGGACAAGCAAGCTAAACGTAAGATTAAATTCCCTTGCAAGTTGTGTAAGGAATATCACCTCACTTACTTGTGCCCTCATATCGATGAAGCCTCAAGATACTTAGCGTAGGGCCCAACTGTGCTAACTAACCCTTTACCTCATAATCAAAATATGAACTCAAGGACCCATGATCAGTTTGGTGGTGATCAAGATATACCGGAGGGTAGTGGTCATGGTTGCATTAACATGGTACGTGCTGCGAAAGTTGTAACCCGTGAGAAAGACTATGGTTCGTCACAACCCAGCCTAGGAAAGGAACCTGATCCATGAGGGACTCCTGTGCATATTGAAAAACCTGTGGATAAACTTGAAGCTGCACCTCACATTCCTAAGGGAGTCCTTAAGCGTTCAGGGCACAATCCTAATGCTCGAGCTTCCCAGAACTATTCTGTTGTTGAGGATTTGGGCCACACTCCTTGTGCGATGTCTGCACTAGAAGTACTTATGAGTTGTCCTTCTCAAAGGAAGGCTTTGCTTTCTACCCTTGGTGTGAATGATGATAATTCTTCCTCTGTGATTAAATTTGAAACTGTAGGACTTCAGCCTCGCTTGCCTTACTATGTGTCTCTTTTGATTCACGTAGAATGTCTTAACATGACCGTCAAATGCACTATGATTGACGAAGGCGCTGCTGCTTCTGTGATGTCTTTATCATGTTGGAAGGGTTTAGGTTCCCCTGAGTTGTCTAAATCAGCGACCATGTTAACTACGTTCGATGGGAGATCGTTTAGGCTGAAAGGGATCCTTCCTTCCCTTAAGGTCTGTTTGGGAGGGTAGACCATTGCGATAGAGGTCGAGGTGGTTGATGTGCCCCTTGACTACAATCTCTTGCTGGGTAGGAATTGGATGTATAGTATGCAAGCCATAGCTTCTTCCCTATTTCGCGTTGTATGCTTTCCATTTAATGGGAAGATAGTCATGATTGATCAAACATCATTCAAGAATCCATCAGTTACTACATCTTCAGGAACTTCGATCCCGATCGTAGAGCACTCTCATATGGCAACTGGGAGTGTGGGTGTGGGCATGTATCCATCCCTCATGGGAATTTTTAGTTCTCTTGCACCGATCCTTATGATAGGGTCTAGTTCCAGTGAGGTTTCGACATCTATGAGATCAGTGTCTTTTCACACAAGTTATATGGAAGATCCTTGGGTTCTTCCTACACTGAATACTTCGAGTGAGCCCATTGTGACGAACGTGTCGTTGCCTACAACTATGGTAACTTATCAAGCTAATATTGAGTGTGTTGCAGAGCCCAATCCTTCCTCTTAGTGGATGAAGGAGGAGGACCCTTATGTGTTTCCTGCATGGGTAGTACAGACTTCTCACGCACACAACTTCCTTGATAGTGTTTTCCCTGCAGACAAAGCAATTATTGAGGCCATGTTGGGAGTTGAGCCACCATGGGAAGAGCTCCATCATAGATCTTACTTTATTCCCGAGCTTGATCGCTTGGAGCGTGAGGACTTTAGGGAGGTTCTTAGTGAGAGAATTAGTAGTCCTATGGTTCCATTAAGCTCTCCTAGTCTGATGGCTAATGGAAACATGGTGAATATATCTCCAACGATTCCTATCAATATCTCTTGCGATCCTGGTAGGATAGAGAATTTCTATATTGGGGCAGAATGTTCCCATGTTGAGATTCAAGAATACATCAAGTTGTTTAAAGAATTCAGTGATATCTTTGCTTGGTATTATGATGAAATTCTAGGTATCGACCCTCGTATTGTCGAACACGAGATTAAGACTTATCCCAATGCTAAGCCTATTTGACAACACTTGCATGCAGTGAATCCTAGGAAAGAAGCCGTGATTAAGGCAGAGATAGAGAAACTATTGAAAGCCGGTTTTATCTATCACGTTCCCTTGATGGAGTGGGTTTCAAACCTTATTCTGGTGGATAAGAAGCAGGGAGCGATCTGCATATGTATTGATTTTCGTGATTTGAATCATGCCTATCCTAAGGACAATTTCCCCACACCATTTATTGATCATATTTTGGATGAGTGTGTGGGTAGCGAGGTTTCTTCCTTCATGGACGGCTTTTCCAGATATAATCAGATACAAATTAAACCTGAGGACCAACATAAGACTACATTTATTTGTCCTTGGGGAACTTTTGCATATCAGAAAATGCCTTTCGGCCTTAAGAACGCCGGAGCTACTTTTCAGTGGGCCATGAACTTGATCTTCCATGATCTCAAATCGATTATCGATGTATTTTTGGATGACCTTGCTACTCATTCTTGTATGAGAATGCGTCATTCCTATCATTTGAGATTGGTGTTCGAAATATGCTACCATTATTTGGTTAGGTTAAATCCTCACAAGTGAATATTTTGTGTGAAGTCAGGTTGCTTGTTAGGATTCATCATTTCTAAAGAGGGTATAAGAATCGACCCTTTGAAGGTAGAGGCAATAATTCAGTTGTCTCTCTCGAAAAATATTCATCATCTTCAATTTTTGCAAGGCATGGAAAACTTCTTACAAAGATTCGTTGTTAATTTTTCCAATTTGACTAGAGGCTTCATGCGTCTTTTGAAGAAGGAAACCACCTTTTTTTGTGATGAGTGAGCCCAGGAGTCCTTTGATGTGCTCAAGCAAGTGCTAGCATCAGCCCCGGTTATTAGTCCCCCAGACTATGCCCGTGATTTTCTACTTTATGTGGCCGTGTCCATCGATACGATTGGTATGGCTTTGGTTCAAGAGGATGAGGAGCTCCAAAAGCATGTCATATACTATCTGAGCTAGAATCTTATTGGTGTAGAGATCCGTTATTCTCATGTTGAGAAGCTTGCTTTAGTCACTGTACATGCGGTTCAACGGTTGAGACATTATATTCTCCTTCGCCAGAACTTGGTTGTAGCCCATGTCAATCCATTTCAATTTGTCCTCACTTGAAGGATGATTGAGGGAAAATATAATAAATGGATTGTCATCCTGCAAGAATTCGATCTCGATTTTGTTCCAGCAAAATCAAAGAAATATTTAATTTTTGCAGAGCTTATATTGGATTTCCCAAGCAATGCCAAGGAGTTGGTTTGTGAAGTTAGGTTTATCGATGAACACATCTTCATCATCTCAACTTTAGACCCATGGTATGGGGATATCATTATATATTTACAAACATTGAAGGTCCCTACTCACCTCTCATGGGATGAACGATGATGATTACATCACGTGTCTAAAAATTACCTCATAGTGGATAACACTTTGTACTGCTGTGGAGTAGATTCCATTTTACAACGTTGTTTAACTCATGAGGAGGCTAAGGTACTGCTGAATGGTTTCCATGGAGGGGTGTGTGGTGGTCATTTATCTCAGATTTCTATAGCCAAAAAAATCTTAAGAGCGGGTTATTTCTGGCCATCGATCTTTAAGGATTGTATAGATGCGGTCAAGAGGTTCCACCCTTGCTAGGTGTTTCCATGTAATATGCGCTCGAAACCTGCCCCATTACATTGCATCATCACCGCCGGTCCCTTCAGTAAGTGGGGGCTTGATTTTATGGATTGTAACCCAGCTTCAGTTGGGGGGCATCATCATATCATAGTGGTTGTTGATTACTTCATGAAATGGGTTGAGGCTATGCCTATAGTTAAATCCGATGGTGAGATAGCTGCGCACTTCATATTCAACCAGATTATTACTCGGTTTGGGATTTCGAAAGAGGTTGTCACTAACCATGGCTCACACTTTCAGAATCGTATGATGGAAGAGTTGGCATCAAATTTAGGGTACAGACAAGAGCATTCCTCCTCTTACTACCCTCAAGCGAATAAACAGGTAGAAGCAGTGAACAAATCACTCAAATCCATTCTCCAACGAACCATCGCACAAAGCAAGAATAATTGGCAAATTATGTTATATCCTGCTTTGTGGGCATATAGAACCGTTGTTAAGACTGACATGGTTTTTTCTCGATATCAACTTGTACATGGAGTGGAGTCGGTATTGCCGGTTGAGTGCGAGATTCCTTCTTTGAAGCTAGACATAGAGCTCTTACCAGACACTTCACCATTGGAGGAGCGTTTGGTCCACCTTGAGCAACTTGATGAGCAGCGTCGAGATGCCTTGTTGGCTCTAGAAGTAAATAAACATCACGTAAAGGTCTAGTACGATAAGTCTGTCTGTCCAAGGAGGTTTAGTGAGGGAGACTTGGTCCTTTTGTGGGATCAACTGAAAGAACCCTTGGGGGTAGGAAATTTTAACCCCATGTGGCGTGGTCCTTACGTCGTCAAATGTGTGTTAGATAAGGGCACTTATGAGTTAGTGGATTATGAGGGAACGGCCTTGGTGGAGCCTAGGAATGGGATCTATCTCAAAAAGTACAATGCATGATTTTCAGCCAAGGCTGGTTATTGTATACTATTGTAGAGTTTTGAATAGGTAGGTATTTTTCTTATAGTGATCGGGTTTGTGATTAGTTTCTGTTTCTTTTGGCAGATGTCAATAGAATCTTCCACCTACATAGGATTCGCGGATGGTGCGATCCGTCACACTCAACACTCAGCCTCTGCTACTTGGGTGTTTTATACTCCTATGGGTCAGGTATTATCTTCAGGAGGTGTATCTTTATGACTATCTTCAAACAATGTTGCTGAATATAGTGCCATTATTGAGCTTCTACAGGATGCCATTTTACATGGCGTTCTCTCTCTTGAGGTACGTCTTGATTTGGATTTAGTAGTGTCACAACTTAATGGTTTGTACCATGTTAGATATCTGATGTTATTAAGAAGATTCTTACATGTGAGATTATTAGAACATCAATTTGACAATATAACATACATACATATTCCAAGAATTAATAATCAACTTGCTGACTCATATGCTAACTACGTGTTAGATTGACATTTGTTTCATACACAATAAATTCATCACAAACACAAATTTTTACACATGTAAATAAATAAACCGATCATCATAAAAGTTTTTATAAACATCCAAAATGTGATAATACATAGTGTCATGATACAAAAATGGGGCTCTCAAGCCACCAAAATATAATACACGGTAATACAAAATGTATCACTCCTAGGTATCTAAGCCTATGGAGGAGGAGGGGGGTTGTGATCATGGAATGTCACTACGGCTCTAGCTATCCATCAGAATAATCGCACCAATGCTCATGGTACACCCACCACCTGGTGCTGCATGGTCTTAGGCAAGTCCTCGACTTGTGCCATGGGAACTCTATGGGTCAACCTCACAAAGTTGGTATGAATGTTTTGGAGCGTCCGCTCTGCATCCACACCCGTGATATCGTCTCCTCTTCCCCTCTGTCTATGATAAGGGAAGACTTCAGGCCACCATGGTCCCACATCTACATGTATATGGTAGATGTCACTATGTATTGTCACCCAAAAACATGTCTTTTGATTCCATATAATCAGAAAACACAAAAAAAATTAAATAACTCAAAAATTTAAAGAGAGGGTCGAGATTCATTACCTATGTCACCGTATAACGATCCTAGTGGTAGCGGCATGTCTAGGCCCCCCCGAAAATCTATCACCTCATAGGGGTAGTCATCAATGGAAACTATCTTTCATCACCACCACGGAAAGAAATCAGCTGGATAGGGGTTGGACACCCTACCTCCACCCAGTCTGCAGATCGCATCTGCCCAACACTGTTGGGATGGATCTTGTTTGTGTCAGAAATTGTTACTAAGGCTAGGGTAACAAGCCAACACAATCTCAAGAGAAAAAACTCAATTCAAACTAGGGTTTAGGGTTTTGTTTATGTGTTTTTGGTTGTAAGCTTCAAGATCATGCAGGGAATACATTCAGAGTAAAAGCAACAACTAAATCATAGACATAAACTGATAAAGATGCCCAACATATCACAAAAATCCAACAAAGAGACTATGATGTGGTTCATACATTAAAAGATAAGCATTACCAGAAAAACACATTAACTAGCAATGAATTTACCATTTAAGAAGCAAAACATGCTCAATAACAAACCCAACATAGACAAAATATGGGGGAAAGAGTCATATATCACATTATTTCATCAGTAAATGCATATGAGAGTTACAGTACCTATCTCTAAACAAGTCTGAAAGTACAAGTAGCTAGCAGACCTCCTGATGCTCCCAAAAATCAGAACCCTAACAATGACTTGCTAACTCTTCTAAATAGACATCATCTACAAAATCAATTAGGTTTCTCCTCCTAACTGCCTCCATCGAATTACTAAGCTAGGTAAAGTAAAAAGTGACTTTTTACAAACTTACATGATTGCTAAAAATATCAAATGCTTAACAAAAAGTGTTTATCAAAAATAACCACTAACTAATAATGGTTTCATATCTTCTTAGCTACCTCAACAAGAAGTGATATTCCATCTAGGCTTCGAGACCTTTTCTTATCCCTTTTATCCTTCTTCTCCATATCAGTTATCGTTTTCTGCAAGTCTTCATTTTCCTGTTGTAAATGATCAACAGTCTTCTCCAGCTTTGCACAGTACCTGTCAGCAACTCTTTTCCTGCTAAGGACTTCCTTGGAAACTTCTGACAGCTCCAAAAAATGCTTATGGATATCCTGCAACTCCTCTATAAGCCCTTTATTAACTTTGAATAATCCATCATTAGTTTCTTGTAGGTGTTTCATGTTTTTCCTATATTTCTGAATACTTTCCTGTACATCCTCTTCATCAAAATTTGGGATCTCTGATATATTTTCATCCTGCATTAAAAGATCTGAGAAATCAACATGAACAATTGACTCTTCTAAAATTCCTTCTTGCTTGAGTATAGCTTGATCCTATTCATCCCATTCATGATATTCAAGAGTACATGCCTTTGCTTTTTCTTCTTCCTGCTGTTTGATGAGTCTATCTTTAATCTCAACAATTATTTCAGATAATTCAGACCTAGGCTGTTCAATTTCTGTTACTAACTGTGATCTTTTTGTCTTTGCAGGTTGGGAAAGACTATATGTCATCCGAGCTCCTCATTTTAGGGTTAAGGAGACAAGCAGTAGAATATGCACTCAGATATGACCTCCTCCTTTAGCACAAACTGATTCAAAATACAGAAAATAGCACTTAGATTAACTGTAGTGTCCAGGGTGTTCAATATAATTGAAGACTGTCAGTGAAAATAGCTGTTCTATTTCAGTCTTGTACTCCTATTTCTGTGTATCAACCAGCCTTGATCTTCAAACCCTAAAACTCTCACTGCTTCAGATTTTGCAAGATTAAAATCAATCACAGGCTTGTTAGACAAACTAGAGACTGAGAGTGTGAGAAGAGAGAAAAACACCACTGTCTGCAATATATTCACCTTCGCCAAAACTTGCCATCAAAACCTGTATATGAAAGTCAACATGTTCTCCAAGCAACTGATATTGCTCTCCAAACAATTGATTTTTTACATTATAACAACTATCACCAGCTTCCACCAGCTTCTCAAGCAGACTGAACACTTTCACATTAAAAGATGAGCATAATAAAACAATCTATAAGTCCTCTCAATGCTGTTTCCTGTAGATTCTGGTTTAAATTGGCATTAGGTCTGAGAAGAAACCTATTCAGTTAGCTCATTACAGCCAATATTCATCAATATCAGAGTTTCTCGAGTAGGTTAGAGAACAAAACATAAAAAACCTTCCTTTAAACAGTCCTCAAAATTCCAAAAATGAATGTTTTAAACTCAAGGTTATTATGATACTCTGTTCATGCAAGTTTTCAATAATAGCTTCAGACAGCTATTTCTATGGCAAAGGGTTCATTTGATGACCTATTTTATCATCTCCAACAACCAATTTATCCAAATAATTGCGCAGCGAGAAAAACCCAATTTCTTCAATTAGACTGGTTTGTATTGAAGTACCTGTCAATTACTCAAATGCCATGGCTTAAACATTCATCTTGGGTTATCAACGGTCTCTCCTTATGCGTACAGGTGTCTTCATATAACTTCCTTAACTGCAAGTAAGTGAACTAGGAAGCCCTAATTTTCGCTGGCGTCTATAACACTGTCTTTTCTTCTCATCGACACAATCCTCCTTCTTAGCAGTTTAATCTGCTCCACCATCACCCCTTTATTTTGATAATATGTGTGAAAACCAAATCACGCCAGTTAAACCGAGATTTACTGATGTCTGTCTAACTGATTCTGCATCATAAGCAATGATGAGCTTGATTTGTTTCGGGACTGATAACCACCTGAAATCGTGCTTAAACTGCAGCATACACGTGCTAGACAACTCACCAAATGTAATTAGTCACTTCCAGATGAAAATCATGATGAAAATCTGCCAAAAAATAGGAAAAACAAAGGGCCGCGATATTCTTGTAGCGCGCCCTTTGTTAAATTTTCATCCAGCGTTACAAGAATAACTTCCATGCCAAATTTTCGTTGTTTTTCAATTTTCGGCTAATTTGTCGGAGGTTTAAAAAGTTGTTAGGGTAATAATCAAGTCCAACTAACCTCTAAATACACATTAATGAATCAATTTTTTGATAATATGACTTTCTTTAACCCCTTTTTAAAATGCAAAAGACCAAAAATCAAATAAAACCTACAAAACATATGTCCAAAAACTATCAAATCATCAAGAGAACTCTTGGAGGAGATCAAAACTAAAACTTAAAACAAAAACTTAATTTGAAAAATAAGAAACAAACCAAAAATTTAAGAAGTCAAACCAAAATTGGACAGAAAATTTACTGACTTAACATCTGGCTCCAGCTGCGGGATGAAGTCCTCCCTGCGAGGCTTCAAGAACCTGTAGACTAGTGCCTTGTGTCTTCAAACTTCTTATCTACAAACTTCCATTGGGCTATGGAGTCTTTATTCAACCTCACTCACACCGGTATGTACAATGAAAAGTGACAATGATCTTATCAACTGTAAAAGTGTTTGAGGAATCGCCCATTAACAGGGCTGAGCAATTCCTCACCTTCCAAGGACTGCAAAATAAATGTATTATTTTCCAACACTTTCGATATCAGAAAAGGGCCAAACCAAAGATTATCAAATTTGCCATGCTTACCCTTCTGTTCCTTTCTTGCATCCCATCTTAAAACTAACTCACGTTCTGAAAAAGTATGCTCTTTAATATTTCTGTCAAACCTGTTTTTCATTTTAGCTCTGTACAGCTGTTCTTCTTTGTCCACCTTCTCTCTATTTTGCTGAAGCTCTATCATTTCGAAGATTCTCCTTTGCATGTCATCTGGTTCCTCTTGAGAGTTCTGGAGGAATTTCATTATTGGAATCCCCAGCTGAACAAGGAACACTGCTTCTGTGCCATAAACCAACTGATAAGGAGAAGTACCAATGGCCTGCTTCACAGTGATTCTATCTACCCACAATGCATATTTTAGCATTGAATCCCAAGACCTTTTATTATGCTTCAACAGCTTCTTGATACTTTGAATGATATTCTTGTTAGATGATTCAGCCTGGCCATTTCCCTGAGGGTAATAGGGAGTTGAATGTTTCAAAACAATGCCATTTTTCTCACAGAAAGCCACCATTGCTTTGGATTTGAATGATTTGGCATTATCAGTTATTAATCTCTGTGGATAGCCAAATCTGCTCAAGATATTGTCTTCAATGAACTCCATAATCACCTTATCTGTAACATTCCTTGTAGGAATGGCTTCTACCCATTTTGTGAAGAAATCTGTGGCTGTCAAAATCCAATGATGCTGTCCTGAAGATGCTGGATTTATCTCTCCAATGAAATCCAAACCCCACTGCTGAAAAGGGGCATTGACTGCAATAGGCTTCAAAGGAAAAGATAATAATTTCTGTTTACCTGCAAATTTTTGACAGGGTATGGAAGTTCTTACCTGCTGGTAAACATTTGAGAAGAGGGAGGGCCAATAGTATCCAGCTCTCAAAATTTTGTAAACTGTGGCTTTCCAATATTTATGACCTCCACAGGCTCCTTCATGAGATTCTGAAATTACTTCCCCTATTTCAGCTTGATCCAAGCACCTTAACAAGATACCTCCTGGGTCTTTCCAAAACAATTGATCTGACAGCCTTCCTATCTAAGTGTTCTGGGCATTTCAAAAATAACAAGAAATAAACAATATCAGCATACCAATCTGAAGATGAATAAGAGTCCATGATCCTTTCTTTCTTCAGCATTGCTTGCTTTTCTTCAGGTGCTGATTCTTCTACCATAACATGTAATCCTAGTGCTTGACAATTTGAATCAGCTAGCAGTTTGGCCAATCCTTGTCCTTTGACCAGCTTAGTAGGTCTGATTTCCACCTCATATTCCATAATCTTGGCAATCCACTTTCCCCTCTTTCCTTCACTGTTAGGCTGTGTCAGAATATCTTTTACTGCAGCATTTGGAACAAATAAAATAACCTTGGAATGTAAGATATAAATTCTGAAAAATTTTAAAGCCTTCACCAGAGCATAGGCTTGCTTTTCCAAGATACTGTATTTCAGCTCTGAATCTCTGAGGGTTTTACTGAAAAAGGCAATTGGCTGCTCCAATCCCTCATTATTCTTCTGAAGTAGAACAACAACAATAGTATCTTCTGAAGCAAAAGAAAAAGTAAGGAATTATTTGGCAAAATTAGGACTTACCAGAACAGGTGCTTCAGTCAGAACCACCTTGATTTTTTCAAAAGCTGCCTTTGCTTCAACAGTCCATTTAACTTCTTGGTCCTTCTTTAACATTGATGTGATTTGTTTAATGGTCTCAGCAAAATCAGGAATAAACCACCACAGAAAATTTATCTTGCCAATAAATGATTGCACATCCTTTTTGCTCCTGGGCAAACTAATCTTTAGTATTGCTTTGACTCTCTCAGGGTCAATTCTATTTCCATCAGCAGACACCAAGTGACCCAACAGTCCGCCCTCTTGCACAACAAAATGAGATTTCTTGGGGTTTAAAGACAGTCCAAATTTTCTGCATTTCTGAAAAGTTTGCCTCAAATGTTTTATGTGCTCATCATCAGACTGTGAGAACACAGTGATGTCATCTAAATAAATGACAACAAACTTATCTTTCTCACCTACAAATGCAATGTCCATTGCCCTCTGAAAGGTTGCTCCAGCATTCATCAGACCAAAGGGCATCTTATCGTACATGAAGGTTCCCCAGGGGGTGGTAAATGCTATTTTTTCTTTGTCATCAGGGTGCATGGCAATCTGATTGTACCCTGAGAATCCGTCCACCATGGAAATCCTCTGTGCCCCCACAACCTGCTGTAAGACCTGTTCAATCTTTGGCAGAGGGTAGTTGTCTTTTAATGAAGATCTGTTGAGATTCCTGAAATCAACACACAGTCTAATCTCCCCATTATTTTTCCTGATAGGTACAATATTTGCAACCCAAGAAGAGTACCTGAGAGGCACTATTATCTTAGCATCCAGTAACTTTTTTATCTCTTTTTCAATCACAGGGAATAAGGCTGGATTTATCCTTCTCAATTTCTGTCGGAAAGGCTTGACATTGGGCTTCAAGGGAACCTTATGCTGAATGATTGTTGTGTCATAGGTTCTTGATTCTTCATAGGAACATGCAAATACATCCACATGTTCTTTCAAAAGCTTGATATATCTTCTCCTTTGTTCAGCTGACAGAGATTTAGAAATTTTTACCATTCTTGGGTTTTCTGCAGTACCAATATTGCAGTCCATTACATTTTCTTCTGAAGATTGTACCACTGGCTTTGATGGAGTGTCATCTTTGGTAAAAATTCTTTCTAAAGGCACTAAACCTTTAGGGATAAAATTACTTTTCAACTCAATGATCTTATGACCTACAATCTTACCTTCAGGAAACTCATTTTCAGCAGACTCACTATCAGCAGACTCATCATCTTGTTCTTCTCCTTCATCCTGATGAATTTGGGCATTGGAAAACTCATCTGTAAGCTCAAGGAATCTCTTAATTTCAATATCATCTTCGAAAACCCTCCAGTGTTTTACATTGTCAGGGACACATGGTCTATATCTTACTTCTATTGGATACCTTAGCTGGGTAGTTTTTGGAATTCTGAAGTATGTAGCTACTAGAGCTAATGAATCTGCAGTTTCATTGTAATTTCTGGGAATATGAGAGATATTAAATGCTATGAAGTAATTTTCTAAAATATCCCATACCTCATTCCTATAGGTTTTCAACAAACCCTGCTTTACTTGATATTTGTTCTTCACTTGTTGAACAACTAACTCGGAGTCGCCAAATGCAGCAATTTGCTGAATGCCTAAGTCTTTTGCAGCCTTTAATCCTAGCAGAAGAGCTTCATACTCAGCATTATTGTTAGTCGTAAAAAATTCCATCTTATACATAAGTTTCATTGTCTCACCTCTAGGAGAAATGAGCAAAACTCCAGCTCTAGCACCTTCTTTGCATGAGGATCCATCAAAGTACAGCTGCCACAATGCATCTTCTTCTTCTCTGCTATGTTTAACAGGCTGATCTTTTTCCACTTGTAACAGACCTGTAGAATCATCCTCATCACTAAAATTTAACATGCATGTACCAAGATCTTTATCAACAGAGTACAATGGGTGATTGGTGGGGTTTTTATCATCTGTGACAATGTAGGCAAACTGTAGTTCTCTGTAAAGCCTCCTATTTTCTCCACCAAAAACAGGGATGGTGGCATAAGAGAGATCCATCTGCAATGTTCCTCCTACCTTCTTTGCCCAGGATCTTGAAAGTAGCATACCAAACTTGGGTGTAATATCAACTACAACAACATCCATTATGACACTCTTCATGGGCAGCTGAGTAAGATTGACAACCATATCCTTAATTACTCCTAGACACTTGACAGCTCGGGAGTCAATGGCATATAAGTCATGGTAAGGTTTGGTAATACTGAGAACAAGGGCTTCCATCACAGCTTTAGGCATTAGGTTATGGGATGCTCTCGAGTCTAACAGGAAATTATGAATCATCTGGTCATGGATAGTCAAGGTAACATAGAAGGGAGGGGAAGCACCAGCTTCATTTTCTGTTTTCTCAGCTAGGGCAGATCCAATAAATATTTTTGGGCTTTCTTCTTGCAAATTGACAGTATCTGAAATAGGCTGACCACTAGCAGCAGGCTGACCACTAGCAGAATTCATAACTTTCAATACTGTTTGTTTATAAGATGGATTCTTAATTAGTTCAATCAATGGTACATGAATTTTTAATTTTCCCAACTCATTCTCTAAACTGAAACTTTGAACAGACTTGTTTACCTCTTCATTTTCAGCATCCTTCTTTGGTCTTTCTGCAGATTGCTTCTTTTGTGGGGCAGGATCAGCAATTTGTTTGTCAGGAACAGCAGCAGCAGGAACAGCAGCTTTCTTCTTGGGAGCTTGAACTACTTGTTTCGGACCAGATCTAAGATTAATAGTCTTTTTAATTCCATTTTGATTAGCAGCAGCATTTACAGCAGTTTTCTCAAACTCCAAATCATCTTCAACTTCGTACAAATCAGCATCATAGAACTCAGAATTCAGAAAATCTTCTTCTGTTACAAAACCTCTGGACAAACCATCTCCAAAGTGGTTCATATCCTGATCTGTCTCAGTCTCATCGAAAAGCAACTGTTCATCAACCTCTTCTTCATCAGCTACATTATTTTGAAGAGGAGGGGGTACTCTTTGATCTTCATTCTCCCTCCTTTCTTGCTGAATGTCATTATTTCTTCGCTCCCTTGGCATGAATCTAGGAGCAAACTGCCTCCTAAACTGATTTTGGTTATTTGGATTCCTTGGAGGTTCTTGGGAAGGTTTAGTTGAATTCTTTTCAAGCTCTAGTTTGTTCAACTTAGCAGTAAGAATCTTTACAAGCTTAGCCATTTCATCTATTTTGGCTTCAGCAGACTGGGGTGCAGCACTCGTTGAAACAACCTCCTTCTTTCCTTTTCTTTCATATAACTGTTGAGGTGTTTCTTTTTTAAGTTTATTTGAAGCCAGTAAGTTTGAATCCACCTCCAATGCTGCATCTTGCATGTTCAACAAAGAGACAGCTCTTCTTTCTCTGAGTAATAATGAAAATTCAAGGTCAAATGCATTTTCATAAGTCAGTTTGGCTGATGTTTTAGTAGGTTTGATCTCTGTTGGAATCCTACTATACATCTTATTAAATCTTTTTGAGAAATCAGCAACAGTTTCATCCTTCTTTCTTCTGAGAGCACCAAACTCAGTGATATAATAAGTGTGGTCCTTGGTGTCTCCCCACTGCCTCAAGAAAAGGTCACGGAGTTCTTCAATGATTGTAATGGAGTTGGCAGGAAACTCCCTGAACCACTTTCTCACATCCCCATATAAGCTCTGCACAAATACTCTCATCCATACATCTTTAATTTCAATGTTCTGATTGTCTGCATAACTCAGGAAAGCCTCCCAATTTTCTTCTGCAGTTGTTTCACCTTGTCCATTGAATCTGGGCATATATTTCTGATAATCATGACCAGGCAAGGCATGTAAAGGCTGGGGTAATACTAATGGTGCATACCTAGCAGCTATCATTCTGTCCATCATATCCATGGGTGGACTTTGGCCTGTCATTGTGGACTGAGGTTTAGATTGAGGTTTTGAAGAGGAAGAAACTTGACTGGTACTTGCTTGGAATGGATTCTTTCCTATTTTCAGCTGAAAGAGTGGGATTTTTCCAGAAGAAGTAGTCTTAGCTTTCAAAAAGGTTTCTGGATTGGTAAAAAATTGAAAAGTATTTTCAGGAATGGTAGGTTTTAACCAAGGTGAGTTTTTCAGCTGGGTCTAATGAATCACCCAAATAGTGAAGATCACAAGAAGCTGGAAAAGATTGGGACCTTCTGAGCTTTCTTGCTGTATTTATAATCTTTTCAGGGTCTGTCACACCCCGTAGCAAGGGAGATGTAGGTCTGCTCCTGGTTCCAATACTTCTAGAAGCCACTGTGACAATGGTGAAAATAGCCTTCAAAAAATGCTGGTTCAAGTTCACCTCTCAAACCAGGAAAATAGGTAAGTATCCCAGGGAAGATATGCTTCAGCTTCGTCCCTGGCAACGGCGCCAAAGATGTTTGTGTCAGAAATTGTTACTAAGGCTAGGGTAACAAGCCAACACAATCTCAAGAGAAAAAACTCAATTCAAACTAGGGTTTAGGGTTTTGTTTATGTGTTTTTGGTTGTAAGCTTCAAGATCATGCAGGGAATACATCAAGAGTAAAAGCAACAGCTAAATCATAGACATAAACTGATAAAGATGCCCAACATATCACAAAAATCCAACAAAGAGACTATGCTGTGGTTCATACATTAAAAGATAAGCATTACCAGAAAAACACATTAACTAGCAATGAATTTACCATTTAAGAAGCAAAACATGCTCAATAACAAATCCAACATAGACAAAATGTGGGGGAAAGAGTCATATATCACATTATTTCATCAGTAAATGCATATGAGAGTTACAGTACCTATCTCTGAACAAGTCTGAAAGTACAAGCAGCTAGCAGACCTCTTGATGCTCCCAAAAATCAGAACCCTAACAATGACTTTCTAACTCTTCTAAATAGACATCATCTACAAAACCAGTTAGGTTTCTCCTCCTAACTGCCTCCATTGAATTACTAAGCTAGGTAAAGTAAAAAGTGACTTTTTACAAACTTACACGATTGCTAAAAATAGCAAATGCTTAACAAAAAGTGTTTATCAAAAATAACCACTAACTAATTGTTAGAATAATCAACCCATAGTATTTACCCACTTAGACATTATTTCATTTATTTTGTCTTATTTGCCTAGTCCATGAGTCCCACCATGTGCAAGTTACTAATTGCCTATCCATAGAGGTCAAACTTGCCATCTTTGACTCATGTAGCGCCCTTGAGAGCTTTAGGAATCAAATCTGATTTATTCCTGGACTCCTAGGCGCCCATCTGCTTTTTCTGCTTTATTCCCTGCTTTTTCAGTGTTTTAAGGCACATAGGAAAGCAAGACTAGGTGAGGTGAATCAGCTTTGTTGCCTCTTCCTCCTCCACTCATTCCTCCATGCTTTTGCATGTATGAGCTGCCATTTGACCACTCTTTAGCTTGCCCATGCGCCCTTGCTAATTCGTGGGGTCCTTGATAGATTTGGGATCAGCTTTTTACACCTATGGGGGATTTGCCTATTTTGGGTAAGCCTGCTTTATGCTAGATTTGGATGCTTCCTCATGCATTCGATTTGCTCATGTATTCTATATATTTAGCAGCCTATGTTATTACAGGGTTGGCTATTGTACACTCAGTTAATATAATTTTGTGTTACAGCTCCATATTCAGTCTCCATTGTTGATAATTTTGCATGATCAATTGTTAATTGCAGTGAGTGAAATTAATCTACTGCAGGCATGAATTTCTACATGGTATCAGAGCCATTGTAGGTTGTTACTCTCCTCCAAAAATTGTTTTGCAGGTTCGACAT
>LPNX010938941.1:485825-529762 GCA_001517045.1 Pseudotsuga menziesii
CCATGCTTTTGCATGTATGAGCTTCCATTTTACCACTCTTTAGCTTGCCCATGCGCCCTTTCTAATTCGTGGGGTCCTTGATAGATTTGAGATCATCTTTTTACACCTATGGGGGATTTGCCTATTTTGGGTAAGCCTGCTTTATGCTAGATTTGGATGCTTCCTCATGCATTCGATTTTCTCATGTATTCTATATATTCAGTAGCCTATGTTATTACAGGTTTGGCTATTGTACACTCAGTTAATATAATTTTGTGTTACAGCTCCATATTCAGTCTCCATTGTTGATAATTTTGCATGATCAATTGTTAATTGCTGTGAGTGAAATTAATCTACTGCAGGCCTGAATTTCTACACTAATAATGGTTTCATATCTTCTTAGCTGCCTCAACAAGAAGTGATATTCCATCTAGTCTTCGAGACCTTTTCTTAGCTCTTTTATCCTTCTTCTCCATATCAGTTATCCTTTTCTGCAAGTCTTCATTTTCCTATTGTAAATGATCAACAGTCTTCTCCAGCTTTGCACAGTACCTGTCAGCAACTCTTTTCCTGCTAAGGACTTCCTTGGAAACTTCTGACAGCTCCAAAAAATTCTTATGGATATCCTGCAACTCCTCTATAAGCCCGTTATTAACTTTGAATAATCCATCATTAGTTTCTTGTAGGTGTTTCATGTGTTTCCTGTATTTCTGAATACTTTCCTGTACATCCTCTTCATCAAAATTTGGGATCTCTGATATATTTTCATCCTGCATTAAAAGATCTGAGAAATCAACATGAACAATTGACTCTTCTAAAATTCCTGCTTGCTTGAGTATGGCTTGATCCTCTTCATCCCATTCATGATATTCAAGAGTACCTGCCTTTGCTTTTTCTTCTTCCTGCTGTTTGATGAGTCTATATTTAATCTCAACAATTATTTCAGATAATTCAGACCTAGGCTGTTCAATTTCTCTTACTAACTGTGATCTTTTTGTCTTTGCAGGTTGGGAAAGACTATATGTCATCCGAGCTCCTCATTTTAGGGTTAAGGAGACAAGCAGTAGAATATGCACTCAGATATGACCTCCTCCTTTAGCACAAAATGATTCAAAATACAAAAAACAGCACTTGGATTAACTGTAGTGTCCAGGGTGTTCAATATAATTGAAGACTGTCAGTGAAAATAGCTGTTCTATTTCAGTCTTGTACTCCTATTTATGTGTATCAACCAGCCTTGATATTCAAACCCTAAAACTCTCACTGCTTCAGATTTTGCAAGATAAAAATCAATCACAGGCTTGTTAGACAAACAGGAGACTGACATTGTGAGAAGAGAGAAAAACACCACTTTCTGCAATATATTCACCTTCGCCAAAACTTGCCATCAAAACCTGTATATGAAAGTCAACATGTTCTCCAAGAAACTGATATTGCTCTCCAAACAATTGATTTTTTACATTATAAAAACTATCACCAGCTTCCACGAGCTTCTCAAGCAGACTGAACACTTTCACATTAAAAGATGAGCATAATAAAACAGTCTATAAGTCCTCTCAATGTTGTTTCCTGTAAATTGGCATTAGGTCTGAGAAGAAACCTATTCAGTTAGCTCATTACAGCCAATATTCATCAATATCAAAGTTTCTCGAGTAGGTTAGAGAACAAAACATAAAAAACCTTCCTTTAAACTCTCCTCGAAATTCCAAAAATGAATGTTTTAAACTCAAGGTTATTATGATACTCTGTTCATGCAAGTTTTCAATAATAGCTTCAGACAACTATTTCTATGGCAAAGGGTTCATTTGATGACCTATTTTATCATCTCCAGCAACCAATTTCTCCAAATAATTGCGCAGCGAGAAAAACCCAATTTCTTCAATTAGACTGGTTTGTATTGAAGTACCTGTCAATTACTCAAATGCCACGGCTTAAACCTTCATCTTGGGTTATCAACGGTCTCTCCTTATGCATATAGGTGTCTTCATATAACTTCCTTAACTGCAGGTAAGTGAACTAGGAAGCCCTAATTTTCACTGGCGTCTATAACACTGTCTTTTCTTCTCAGCGAAACAATCCTCCTTCTTAGCGGTTTAATCTGCTCCACCATCACTCCTTTATTTTGATAATATGTGTGAAAACCAAATCACGCCAGTTAAACTGAGATTTACTGATGTCTGTCTAACTGATTCCGCATCATAATCAATGATGAGCTTGATTTGTTTCGGGACTGATAACCACCTGAAATCGTGCTTAAACTGTAGCATACACGTGCTAGACAACTCACCAAATGTAATTAGTCACTTCCAGATGAAAATCATGATGAAAATCTGCCAAAAAATCGGAAAAACAAAGGGCCGCGATATTCTTGTAGCGCGCCCTTTGTTAAATTTTCATCCAGCGCTACAAGAATAACTTCCATGCCAAATTTTCGCTGTTTTTCAATTTTCTGCTAATTTGTCGGAGGTTTAAAAAG
This sequence comes from Pseudotsuga menziesii, assembly GCA_001517045.1. NCBI lineage: Eukaryota > Viridiplantae > Streptophyta > Pinopsida > Pinales > Pinaceae > Pseudotsuga > Pseudotsuga menziesii. The sequence continues at coordinate 488,281 of LPNX010938941.1, forward strand.
TTGCTAGGGTAAGAATCAAGTCCAACTGACCTCTAAATACACATTAATGAATCAATTTTTTGATAATATGACTTTCTTTAACCCCTTTTTAAAATGAAAAAGACCAAAAATCAAATAAAACCTATAAAACATATGTCCAAAAACTATCAAATCATCAAGAGAACTCCTGAAGGAGATCAAAACTAAAACTTAAAACAAAAACTTAATTTGAAAAATAAGAAACAAACCAAAAATTTAAGAATTCAAACCAAAATTGGACAGAAAATTTACTGACTTAACATATCTCAAACCTCGTGTAGAGGAACGTCAATTCTGGGGCTCAATCTTGGAACACACTTGAAGAAAAATGTGCTCAGTATGCTACTGAAACTAAAGTTTCACACTCTTCCCATCTTGCACTCACTGAGCTGGTGTTTCATGTTTCCTAGTAGTGCAGCGCTCCAATCGTATACCGTGGGTCTCATGCACTCCACTACATAGAACATCAGAGTCCACGAGGCCTAGTGGAGTGAAGCCAAGCCTGCTATCCTGCTCAGTGTTAGTAGGATGGCCTTTACACCTAGTGCCTGTATGGAGTTATTTGGGATCTAACTCCCCACCTTCTCCATGTCCAAATAACAGTACACTGCAATGTACTCATCTATAGTCAGGCCACCTCCGGTCCCACGAGAACGTAGGTTCACTACTTCCCCCCATTGGGAAAGTCCAGTAATAAAGTATATGTCCTCCACCTCTATGGTGAGGGACATCCCATCTATCTGGAATGACTCTGAGTCTGCATCCCAGTAGTCCACCAGCATCTACAATAGTCCTGCTTTGGCCATTAAACCACCAAGACACCAAAATTTTCCAGATCCCACATGCACGTAGCGCTTGTTGAGCCATTAGATTGTCCCGTACTGCCTCTTCTACATCATCATGTTCATGTTCTCTCCATTCTAGGACCATCCTGCACAAAAAAATGGAATTTTACCCATTAGAACACTTAAAAAACCTTATGTGCGGCCGCATACGTGACTATTTTCCAAATAGCCGCGTATGTACACGACTGTGAGGGCATTTTCCACATATATCCATCCCTATATGCGAAAAAACCCTTGATTTCCGCGTGGGCCGCAGCGCCTATTTTGGATTGGCCTAGAAATCCAAAAACACCATGAAATTTGACAAAAATTGCATCAAGATGGAAGAGTAGAGCATGGGTAAGTACCTGGAATAAATGGTAGTGGATTCCATCGGCTGGATCTCCTGGTATTCACTGTTGAAAATCTAAGCTCAAATGGGTAAAAATTTCAAATGTTTTATAATGTTTTGAATTTTTTACTATTTATAGAAATTTTTCAAAATTTTGAAAATTTTTACCCCCTTTCCTATAGTTTCGACCATTTCTAATCCTTTTAGACCATTTTTGGACTAATTTATGATTTAGGAGACCTTTTTTAGTGCTGTTTCAGCCGTTGGATTGACCCATTCGTGCCGATCTCAGGTATCATGTCTAAACTGGCATATAGGTTAGGTTTCATCACCGTTTTCATTTTGCATGACCTTATGACCGTTTCATTATAGCCTTAGGTACGGACCCACTCTATTACGTCACATAACCTTCTTGCTATTTTAGAAGTGGCATGATATGAGTGGTAGAGCTTGACCTTACATGGGTACCCTAGTTAGCGCCTTATCTATATTTGGTGCCCATGCTGATGTTTTGTCCCTTGGGGTGTGGGAGTCCATTGTATAGTATTTCCATGACATTTTGCAAGATACTCATACTCTTATTTATCTTTTGCTGGCCTGTTTCCCTCTAGAGTCCCTTATGTCAAGTTGTAATTGCATTTTCATGAGCTTTTCTTGCCTTATTGAGCCTTATTCCGGCTTCCCTAACATTGAGTTTCAGCCATATAGCCCGAGCTTGTCTCATGTCTAGCCACGCAGAGCCATTTTATATATCCTTTGTAGCTTGACCCCCTATTTTTACCGGGAGGGGATTTTCCCCGAGTGTTACTATCTTACACATGTATCCTTGCACTGAGCATAGGTATGTTCCACTGATTGGAACTAGTTTTTTTTCCACTATGACACTCATCTCCTCCTAGTCTGTAACTATAAAGCAGTTTTATTCTTTTTCAAGATTTTTAAATATTTGAAAAAGTCCAAAAAAATGAAAAAACCAAAAAGCCGGACAAGGAAAGATGTTATCTTTGCCAGCTGTCGAGTCATATCACCTTCGAACAGAGCACTGTATATCACATCCATTGGTTGGGTTTATATTTTGACTTTAGGAGCTGTACTTGTTTATTTGAGTTTATATCCACCGAATGGTTAAGCTTTCAGTCCCCATGGAGCCTCTGTCAATGCCTCCTGTGTCACAGAGATGTCCCAGTTTTGTATATCGAGACTATGCTACCTTTATTCAGTCACCATTAGCCATTATGCTCTTGTTCAAAGGAATTTGAAACCTGAGTCGGCCATTCCTCAATTATCTTGACTTTGCATGTCAGCCATTCCCAGTACAGTTACTGGTTTATGCACCTTATGATTGAGTCCTTCCACATTATATAGCTTTGTTGAGTACCTCGTGTTGGATGATGCAAGATGCCTTAATGCCATCCTTCCAGCGGATTTCATCCCATCGACTTCAGATCATTTATTCTGGGATTGGAATCTAGAGTCATTTTTGTGTGCCTTGAGACTTGCAGTCATCAGTGGCAGGTTCTCTCGCCATCGACAGTCTTTGGGAATACATCAATGTCCCCTGATTGATGGATCCTCTCAAGTGTTCAACTTCAACACATTTATTCACACTTGTTAGTTTGCACTCTAGTACCTTGATTCCCATTTTCATTATCGGTGGGTGATCTCGCGTCTATTAACGGTATACATCAATGACTGGTAATTAGACGATGGACTACTATGTTCGACCTCGACACCTCTATTCACATAGTAGGACATGTACTCATAGAGGTTTGTGTAGAATACCTTCCAGATTGGTGGCATATCTTATATGCTACCTCCTTGATCATGCTAGTGTTCATGAGATTTCAGCTCTTGTGACTTGATTCCAGTATATGTCAGACATTTCCAGCTATTATGGAGATATTGATCTGTTATATATCTTTAGCCATTATGGGGATCATGATCCTTTGTATATCTTCATCATGGAGATTCTGATCTATGTGTATTGTACATCGTGATGACCACTTATGTGATATGTTGTATCATGCCTATTCATGGCCATTGTACTCTTATGTATCAGGGACTGCTATATGTATTTCTAGTTATATGCAGAGTTGTATCATTGTACTATGCTGATTGGGTGGCTGGTCTTCCATTTGGGATCCTTCATCACTCCACTTCTGGGATGGACTTATAATGTATTTCGACCATCATATGACCCCTTTGACCTCACACATTAGGGGGCATCTGTTATGGCTGCTTTTACCACTCTAGGTGAATCACACTTGTATGGCCTTCCCCTGTCCCTCTGTAGACTCCTTAGACCCCTTGGACCATTTTTTGTCCTTTGATGTTTCCTTGACCATCCCTATAAACATGTGAAAATTCATACACGTGACTTTTAAACCCCTAATTGCGTATATACGCGGGTTTGACCCCTAAAACCGTGTACATCGAGATGTGTGCATAATCCAAATCCTTTTGGAGTTTTCCTTGACATGGATCCGACTCACTGGACTCCTGGCCTTCCATATGCCTTGAGATCGCTCAGATTCAACCTTTCATTACCGCTTTGAAAAGCTATATAAGGAACTCTTTGGTACATTGAAGGCATATGAGAGAATTGAGAGCAAAGAAATTATAGTCCATTGTTGTCGAAATTTGTTCTTGAGTCTGCATCCCTTTCTCCCTTGGATCACTTTTGTGTTCTTCCCAAGCTTTCCTTTTTCTTGTGAGCTTGCTATCGAGAGATGGAGGATTGATGTGGTGGAGGCCCAAGTGGGGGATTCAGTTTCTCCGATTCATAGTTGTGCCGACAGAGGTTATATCCATTGTAATCTCTTATTCTATGTTAATAGAAATATCTTTTCTTGTCCAATAATGTATGTTTGAATGAATATTTTATCCATGGATGATTTCAAATGCTTATACATTGTTTATTATATATGCTAGAATAGATCTAACACCTATATCTATAGTATGCTTGTCTTGTTTACTTGTTGTTGAGGAAGTGATTTATCAATTCAAGCTGAAGTTGGAAAGCTCAATGGGGATCTACTTCAAATGTCCAGAATAAGGTAGAGGTCTAATCCATTAGTGTTAGATATTTAATTTCTATTGCATATTGGAAAGGATTGATTTTTGGAGTCAAGCTGTCTGTTGTGGTACCCGAAGCCATAGGAATTTCTCTCCGTAACACCCACAACTTGTAGGGACTTTGCCTCCTCCACCCAACAAGGAGGTTTTATCCTTAACACAATGGTGGGGACTATTGCCCTGAATTACAATGACTCACCTAGGGTCGACTTCTCTAGGATAGTCTAATAACCCTAGGGCCCCACCCACAATGACTTGACATGACTTATTACATTATAGAAACTTCTTGGAATAAACATCAGGGTATGAAATGACTCAATTACATTACCAACACATCCTGTAATAAACATCGAGGTACAATACATAAGATATACGGATGAATACATTCCAAAGTTACAAATACGTCAACAATCCCTCTTAACTAGGAAGGTATTCTCTTGACACAATTTATCAGCACAAGTCTTCTTCTCTGTATCATCTAGATCATCATCGAGTCCTCGTCATCTTCACCTTCAAGTCATCTCCATATTCAAGTCATCTTCATCATCAGATCTGGATCATCATCACTAGATCTGGATAATCACTCGATCTGGATCATCATCACTGGATCTGGATCATCACTCGATCTGGATCACCATCAATGGATATGGATCATCACTCGATCTGGATCATCTCTAGTTCTGGAACATCTTTGTTGTATCATCATCATGGGTACTATCTCTTGATTCTTCTCATCATAGGAAGTTCTACAGAGCCAACCCTTTTTCATGCTGGATGTAGGCCTAGCCACCATGTAGGTCTTCTTCAGGGCTTATATCTGACACTTAAGTCAGAATGGCCCACCCAACACTTACATCTAATCATGTAGGAACTAATCCTATAATCATATCATAAAGGCAACTCCCAACACTCACATCTGACCATGTGGTAACATAGCCCACAACCCTGTCAGAAAGGCCTAGCACTCACATCCGTTCAACCGATGATCGGAATGGATCAACACTTACACTTGGCCATGCGAGGAACCAATCCTCCATGCCAAAAGGCTCTGTACTTACATCTGTTCAACCAATGATCAGAAAGGCTCTGCACTTACATCCATTCAACCAATGATCAAGAAAGGCCCAGCACTTACATTCCTTCAACCAATGATTAGGAAAGGCTCTACTTACATTCGACACATGCGAGGAACCAATCCAACTTGCATGTTCGAAAATGCGTGAACTCACATCTTATCATGTAGGAACCAATCCTATAGTCATATCAGAATGGCCCCCAGTCCCAGACTGAGCTACCTGGTAACTGACCAGGTGCCTCCATTCTCCTAGAGAATGGAAGTTGCCCTTACATATAACCTACTCATCAGCACTCACATCTGACATGGAAGGAACCAATCCTCTCACCATGATGGAATGGCTTAGCCCTTACATCTGACCTACTTGTCAGAATGGATATAGATTCAACACTTAGATCTGACATGGAAGGAACCAATCCTCTCACCATGAAAGAATGGCTAAGCCCTTACATCTAACCATGGAAAGAACCAATCCTCTCACCATGTCAGAATGGTTATGGGTCTCATCATTTTCCCTTGGAGGAAACCTCGATCGGGAGAACATCACGCTTCTCCCTGAAGTACTCAAACTTCACCCTAGCCAATGGCTTCATCAACACATCAGCTATTTGTTCCTCCATCACAACATATTGGAGCTTCACTGCTCCCCTCTGCACCGTATCCCTGATATAGTGATACTTGATCTCGATATGCTTCGACTTGTCATGAAACACTGGATTCTTTGACAACTTCATGCAACTCTGGTTGTCACAATGTATACAAGTAGCATCCATCTGGAGATCAAATAAATCAGATAGTAGCTTCCTCATACATACTACCTCACAACTAGCTGAACAAGCTGCGACATAATCTACTTCATCTATACTCAGTGCCACACAGGATTGCTTCCTGCTAAACCAAGAGATCACACCTGATCCCATACTAAAGCAATAACCTGAAGTGCTCTTCCTATCAATGGCACTGCCTGCCCAATACAAATCCACATAACCTTCTTGGTTAATCTTCTGGTTCACCTTATACTTGAGCCCATAATCAATTGTACCCCTCATGTACCTTAGAATATGCTTTGCAAAAATCAAGTGAACATGTCTCAATGTGTTCATAGCAAAGCAAATATCTAGTCTCGTATTTGTCAGGTACATCAACTAACAATACATCATGGCATCAACTGTCTCCGATGAAGTATCACTCAATAGATTCATGTTCGATTCCATAGGTGTGGTCATGGCCTTGCAGTCCATCATCCCAAGCCTCTTCAGGATCTCTACTGCATACTTCCCTTGTCCACACCTCCATGCCTAGAAAACAGTGCATCAACACATAACAAGAGAATCACTGGTCTTCTGCTTTCAACCTTGAAGCAAAGTTTGGACTCCACTTTACTCTCAGTAAATCTTAGAGTCATCAATAATCTGTCCATCTTGTCGTACCATGTCGAACCTTAGGATATTCTGCAGTCACTCCCTCTGAAGCATCATACTCCCTCTGTCTTCTGTACTCTGTGCATTGAATCATTCTGTACTGGAGTGACACTGGATACCAAGATCCTCTATCTTGAAATTTTTCAAAAGTTCATCTCACACCCATATGTGAGCTTGTCATCCTCTATAAACCTTGTAGCAAAGGTTCAGATCTTCATCAAGCTCCTCATGTATGTGTTATCCCATGGGTGTCTTTTGAGCTCATACATGGTCTTCTTTCATTTGCAAATGGTTCTTCCTGTCACATGTCTCAACTCCCACTGGCTGCAAATGTCTCTTCGAATCTTGCCTTGTATCCTATGATGTTTCCATCTACTCTATGATTGAACTACTAACTTCCCTTCATGTATCGATACTGCATCCTAGACATCATTCTTCTTGAAATGGTATTCCCTTTCTTCTTGGAAGGTTCTGCATCAATGATGTCATTGTATTCATCATATTTATTTTTCATCTTGAACTATCATTACTTGTTCTTCGGAACAAGTCTCATTCTTCTTTTCTTGTAGGTGATTATGTATGTGATCTTTCCTACAAGTCAAATTCATTTGCATGGTTAGAAACATTTCATAAGGAATGTTCATACTGGTAAATTCTTATGCATAAATATATGATCATGCAACTACTTTAGCCAATACAACATTCATCCATATCTCACGGAAACATTTCCAGATTCCTTCCATCTCTACCAGGACAACATTGAGATTGTGCATTAATACAATATGTTAGCAAAGAGGTTTCATTCTAGATAAGTAGAAATGGAGAGTTGTATAGCACCATGAGCTACTTACCCATCACATGCATATTAGTAGTATACTATCATTAATGCAAACATTCTATCATGCATAATATATTAACTGAATATAAACAAATGCATAACAAAACAATACCATGAAATGACAATTGAATACTTATCTTTATTTGTTGTGTGGGTAGACTCCTTCTTGAGCCTTCAACTTCATCGTCTTCTTTATTTATAATAGCATTGTTTCTTATCCAAATTCTAAGATTGATAAGAGGTTCTTCAAGAGTTGAGATCTTCATATTCCTCATTGGTTAAGGGATCTTCTTTGGATGGTGAGAGCTTGATCTTCAATTGCTCCCATATTGTCTTCTCTTATTATGAGTCGAGCTTCTTCTTCTTCTTGTGTGTGCTCTTCCCAGATTCTGTTGAGAGTAATCACTTCCTTTTGGCACACATTCCTTGCATGAATGAATCCCATGATCTTGGGAGACCATTCAAGGTGGCTATCACCACTTCTGCATTCTTCACTTCTTCTTTAACCGCTTCAAGTTCTTTGATTTGAGAGACCTTTGTAAAGTATGAGTGTATGGTCTCTGCATTCTATATCTTCACATTATTCAACTGGTTTTTTAAGGTCATATTCCAAATTATCTTATTCCCTTCAAATAGCTCGGTCAAGGAATCAAACATCTTCAGTGTCTTTAGGGAAGACACTTGTGGTACAAGTTGATCCTTGATTGAATCAATAATGTTCTTCTTGGCCTTTACCAAGTTCTTCTTGTGTAAGGCTTTTAGCCTTATCTCCCTCTGGAACTGGAACCTCTCTACTCATGTAGGTGTCCAATTCATTTTATTCAGAGAGATCAAGCACTTCTATGCTTGGAATTTGTCAACTTCACCAAGCTTATCATCAATCTGATGTGATAGATCACTTTGAAATGAGAACCTCAAATGCAAATAGCAAAAGATTAGATCTTACCGATTTGAGGTGTATGTCCTGGTTCTGGAGCTGGCTGATCTAGCGTTTGTCAAAGAAACCCTAATTTTCAAAACTTGGAATATTTCAGATCTGATTGGATAGAAAGATATATCTCTTCAAGTTGAGCTGTCCAATGTACTCCTTTTCTAAAAACAGTGGAGGGAAGCTTCCGAAATAGGAATCCCTAGTTTTCTAATTTCTTTTGTAGAAATGCCTATTGTTGTTTTTGCGGTATCTCTAAAATTACAACTCCTCTATGTCTAAAAATTTGCACACTGGTAGCCTCACATATCCCTATTCCAATACCATAGGTTTTATCAGAATTGGTTTCACCAAGTGGGACTTATGATCATTTCCCCAAGGTGACGAGTTACAGGACTGTTCATAATAGTGAAGTTGTATGGACTGCCATGTGTCACTGGTTCATATTCTGAGTTTGAAACTCAGACTAAAGAAATTAAAGTCTATGCCCTTTCTGGAAAATCTTCAGGAATTTAATTTGGACCTTTGTAGCCCAATATATAGCAATTCTCCCCTGGTTTCTTGTTTAGGGATGAATTCTAGAAGAGGCTGGAACCATAACATGGAGGGATCATATCTCCCAGAATATAGTGAATCTGAGGCTGATTTTCGGAAACAGTGTAAATCGGGTGTTTATCTTTGGCCTCTACAATTTTCAGCTCCTGAACCTTCGCCAAGATCGGGATATAGTGAATGTACCAAAACTTAGCAATTTTAGTATTTGGGGTTTTTCTAGCTCGGGGTAAAACTAGGGTTTGACTTTCCCAGAGTTTCATCCAACCAAAAATCTTGATCCACGTATCTAAACTTTGATTTTAATGAGGAGAGAAATCCTATGCCAGGCTCACTCAAAAAATTCCTCTTCTGTAGAAATCCCTAATTTCCCATACCGAAAACTGAAAATGCTCGGAATCGGATTTCGCTTTGACAGAAAGATGCGCCCTTCAATGGAGAGTCATCCTAGCATACTTTTTTTGATGGATTGTGGAGAGAGACCCAAAAATTAAGAATCCATAGCTTCTGTAGCTGCACAATGTCTTCTTCTCAAGTTAGCTCTGATACCATGTTAGATTTTTATCATTCAAGCTAGCATTATGATCTTAGCATCTTTAACTAAGAGAATAACATGCACAGCAATAAAACACAAGATACAAGAGACACAAAGAATTTTCCTTAGGGAAACCATAAAAGAGAAAACCCCACAACTTCCTTAGAGATAGAATCAGCACCAAAAGTAAAACCAAAAAATATAAAGATGATCTCCCGACAGCAATAGTCTCTCTCTTGTCCCAACAACTTCTCCTCTCACTCATGTGCCCCAATGAGTGAAATGTGTGAGTGTGATAAATAGAGAGACTCACTCTCTATTTATATTATTTCATTCACTTGAAGCCCACTCCAACATGTTATCCTCACTTAACAATTACTCACTAGAGCTGACATCTCTAGGAGTGTCTAATAACCCTAGTGCCCCACAACTTGTGGGGACTTCACCTCCTCCGCCCAATAAGGAGGTTTATCCTTAATGCAATGGTGGGGACTATTTCCCTGACCTACAATGACTCACCTAGGGTCAAATTCTCTAGGATAGTCTAATAAACCTAGGGCCTCACCCACAATGACTTGACATGACTTATCACATTATAGAAACTTCCCGGAATAAACATCGGGGTATGACATGACTCAATTACATTAAAAACACATCCAGGAATAAACAATGGGGTACAATACATAAGATATATGGATGAATACATTCCAAAGTTACCAATACATCAACAGAGAGATGAGCTCCCAGTATGGTGGTATGATTTTCATAACCTCATTTTCCTCCTCTACAATGATAAAATCCTGTTGTTTTTATTGATGGGTGGAAGGAGAAAGATAAAACCATGGGATCCAGGCATTCTTAGGAATGACAGAGTTCAAAAGGTGGAAGAAAAATTTGGGTCCTTGCAGAGGAGGTAGTGGGATCCAGGAATTCTACTCAGTTACTTTAACTGGGCTGGAAATTTTGCTAAAGGAAGTGGCATCAGAAAATGGCTATGATCAGAGTGGTGCAACAAAAACATGGTGGAAAAGTTTCCAACACTCTATGGTGCTTCTGCTTGAGGACAAGCATATTTGGGAGGGGAGGACTATCATGCCCCCTCAAATTGAACATTAAAAGTGTTTACCATGCTAAGTTCCTAGGGGCTCAAGTTGTTATTAATTATTCCTCCTAGGATAAATTTTTACTAATAATTGTTCTAAGGCATGTATTTAATTTTATTTCAGCAATTTTATTTATTGTGCACAATAATGATGTGGAATTAAGGCTTCCATGTCAGGAGGGAGCATTGGGGAAAGCTAGTCAACTTTCCTTGGTAAAAATAAGAAAGTCCATGACAAAAACAAGCATGGGAATAAAGGGAAGTTTCCTAAAAGTAGAAAAAGCAGATAGAGGAAAAATCAGGAAAGTATTTCAAAGGGGAGGGCATAGTTTCCTCTTATGGAGCTGAGAAAAGCTGTAAGAGAAAATAAGGAAAGTTTTTTAAGGAAAGAAAGAGTTTCCTTATGACCAAGGAAAAGCAGAAAGCTGTCATAACTCAAAAGAGGCAGATTTTTACTAAGGAAGGGTGCAATTTCTAATTGTGAAGGATGATTTGGACTTGGAAACAATTCCACATGGTCCTACTTGCCTAATTTCCCAAAAGCAGTGCTTTTGTGGCTAGGGTTAGGTCACCCATGGGGTTGAATTTCTCTCACAGGTCACCATTGGATTCAAATTACTAAGTAGGTCATCCATAATTCTATAAAAAATAAATTTGAACCCATTGCTTCAGTTTGGTTAATGATTTGATTTCTGAGTGAGCATTACTTCTGAGTGTTGTTCCTCAGACTACTAGGAGATGAGCCCTAGCCTTCCATTCCCCTCTCCTTCCATCCCCTTCTATTAAATTGCATGTGTGCAGTGCTATCTTGCAGACACTGAAGGATAATTAGATTTATTTTCAGCCTCCATCAAATTCAGGTCGAGCTCTAGTGCAGCCCATGCTTCACCTATGCTCACAGCCCCTTGCTGGTCATGATTCAGGCCTCCTGCCCCTTAATTTTGGAAGCATCTTTGTAATGGTTAGTAAATAATGTAATTTATGTTATGTAGTTTCATTATATTTGAAACATTGAATTTATCAGGTCAATATATCTCATACCATAAATAATATTATCTCAGTTTCATAAAAGGTCCCATTTTATCAGTGTATGGGGGGATTGAGTGGATATGAGTGTTGTAATAAATAATTCATGATGGGGAAGTGATTGAAATAATTATTTATGTTTATAGAGATAATATTTATCTCTTTTATAAATCTCATGTTTTACAGAATTGGATTTAATCTGATTTAATAGCTTTTTTAAGACCCTAGCTATATTACTAGTTTTTAATAACTAGTTTTAGTAAAATTGATGCAAAATAGGCTCTGCAAACTCAAACTGAGCTCTGTAAGTTCCCTTGGGTCAGTAACTAGCCTACCTTACCATATGAATCTCCATAACCCTTTTTTTTTCGTTATACCAACCTTTTGCATCCTCCTCTACGCAGGGTTTCTCTTGACCAAAATTGCAAAAAAACCCCAAATTCACCCAAAACACCTTAAAATTTACAGAACCTTAAAAAAATATATAAATACATTTTTTTATGTTAAATTAAGTCTATAACAGACCTTTTCAAGTTTCCCGAATCCTCTGGTTGAAACAAACCGAACTACTCTCCTTAGTTTCACGATTTGGCTGCCGAGAAGCGTGGTAGTAGGTTTTCACAAATTGGACTCTGAAAACTAAATGGAACCAGATATAAATGTGTTAGGTGAGAGTAAATTGCATGTTTTACATCTCTTTTTTTTCTTCCCACTTATCACTCTTGTCCTCTGCAAAATTTCCCAGAAGAAACCCTTGTTTTACCCAATCCGAGAAGTCTCTATGTGAACAAATTAAAATTTCAGAATTTTTTAAGTAAAATTACAGAATTAAAGTGTTCAGGTCTGCACACCAGACTTAGGACATTACAGTTATGAGGTCTTGTCTTTGAAAAAATGGCTTCCGCATAGGTCTTCTTCTCGTAAATGCTAATGTAGTCAGTACCAGTTTCTAATGGAGGGATATTATAATCAGGAAAAAAATAATAGAGAACTCCAAAAGGTTCTAATATCATGCTATAATACCACTGTAATGACTTAATATCAAATTTCCAAACAAAGGCACAATTTGGGGCAAAATTGGATTCACTAGTCTTGACTCTAGGGGATTCGAATAGAACAAGACGGTATCTAATTTGGTAGGGAATGATATGGTGAGTATTAATACCACTAAATAGACTCTTGAGTCACTTTATAACAAGTTTTATACATATGCAACTTGAATTGGGATCATTGGAAAAAATGGCAAAATTACTAGTAAATAATGGTGAAATTCCCCCTAGATTATGAACAAAAATGGATCTCCATCTCACGTGTGACCCTCCCAAATTGAAAAAAGGAGTATGGGGACTGATATTTTACTTAATTTACTATCATTATGTGTGGATAGAAGTTCTGTAAATAGTGTTATAAAGATTCACATTCGAATGCATATTTTTAGTACTATTGCTTAAGGGAAATGATAGTGATAACTTAACTTCAAGTCATAAAATGTACATGAAATACTTCATAACAGTGTGTGAGGAATGTATACCATCAAAATCACATAAATATCCTATTAAAAATAACTTAACACTATAGAAACTCCTCACCATAAATCAGATACACGACTCCTTTGAAATGGAAACCAATACATGGAAACTAATCAAACAATAGCTTGGAAACATGGACATTTTTGCATCTCTATTTATGATAATTAGACTTACAAAGAGTATGCAGAATATATTACAGATAAAAACATCATTCATCCATTCTTTTGTATAAAATTAACTCAACAAAGTGTAATCATCATTCACACTAGTGTCCCATCATATGGAAACATGGGAATAAAGAGGTAGGGAATGAAAGAATGGGCAAAGAGATGGATCACGAACTGTATCAGCCTCCAATTTTCAATACCAACATTCCATTAATATCCAAATTATATTTCAGGGTGTACTCTCCAACATCCAATTTGGATGAGAATCTAACTCCCTCGAAATTGGCTCTCCATGCAATGGACAAGCTAGTGCTTTCCAAAATGCCAAAGGAAATTTCTCAAATGATAAAAAAACATTATACTTCCCCATGACATATTTTTATAACCCTAAAAATTATATCTAAGGTATAATTACCTCCCATAGGATTCCTCCAACTCATCCTTGATGTTTAGTAACCCCTATGACACTTGTGCTCTTCCTCATCCCTCAATCTTCTTCCAAATTAGAATGGATGATACCACCCTCCAAATGTGCCCTCTTGGTGTCTAATTTTATCCCTAACATGTCAGATTGTCATAGGTATGCAATAAATTCTACAATCAGGTCTGATTTTGTCATAAAATCTTCCATCATTGTTGTCATAAAGTGCAAGGAATCTCTCTCCAAGTGGCACATATTTTCTTCCTAGTCTCTTCCTCTTCCATGGGGAGTTATTATTTTTCACCCATTTGAATCATTTGGCTCATGAAAATTTACTTGAAACCTCTTCATCTCCCAATAACGTTCCATTCCTCATAATTTTGAATTTGGGAGTAGGTCATGACAAGTGTAAGGAGGAATCTAGCCACCCAAGGTCTCCATGAACCTCCAAGTGTCTCCATGAAGCAATGCCACTTTATTTTTTCCATATTTATTATTTATATGACCCAATTTAATGTATATATGGTCAAGTAAGGTCCTTTTGTGTCTCATAGACCCCTTATTGAAAAATTTAATGCCTCCACCCCAACCTAGGGAACTAATAGGTTGGTGAAACATTGTTAACTAATAGTCTCATTGGGATGGGGACATGAGAGCTCTGTAGAAACTTCCAATGACATATGTACTATTCAATGATATAAAATATGAGGATTATGGAAGCAGCTCTAATGATGACTCTATGATGGTGATTTTACCATATATGTTGATGATTGTGGCAAAAGAGAGAATACCTTCCTAGTTAAGAGGGAGTGTTGTTGTATTTGTAACTTCTGAATATATTCTGATGTATATTACCATTGTATGTTGTTGTACCCCCATCAGAGATGTGTTTTCATCCTTTTGAGATGTTATTATTTTACATGGTCCTTGAGGTACAACCTCCATTTTAATTCGAGGCAATAGTTCCCAGTATAATATTATGTATGCACTTTTGGAGTCTCTCTAGCAAAATTCAACCTTGTTAGGGTTAGAGGTTGGCCTAATCAAGTTGGGAGGTAAGTGACTTGAAGGGTATAAATATGGAGTTTCCCTCCCTCATTTATACACAAACACTCAATAAATTTTCCATGAGGAGAGAGAGAGAGAGAGAGAGAGAGAGAGAGAGAGAGAGAGAGAGAGAGAAGGAGGAGGAGAGATAGATAGATGCATGAGACTTCTTCTTATTGGGTTTTTCCATCTTGTGATATTGTCTTTGTGAGAGAACTATTATGAGGAAGTTTTATTAGTTTTCTCCTTTATGGTTTCCCTGATGAAAATATTTGTGTCTTATGTATCTGCTCTATCTTATGTATCTTATTCTGCTTGTTATTCTTTCAGATAAATATCCTAATAAAGTTAATTAGATTAGAAAAACTGACAGCATTTTGTGTTAGTCTTGACATGAGAAACAAGAGATCATTAATGCTTTGTATTGGCTTTGAAAAATAAGGACTATTGGTGGCTATAATTTGGAAAGGGTCCAAAAAAATAAAAATCTAGAAAACAGTTGAAAAATACGGAAAATGGGAAAATTTTGTCGAACAATAAGTGGTAAATAGATACCATGAGCCCCTAAATGGTGTATAAATATAAATGTTAAACTTCTCATTTGTATCATCTCAGTCAAGTGAATGCATTCATTCTTTTCCTAAGGGAACTTAAGATTTCACTCTACTTGTGGTATTTCACTCTATTTGTGTGGTTGGTTGTTCTTGGTTATGGTTGATGTCTCTTGGACAAAGATATGGTATGTGAACATATTCCTTGTGATATATATTAAGTTTTGTTATAAATCTATAGGTTTGATGATTATATTACGATTTGTTGAAGATATTAATGTAGATATCATGTCTTCTTTTGATCTCAACAAGGGGTTCATTTTCTATCATATGGTCATAGGTTCAAATAACACAACTAGGCACACTTATTTCCGTAGGACATGTTAGCATTGTTGCACCTAGAGCATTTAGTTTTCCTAGGTATTTAGGGTCTGGGTATTTATTGTTTTCTTATAAAAATCAATTTTTTCACCATACTTATGCATATGTCGAATCCCATAGTGCCTTGATTGACTTCATATGGACTAGGCCCAATTAACTTGTTTTGGGTTGAACTCGTTCAAGGACTCGGTTGGTTTTATTGAGCATTAACTAGATTGAGTCTAAGTCCAAGTTGACCATGACTATTGGTTCGATACCAAACTGATCACCGAAACCAATTCAAGGGCCTAGTTGGTTTGGTTGAGGGTCAACTCGACCAAATCCGAGTCTGAGTTGATTGCTTTTTCAAATATATCTTTTGATATGTTTTCTCTTTCTGGATTGATTGTGGGTTGTGAGGTACTTACAATATAATACTTGGTTAAGTTCTTTAGGGTGGGATGATATGTGTCCAAACATTTTTAAGCCTCAAGGGTTACCCAGATTAGGGTTTTTTTATAAACGTAATTTGAATTTGGGGAAATTCCCTTGAATCAAATTATTAGCATAATTTTCATATTGAAAAGATAGTCTGATTCAGTGGAAGAAATTTTGGTATTCTGTGCAAAACTCGCAATCCATAATGAGAATATGAATCTAATAAGCACAAAGTTTCATTTGATCATCTTGATATACGTTCTATGTCTTTAAATTTTCTTCTTCTCTAAAATTTTCAACCCTAAGATTCACAATTTCAAAATCAAATTCAATCATTGCAATGGTTACTTTGAAGTTCACATCCCTGGGAACTTTAAGTAGATATGTATTGTTGTCCATAGTAAAAATTGAAAATTTGGGAAACTACAAAAAATTAGAGTTTACACAACCACTAGGAGATATTTGATGAATTTAGACTCTATCTTGTTATGCTGAAGGCGTTAAACAATGGATACGAAGTCTTAAATATTCCTCATTAGTTTGGAGAATAGAAACTTGACACGTGTCTTCATAGTATTTTGCTGATAATTAATGTTTTTTCCTCGTATTTGATGGTCGGGTTTGTATTTTCCTTTGATTTGGTCATCGGTTGGTCAATTTATTAATGTGTTTTCCTCCTATTTGGAGGGTTACTTCATTGCATGAATTCAATGTTCTGATTCAATAGTTTCCCTCCTTTTGAAAACCATGTAGCCCTTCCATGGGCACATAGTTGCAAACCTCCTTGAAGACATTAATGGAAGATTGGTGGTCGTAGGTTCAAGATATGATAGATTCTTATTTATCACTTCCTCAAATTTTTAATAACTAGGGTTTTTCCTCGCAAAATGTTTTGGCCACATATTTTAGGGTCATGGTATGAACAAAGAATATTGGGCATACCCATTTCCATGTTTGAATATTTATCTTGTCAAATGGTTTACGCTGAGGGTTTGTGGGTTCAGGGAACCAACAGGTGTGGTGATTATTCTGTCCAAGGACCCGGTAAATTCTGAGGCAATGAATCTACATGAATATGATGAGGTTTCCCAAGAGGAGGCTAAGGTAACCAACAGTGCGCTGGTTAAGGATGTTTTAAGATATTCCAAGCCTAGAAACATTGATGTCCTTGGAGATAAGAGTGCAACCATTTCCATGGAGTTAAGAGGACTTGTCAGTGCCCATACCAAAGTGGTATTTATACCTACACTCACAGTCATCACCCATTCAAGTAGAGATTCAACATCGGGTGAGGTCTCTAGGAACCACTACCTGTGATGAATTGGTGGAGTCGTTTCCATAGGAGGGAGGAGTTAAAATTATTATATATACTTCTTCTCTTTTTTTGTAGGTTTCATCTTCCTCTTCATTTGGTTTCATTCTTCCCTCTTTGTCCTTCCATTAATCTCCTCTTCTGCTCTTCACTATATTCTTCCACTATGACTCATTTCCCTTACAACACCAAAATATTGTACGTTGTCCCGTTCTCCCTCCAACACCCAAATATTATTCTTATACACTCCTATATCTTCCTTCCAACCCAAGGAATAATCCTCATCCTGCAAAAAAACAATTAATTTAGATTTAAAATATATTTACTCATTTACTAATTTTGTTATGCTATCTCACCTTCATTTTCCATGTTACCACTCTCATTGTTTCCTTCACCAAGTTTTGTCTTTATGTAATCATCTGTGTCCAACTACAACTACCCATCCAAAAACTTGGTGGCTGATTCATGCCTGATGGTGAATAAAAACCCAGATACTTCCAACATAGACACCTCACCTCTCATCGTGCTCCACATATTGATCCTGCAGATTCCAATTCCATTGAATTCATAAAATTTTCACAGTGGGAAATTTATTCCTTGGAATTTTTAGTTTTAGTCATTAATTTTTGGTCCGCAGATGTAATTTATACAATTACTTTAATGATCTTAAAAAAAATATATTATCTTGTAGAGATTTGATAGTGGATTTATTGTTGGTTTGAATTTCTATATATTTAGTGTCAATTTTATGGTTTCATTGTGCAAGATGGTCATAATTTCTGTTCCTAATTGGCTTAACAAAGTCTCATAAAATAATAGAGATGGGACATGGAAACTTACACGTGCACATTTTTTACAGTGGATTTATTACTGGTTTGAATTGCTAATGTTTAGTATCAAGTTGAGGGTTTCATTGTTGAAGTTGTTCATGATTTAAGTTTCGTGGCATAACAAACATTAGACATGGTTAAACCATATTAAAGCCTACTTATTCACCTCATTTCTTACATTTAAGCTTATTCATAAATTACTCCAGTACCAGTTATACTTGACCCTTTAAAAGGATGATGGAGAGATTTTAAAATGAACCCTTTTAACTATTTAAAAATTGAAACCTATCGATTGATATATATTCTATTATATGAAATTACAACTACCTTTGTCAACCATGCACTTTTAGCTAGCTTTAATAACAAAAAATTCAAGTATTTGTCTACAAAATTAACTTTCCTAGCCACCTGCATGGAATCTCCTCCCATTAGAAGGTGTCATATGCAATCCAAATTTCATTGTCAACAAATCCAAATGCAAATAAGAACCAGAACCATGCGACTAAGGTCATCACAAAGTGACACTTCAACAACGTTTCATTTATTATGACAATAGTAGATTTGTTTTTTGTGGATTGAGTATTTTTTCACTTAATTAAATGATTCAAATAATAGA
Source organism: Pseudotsuga menziesii (assembly GCA_001517045.1). Classification (NCBI taxonomy): domain Eukaryota; kingdom Viridiplantae; phylum Streptophyta; class Pinopsida; order Pinales; family Pinaceae; genus Pseudotsuga; species Pseudotsuga menziesii. The sequence continues at coordinate 507,298 of LPNX010938941.1, forward strand.
TAACTATGAGAAAGTAATCCTCATTTGTGCATTTCATTTTTACATATAAATTGGGTAAAACAATCCCCATTCTTTTACAGAGTTTGTTATTGTGGATTACTTTGTAAAATAATTGGTTTACTTACTATAGGATGAAGCACTCCCCATTATTTTATAGAGTTTGTTATTGTGTCTTACTCTGTAAATGAATTGATTTACTTATTATAGGATGAAGCACTCAAAATACTTATAATATCCTCACACCCCAGGGATTGTATCCAAATATTTCCAACTCAGATATGGATTTTCCCCAAAATTTTAGACATGGATAGAAGGCTCCATAGGCTCCGTAATTTGTGGCACTTTCCCCCTATTGTGAAGATGAAAAAGGTCATGAACCTTCCATAAATCATGACATACATTCCCTTCATCATGAAAAAGAAACTTAAAATGAATGTCATATATTTTGAAACTTGTTAGTATTGGAAAGAATTCATAGCTAAAAGCCTTAGTAGAGCATGTGTGAGCTGAAATACTTTGCAAGGGATGTGTTATATGAAATCCATAGGATATAATGCTTGTCACTATTTCTAAGGATGCATAACTCAAATCCATAGACTTTGATGATTAAAAAAGAGAATCGTTCTTCTTGTAAGAGAGGAATAATACCAAAGTAAGCAAGCTAAATCTCATTAGAGAGAAACAGAGCTCAGGTACAGTCTTCATTTACTAACTTACTTTGTTAAAAAATTAGTTTACTTACTACGGGATGAAGCACTCAAAACAATTATTAGAGGATAAAAGTATCTTTGCCTCAATTACATTAAGAGGAACGCCAACTATCTCCTTAAAGTAGAACAATGTCTCTACCACACTACTTACCATCAATGTAATTGGAATTCTTGTAGTTGGCAGTGACTCCTTGAATGGAACTTTGTACCTCCCTCAACATCATGCTTGTTTTACTTCTCACATAAATGAAGTGGTAAGAAAGTTTCTAATGCATAGAAGTACCAAAGTCAACATAGTGAGAGTGTAAACCCATGCCAAGTTTATTGGATATTCTAAATACAAACAAAGACAACTTCAACTTGGTACAAGTTTTGAGCAACTTAGGGCATAAATTGGCCTTGGTAAAAAAAATATCCACAACAATAAGATGTTCTGCAAAATAATTTAGGGCTCTACCCAAGGGACTGGGCAACAGGATGTAAGAAGATGTGAGGAGTTTTGCATGACACATAATACCCTCTGAAGTATAAAAAGAATCATAGCATTTATAAGGTTTGACAATCAAGACACTTCCATTATAAACGCAGTCTACGCAAAAAATGTCATGTTAAAATGTGTCTCTAGTGTGATTTCCAAACCTTTCACCCATAATACTTGCAAATTAGTTTGACATACATGCTTATTTTATATAACCATTTCATGGAAAAAATGGTATCAACAAGGCTATAGATAATTTACCTAAATTAGATATGGATGGGTATAATCTTATTTCTTACATTGAGAGCTAACTAAAGAGAGAGTAATACAAACCTTAGAACCTCCACATGGGTATTGACTTAAGATTTCATGTGAACTCTCTTAGGACAATTACTATGACAATGGATTTATTGTTGGGTTGAATTCCTATGTGTTTAGTGTCAATTTGATAGTTTCATTGTGCAAGTTTTTCATAATTATTGTTTCCAACAAATGTTTATCCAATAGTTAAAATTGGAACGACTCATTAACATAGAAAATAGATACACATATCTCTCTGCATGGATTTATGTGGAACAATTCTCATTTTTTTATTTTTCCTCTTTGGATCTATACAAATTATTCCACATGAATTCTACTTAAGATTTCATGTGAAATCTCTTAGAAAAATTCCTATGATAGTGGATTTATTATTGGTTTGAATGGTTATGTGTTTAGTGTCAATTTGAGAGTTTCATTGTGCAAGTTGTTCATAATTGTTGTTTCCAACAAATTTTTCTCCAACAATTAAAACTAGAACAACTCATTAACATAGCAAACAGATACACAGATCCCTCTGCATTGATTCATGTGGAAAAATTCTCATTTTTTATTTTTCCTTTTTGGATTTATTACAAAGTGTTCCACATCAATGGTTTAACTCATGTTTAGGGGTTTACAAAGGAATTTCAATTTGAGTGGAGCTCCTTTATCTCCAATTGAAGTTTTACACTAAGAGGACAACAAAGGAAACTAAGAATTGCTTGGAGAAAACTATGAATGTTGTCTTAAGACTTCATGCAATATCTCTTAGGACAATTCCTAGGATAGTGGATATATCCCTAATAATTGCAATTTAGTTCGACATACATGCTTATTTTATACAACCATTTCATAGAAACTATGGTATGAACAAGGATATAGATCATTTACCTAAATTAGATATGGATGGGTATAATCCCATTTCTTACATTGAGAGATAACTAAAGAGAAAGAAATACAAACCTTAGAACATCCACATGGATGTCAACTTAACATTTCATGCAAACTCTCTTAGAAGAATTCCTATGACAATGGATTTATTTTTGGTTTGAATTGCTATGTGTTTAGTGTCAATTTGAGAATTTCATTGTGCAAGTCGTTCATAATTGTTGTTTCCAACAGAGTGTTCTCCAACAATTAAAACTGGAACATCACATTAACATAGCAAACATATACACACATCCCTCTGCATGGATTCATGTGGAACAATTCTCATATTTTATTTTTCCTCTTTGGATTTATTACAAACTATTCCACATGGATGCTACTTAAGATTTCATGTGAAGTCTCTTAGAACAATTCCTATGACAATTGATTTACTTCTGGTTTGATTTGTTTTGTGTTTAGTGTGAATTTTTGTTATATCTCAAAATGACACATCTCTTCCTATGACCACTTTCCCATGATTACATCACATGTCGACACTTGCATGATGACACTTCATGAATTTCACTAAAAAAACACCTAACTTGGAGGACCCTATCTAAAGTTCTATAACTTTGTTTTACCTCTTCTCTACACCGTTGGAAAGGTATATGAGTCAGATAAAACTTTCTAGAAGAAATCAAAGTCTGAAAATTCCTTGAAGTACCCTAAAAATTATATTGTTTGATGTACACATGAGTTTCCTTAAGGAAACCCGTGTGTTGCACCCAACTTGTTCTACATAATATCTGTGTGTTCCCTAAAAACAAAACTATTTAAATTGTAAATTATGTATCATATGTGAGTATTGTTACTGCAACCTGCATGTGTCCCTTGAATATGTGACTATTGTCTCTGAAACCCGCGTGTTTTCCGTGTAGACGTTAAAAAATGATGTTTCTCGAAATTAGGGTAGTTTGGGTGGTTATGCAACTAAATCCTTTTGTTGTAACTACTTTTTCTTCAACCCTATCTCTTCAAAAACATATAAATAGAGGTAGGGAGGTCCATGAGAGGAGACTAGAATATTTGCATTGTTATAATGGAGGAATTTGGACTCTCTTTTCCCCCACCTTTGCCCTATCAGTTATTCCCTTGTGTTGCAGAGCTTGGAGGTTGAGTTCCTTGGAGAAGAGAAGCAAAATAACTAGATCAAGGTTTTATGAGGTGCCTAATTTGAAGAGAATGTCTATTTGTACTTGTTTTCAAGATTAATAAAGATGTGATGTACTTCTTCTTCCCAAATCATTGTTCAATGTGTGTTTGAATATCTGTTTATGATTAGACGTTGATGTTAATCATATTATTATTTCATGTTTATTTGATTATCATTGCTTTACATATGGTCATATTGGTTTGAGGAAGGTATAATTCGTTTTGTAGGTCTCTTGGAGCAAGAGGAGCAAGACGAAGATTGAAGGGCTACTTGGATCAATCTTTGTTTGTCAAGGTATGAACCATTCCAATCTCTGTACTTGTTTATATATACTTGTAGAACCATTTGCATCTCTCTTTCAACCCCAATATGTTGATGGCCTCTTAAACCTTATCCATAGGAAAATTTCCTATGGCTAGGGTTTAAGAGGCCATCAACGTACTAAGGTTAAAAGAGAGATGCATATAGTTCTACAAATAAATACAAGCAAGATCAGAGATTGGAATGGTTCATACCTTAGACAAATGAATGTTGATCCAAGAAGCCCTGCAATCTTTCTCTTTCTCCTCTTGTTCCAAGAAACCTGCAACATGAATTATGCCTTCCTCAAACCAATATCACAATATGTAAAGAAATGATAATCAAATAAACATGAAATAATAATCTAATTAACATCAACATCTGATCATAAATAGAGATTCAAACACACATTGAAAAATGATTTGGGAAGAAGAAGGACATCACATCTTTATTAATCTTGAAAACAAGTACAAATATACCTTCTCTTCAAGTTAGGCACCTTATGAAACCTTGATCTGGTTCTACTGCTTCTCTTCTCCAAGGAACTCAACCTCCAAGATCTGCAACACAAGGGAATAGCTTCTAGGGAAAAGGTGGGGGGAAAGAGAGTCCCAATTCCGACAGCATAACAATGCAAAGATTCTAGTCTCCTCTCATGGACCTCCCTACCTCTATTTATATGTTTCTAAAGATATAGGGTTGAGGACAAAGTAGTTACAACTGGAGGAGTCAGTTGCATAACCACCCAAACTACCAGAATTTCGAAAAACATATTTTTTTTGAGGTCTATAGGAAACAATGTTGGGGCGCGCACCCCAACGGTCCTTAAGGTGGGTAACTCCGTGGGTTTTTGGAGTTTGTAAGTGGAGTTACAGCTCAAAATAGTCTTAGGGGTGTCGGGGTTGAGTTAAAATTCTCTGTTTGTAATAAACCCATGGTTTAAGTCCAGGGTTTAGGGTTCGGGGTGCCCATGGTTTAAGACCATGGTTTTGTAACAGTTGTACTATAAATAAGCACTTTTGTAAAGAAGTAAGGTTAGGATTTTTATAAAAGAGGAATCAATGCGAAGCTAAGGCTATTTTTGTAAGAAAAGGTTAAGTCCCAGCTATGTGCGTGGACGACCTCTGCAGCTGTGTGCGCAGAGGGTTTTTGGTGATTAAGGAAATCTGCAGATGTGTGTGCAGAGGCCTGCAGCTGTGTGCACGGCTTTGAGGACTTGAAAGGATCTGCAGCTAAGTGCACAAATCATAACTGTGGTTTTTGTAGAAAGTTGAATATAATGCAGTTCTGTGGACGTAACCCCTACACTGGGGGTGAACCACTTTATATCTTGTGTCGTGGTTCTGTGTGTTATTTCTGTTGTGTTTCTTTCATGCATTAATATCTATATATTTGATAAGTAACGATCACTGCTAGATAATAACTTCGCTGTGAATTCCCAGGAAAGGGTTGCGTAAGGAACTGTTTGTTTATCTAACCGTGAAGCTAAATAAGTGAATGTTAAGCTCTGTGATTTATATTTATAATCTGTTAAAAGCTAAAGGTATAGTAATATCCCTCTTCTGCTTGCAGAAACCTAGTTCTGCAGCATCCCATAGCTGTTTCAGGTGAGATTGCAACCCGTTCGTAGGTTGTTGCTGAAAGGGCCAACACTATGGGTCTTTTGTTGGTGCGAAGTTAAAGGTAATAACCTGATTCTCCCCTATAGCCCAACAAATTGGTTTTGTTTCTGGTAGAACTCAGTATCTGCTCAAGAGGGGTTTACATCATACCTCGAGGGCTATGTTCTGGAGACCCTCTGTGAAGGAAATCGATGATTGGATTGACGAGACTTATTTGAAATTCGCTGAGCAAGAAAACAAAGATCTGCGTCGTAGTGCAAACGAATTTTTACAAAGGTATGTTTTTGGTGATGTTTATGAAATTTTATTTGGTAGTATCCACATAGAGTTGCACCAGTGGTTATCCAAGTTAACAGAAGGAAGGATGAACTTTCAAGAACGTCAGTTTCCTGCTTGGATCCTCACGAGAATTAATATACTGAAAAGGGCGAACAACGAGATATCCCGCGCTGTTGATTTCTGGACAACGCGAACCCTTGAAGCCTTTGTGATGGAGTTCGCCATCGACACAAGTACATCCTTTAGTGAAGCCGAGCGGCAGTTTTTCAAAGGACCTAGGGGTAAGTTTTTGCATTCATTTAGTTTGAGAATTAAAATGCTATTAGCTGACAAAGGTATACTTCTCATTGAATTAGACTGTTAGATTTTTTATTACTAACCTATGTTTGCAAGTGATAACACCTTCGATGAGCAAAGCGGTTTGCTGCGAAGTGGAAAAAGGTACAAGTGAGATTTTGGATCCTATTCCTAGGGTCAGCCTACCAAATATTCCCCTGTAAATCCTGTCGATTCAAAACCTGAGGAAACCCCTTCTGTTGGAAACCCTCCTGTAACCCTGCAGCGAAGACCTATTACCCCTGAGAACCCATCGCAATCCAAAAGTCACCCTAGCCCGAATAATCCTGTCATAGGTCAGTCTACCCCAGTAAGTTCCCCCCCACCTACTTCTAGTCCCCCTCCATCCCCTCCTAGATCCACTATGGCCCATATGCATGATGACATCAAGCTACCTGTTTTCAAAGGAACTGGATCAGAGGATCCAGAACAGTTCTGGTCTTTATGTGAAGTAGTGTGGACTGCTAAATCTATTATGGACCAAGATACAAAAAGAGCGCAGCTGGTTACTTCCTTCTGAGACTGTGCTTTGATGTGGTTCATGAAGTTCTCCAGCACTCAGAACCATGCATTGCCTGATATAAAAGCAGCAATGATAAAGGAATTTAAGAAGCCGAAATCAGAGTCATAGTGTATCGCAGAGTTGAAAGAGATTCAGCAGAAGCGTGGTGAATAAGTGTGGGACTTTGATCAGAGGTTCAAAGTCCTGCTAGACCAAGTTAGCTTTACCATTGGACCTGCGCAGCACAAGGAATGGTTCATTGCAGCGTTACTACCGCACATCCGAACTCCACTCATGCAATAGAAGGTTGCTGACCAGCAGGAGGCTCTGGAAATTGCAATGAAGCTTGAAACCACCCCTGTTGTAGACAATTATGGTATTGCTCAAATCCAAGCGCACTTGGCAGCGATGGCTCTAGAGCTTCGCGATATGAAACAAGGCACAACCGGTCGCGAAGAGGTTTGGTGTACACAATGTCGCATAGAAGGTCATGCCAAGGAACACTGTCCTGTGGTAAGAAATTACCTGAATACTGGTGCGCCAAACCCGTTTAACTCGCAAGTTCTTTATTGTGAGCTTTGCAGAACAATAGGGTAGCATTGCCCTGAAGACTGCTATCTGCTACAGAGGTATGAGAAAGTACCTAAGAACCCCTATTGTAAATTCTGTAAGTCCATAGGAAATAATGAAGATGAGTGTCGTAGTTATGACTTAATGAGAGAACGCACCTATGATGCCTATCGGGTACAAAATGAGGGATCGAGCAATGCTGGCTATGGATCCCACAGTGGTGCATCAGGTAGAGGTGCTTTTGGAATCCGTGGTGGTGGTGGTATGGCTGGCAGAGGACGCGGTCATGTGGTGTGTTACAACTGTAACCAAGCTGGGCATCTAGCGAGAGATTGTCGGAACCCAACTACGACATGTCAGTATTGCAGAGCGGTTGATCATGTCATCGAGCAGTGCCTACAGTTAATAGCTAAGATTCAAGATATAAATAGTGGCCCCACTCAGAATATTCAGATGATTTTTGTTGAGCAAATACCGGTCCCAATTATTAATGTTGTCACCAGAAGTGGAGCTGCGACGGATGCACCGACCAAGGAGAACCAGCCTGCCGAGGCTTGGGTTCGTAAGTCACCTAAGAAAGCCCCCGCATTTGATATTAAAAGAGAGAAAGAGACATTCATGAAAGCCAAGAAAGATTTTGCGGCTCCTAGCACAGCAGTAGCACGTGCGCAGCCACATCAGCTACAATCGCAGCCGCAAGAAGCTTCGACAGATAAAGTAAGTACACTGTCTTCCTTTTTACAGAGTTGTCTGAAACTTTTAAGAAACCAGAATGCTTTAAGTGAGTTGTAGAAAGTTATTAGTTCTTGCAAACCTCAACAACATACTGGTCAGGCAAAACATGTTAATAGAGTCAGAAGAACTGGTAGGGAAATGAGATTGAATGCCCAGATAGGAGCGTATGATATGACTGATGTTATCCTAGACCTAGGATCAGAGGTAAATGTCTTAACCAAGCAAACCTGGGAACAAATGGGACAACCAACCCTTGATTGGTCACCTATACAGTTGAGACTAGCCAATCAGCAGAAGATTGTGCCCCTAGGATGATTCCCTAATGTCTTAGTAGATATTGATGGCGTCTGTACTATAGCAGACTTCAAAGTAATTGAGATCATTGACGACAGCAATCCCTATCCATCCTTGTTAGGTATTGAGTGGGAAATGGAAAATGCTGCAGTCATTAACCTTAATAAGAGACAGATGAATTTCAAAGGGAAAGAATTGAGAGTCATAGTCCCACTGGATCCTTCTCAAGGAGAAAGGTACACAGAACCCCTCCGAGAGGAAAGCCAGGATGTGTTGGACCATATCTACAATATCACAGCGAAGGAATAAGATCATGTTGATCCTAATGCCGAAGGTATCATGGATTGGCAGTGTGACAGCTCCTGTATGACGGATTTAGATGATGGTCTAGAGAATTGGCAGAATAGATTGTATGAGCTACATGGCCACTGCTGTGCAAGAATTACCAAGTCCCTTAGATGGCTTAGCTCGCAGACAAGAGCGTTACCTATTTTTGATGGGTCGTCCGACCCAGAAGAGTTTATTGAGCAATTCTCAGCCCAGATACCAGACTCACAGAAAATGAAGACTTTGGATTCAGTATTTAGAGCTACGGCAGCCAGATGGTGGAATGGTCACAAACAGTACATTCATAGTTGGGAAGTCTGCCAACAGTCCCTTCACCTGAGATTCACGAATCGCCCACAGGAGGTCCGGAGCAGTTTTAATGGTCAGACTAACCCTCAGAAGCATTTGAAGAAATGCTATGAAGCATGGGAGCATGTACCTCATGTAGAGTGGGTACATAGGTTTGTTCATACCTTGGATCCTATCGCAAAGAATTGGTATGCAGAAGTCGAGCTTCGCCAGGGTACTGTAAGTTGGGATACTCTTGTTAATAATTTTGTATTGACATTTTCTATTAATGAAACTCGCCCTGCTTTAGATGCAGCTATTAGGGTAATACACACTAAGGTGTTTGATGACCAATATCTAGCGGAATACCAACTAGATTGGAAGGCACAAGAAGCTAATGCAGTCGAATGTTATAACCTCGCAATTGACGAGGATGACGATCCATGCAACATTGATATTCCGGAATCAGAAGGCCCACTGCGAAGTACATGGACCAGCAGTCGAAGCACCTGAAGTGACACAGCCCCTGAGGACGTGGACCGTAAACATTGGCTCAGAAGAATAGCCTAAGCATGCTAGCATTGGAGATTATTGGGATGAAGAAATGGTAAGCAAAGTGACCCAACTTCTCCACGAATATCAGGACCTATTTCCAACAAAATTCTCAGAGATGAAAGGCATCCTGGGTGGTATAGGAGTCATGAATATCCCCTTGAAACCTGATGCAAAGCCTGTGAAACAACATCCTTATATGTTGAACCCTAAGTATAAGGAAAAAGTTAGGATGGAGCTGGATAAGATTCTTGCTACAGGAATTATTGAACATGTTGAAGAATCCGAGTGGGTTAGTCCTATGGTGGTACAAGAGAAGAAGACTAAGGGTGAAATCCGAATCTGTGTCGACCTAAGGAAGCTGAATGATGCTTGTCTACATGATCCCTTTCCCACACCCTTCACAGATGAAGTGTTAGACAATGTCGGGGGTCAAGAAGTGTACTCTTTTACTGATAGATTTTCAGGTTACCATCAGATCAGAATTGCTCCAGAGGATTTCCATAAGACAACCTTTGCTATAGAAATGGGATCCTTTTAGTATACAGTTATGCCCTTTGGATTGAAGAATGCACATGCTATATTTTCTAGAGTAGTCATCTCTGCCTTTAAGGAATATATACATAAATTCTTAGAAGTGTATTTTGATGATTGGACTATATTTGGGTCGCTAAAAGACCATATAACTAGTTTAAGACTTATGCTGGATAAATGTAGACAGCACCAGATTTCCTTGAACTTGAAGAAGTGTATCTTTTGTGCCCCTTTTGGAATTCTGCTAGGTAACATTGTATGTAAACAAGGATTGATGATGGACCCTGTGAAGATAGCTATTATTGTGAACCTGCCACCTCCAACGTCTGTTAAACAACTTCGCACTACGCTTGGTCATACTGGATATTACAGGAAATTTATTAAAGGGTATGCTCAGATTACTGCTCCGATGGAAAAGAAGTTGAAGAAAGATATTAAGTTCGAATGGACCCCTGAGTGCCAAGCCAGCTTGGATATTTTGAAGGAAAAGATGGTAACTGCTCCTATCTTAGTATTCCCTGACTGGAATAAGGAATTTCATGTGTATATCGATGCATCCTCCATTGCTCTGGGTATAGTATTGGCCCAGTCAGGTGAAGGTAATATTGATCACCCCATTTCTTTTGCAAGTAGGAAATTGTCCACAGCAGATAAAAATTATACTACAACAGAACGTGAAGGTCTCGCTATGGTTTATGCATTGCAGAAGTTTCGACATTATCTGTTAGGATCTCATTTTAGGATGTTTATTGACCATTCTACTTTGAAGTATTTGGTTAACAAGCCTGTGCTAGGTGGAAGGATATGCAGATGGCTGATTCTATTTCAGGAGTATGATTTTGAGATCATAGTCAAACCAGGAAGATTGAATCTAGGTCCTAACCACTTGTCGAGGCTCGAGTCGGGAGAAGAAACTACCAGCTTGGATGAAGGTCTTCCTGATGCCCAGTTGTTTGCCATCCAGATGGTTGATGAATATTTTCAGGATATTGTTGAGTATTTGTCTACAAGTTTTCCACTCGCCGAGATGACAACACAACAGAAGAAGCAGCTGGTGGTTCGCGCAGCTGATTTTACCTTAATAGCAGGACAATTATATAAGATGGGACCAGATGAAATACTGCGCAGATGTGTTTTAGAGCACGAAAAGTCGTTAATTTTGGATGAGGCACATTCTGGGGAAGCAGGAGGTCATTATGCAGGAAAATATACAGCACAAAAGATTCTGATAGCCGGATTGTGGTGGCCCACAATTCACAAGGATGCAAAAGAATATTGTCACAGCTGCGACATCTGTCAAAGGACGGGAAAACCATCCAAGAGGGATGAGATGCCTCTAGTTCTGCAGGTAACTTTACAACCCTTTGAAAAATGGGATATTAATTTTGTCAGACCTATCAATCCCCCCGCAAAGAAGTCAGGAGCAAGATACATTATTACAGCAACTGATTATCTCACCCGTTGGGCCGAAGCTCAACCAGTGAAAAATTGTAGCACCGCTACAGCTGCAAAGTTCATCTTCGATAACATCTTGTCCAGATTTGGGTGTCCTAGAGTCCTTATGAGTGATCAGGGCTCACATTTTCTAAATAATACTATTGAAGTATTGACTGAAGAATTTCAGGTATATCATCAGAAGAGTACTGCCTATCATCCCCAAGCAAATGAAACTGTCGAAGCTTTTAATTAGATCCTTGAACAAGCTCTGACGAAGGTTTGCAACATTAACAGAAATGACTGGGATCTTAGAATTCCAGCAGTACTCTGGGCTTATAGGACTACCTGCAAGAAATTAATAGGCCAGACACCTTTTAGGCTGGTTTATGGGCAAGAAGCAGTCATGCCCATGGAATATATTGTTCCTACCTTAGAATATCTGCTTTCACAAAGATGGATGACCCAACGATAATAACATAAAGGTTGACAAAGATACTAGAACTTGAAGAGGACAAATTTATTGCAGGGTTCCAGCAGCAAGTGCAGAAAGCTCGAGAAAAAGCATGGCATGATAGACACATCAAGAAGAAGCAGTTCCAGCAGGGTGATCTTGTGCTCTTATATGACAGCAAATTCATGAAGTTCCTGAGTAAGTTCAAGACACATTGGAAAGGACCATATATAGTGCAGAAAGTTACTGATGGTGGTGCAGTCCAGTTGGCTAAGTTGAATGGAGAAATTTTACCTTCTATGGTAAATGGCAGTCGTTTAAAGAAGTATAGGGATAGGCCAGGACCTCCTAATCAGAAGTAACATCAGGAAGGAAAGTCTAAGTACCAAGAACAATCGAAATTAGGTGCTAGACTATAATGAAGCTGTCCTCAAAGTTATGACGTGTGGAAAACTGGCAAAGTTCTAAGGTTCATATTGTGTCGAGGGTTCTTATCAAGGCGAAGTTGAATTCAGTAGTTATTTCGAAGATTAAAGGTGTGTTGCAGCTTAAAATCCAACGGATGGGACAAACCAGACTTGGCGGCGCCGACACGAGAACTGCCTTAACTACCTGTAATAATGAGATTTTGGGAAAATCTCACACCGTGTGGATAGGATTTCCACCACTCCACCAGATTTGGCATCATTAATGCACCATGATGACAGATTATGTTGCAGGATTCTATAAAAAGCTACACCGGCCTACGATTCCTGCATTGTGCATTTCTTTGAGTTTCTTCAGTTAGGACCATGTCGAATGATCGCGAAGCCCAGGAGTTAGTACGAGAGTTCAAGGAGAGGTGTCTGCAAAACCTTCTGAGCAATACACCTATGCAGAAAGGCTTGACCAGGACGAAGGCATGAAGAAGTTTGCTCTAAACCGGTCAAAGGCACGCAGAAATTCGCTCTAATGTGGAGCGACGAAAGGTACCAGGCCTCACGAGAAGACTCTGAGGCATCCGAAGATGTATCCTCCTGGTTTGGAAAAGCCAAGGTGGCTGTTTGTCTTATTAAACTTGACACACAATTATGGAGCCACTAAGTTGTGGATGGTTAGATGTTCGACAAACAGATCGAGGGATGGGGTCGCTGATAGATCCAAAAAATCCTTAATCATCATATTATGAAGAAAAGGAACAAGCCGCTAACAACTGCATGTATGGTTTCAGAAAGCAGCACACTATGTTTCACCAACGAGAGTACACCATCAGAAAAGAAGCAGAGTGTCCTGGGATGGGCCACTAGTGAGTCTTAGGGGCCTATTGGGGCGCGCACCCCAATGATCCTTAAGGTGGGTAACTCCACGGGTTTTTGGAGTTTGTAAGCGGAGTTACGGCTCAAAATAGTCTTAGGGGTGTCAGGGTTGAGTTAAAATTCTCTGTTTGTAATAAACCGATGGTTTAAGTCCAGGGTTTAGGGTTCGGGGTGCCCATGGTTTAAGACCATGGTTTTGTAACAGTTGCACTATAAATAAGAACTTTTGTAAAGAACTAAGGTTAGGATTTTTATAAAAGAGGAATCAATGCGAAGCTAAGGCTATTTTTGTAAGAAAAGGTTAAGTCCCAGCTATGTGCGTGGACGACCTCTGCAGCTGTGTGCGCAGAGGGTTTTTGGTGATTAAGGAAATATGTAGCTGTGTGCACGACTTTGAGGACTTGAAAGGATATGTAGCTGAGTGTACAGATCAGAACTTTGGTTTTTGTAGGAAGTTGAATAAAACGCAGTTCTGTGGACGTAACTCATACATTGGGGGTGAACCACGTTATATCTTGTGTCGTGGTTCTGTGTGTTATTTCTATTGTGTTTCTTTCATGCATTAATATCTATATATCTGATAAGTAACGATCACTGCTAGATAATAACTTTGCTATGAATTCCCAGGAAAGGGTTGCACAAGGCACTGTTTGTTTATCTAACCGTGAAGCTAAATAAGTGAATGTTAAGCTCTGTGATTTATATTTATAATCTGTTAAAAGCTAAAGGTATAGTAATATCCATCTTCTTCTTGCAAAAACCTAGTTCTGCGGCATCCCATAGCTATTTCGGGTGAGACTGCAACCTGTTCGCAGGTTGTTGCCGAAAGGGCCAACACTGTGGGTATTTTGTTGGTGCGAAGTTAAAGGTAATAACCCAGGTCTGCCCTATAGCCCAACAAAAACACATAGGTTTTCGTAAAAATACTCACGTATGATATGTGGGTTACAATGTAAATAGTCATGTTTTGAGGGAACATGCGGGTATCATGTAGAACAAGTCGTGTGCAACAGGCATGTTTCCTTAAGGAAACTCGCATGTACATCAAAAAATCTCATTTTTAGGGTACTTGTAGGAATTTTAAGGCTTTGATCTCTACTGAAAAGTTTTAGCTGACCTAGATACATTTTTAACGGTGCAAATAAAAGGTCAAACAAAGTTATAAAACTCTGGATATGGGTCCTCCAAGTTAGGTGCTTGTTCAGTGACTTTTTTGAAGTGTCGACATGCGACGTAATCATGGGAAAGTGGTCATAGGAAGGGATGTGTCATTTTGAGCTATAATAGATGCCCCCTATTGTATGATATTATAGGGGAAGATGATAGCCAAAATAAATTATAAAGGAAACAACTGGGTATGGAGAGAGCAGAGAACCCAAGATCAAAAGGCTCAAACAAAGGTACTTGAAGAGAGATAAATGTCAGAAAAAACTGATCTCTGGGACATACAAGTCCATATATCATGGTTTCTCAGTATGCAAAAAGGGGCCATATAAAATATAAATGATTCATGGCCACAAATGAACAAGGTGGATCCATGCTCAACAATCGATCATAGCCACAAAAATACAAGATGGATCTATGTCTCAACAAAATGTCATATGAAGTGTGATAAGGTCTTTGCAACTCAAGAAATAGAAATAAATAATGATGCTACTGTCAGCCCAAGGTCCTCAATTCAAATCACCCAAAAAGGTACGAATCCTAACCATGCGAATAAATGAGTTGAAGTCAAACAAGGAGGAAACTGTTTGATTACCAGTTAATGATGAGAACCATTAACAAACACAAAGGAAAACCATGATTAATAAAAATGGTCCCCAATGTGCCTAGTACATTCCAACAAGTGTGAATACAAATAATTGAAGTCAAACACTTGAAGAATCCATTGAGTAGGAGACAGTAAGGTATTCCCACTACCCAATAGCGAGGGAAATTGCCACTGATGACTGCAATCCCCAAGGTGCTGTCATAGACTCTAAATTTAATTCCTAGAGCAATATGTGTTGTAGTCGATAGGAAGAGATCCATTTAAAGGAAGGGATTAAGGAATTCTCCATCATCCAACATGAGGTAACTAAAATACTAATTGGATATGGAATTGGTACATAATTGCACGACAAGGACCACCAAAGATATGATGTAATGAACTGATACCATGGAATGGTTGACACAAAAGGTCAAGGAAACTACAAAATGGCTGACAAAGGTTTATCCTTGAACAACAAGCACGACACAAAATTGACTTAGGCAGCTTTTGACACAAAGAAACCAATGATGCAATTCTGCAATGTAGGAGACATTGACAGATTCCCCATAGAATTGGAAAAGAGATCAAGTAGGGGAGTAAAAACTTTGAATTGGGATAAGGTCAAAAAATGAGACCCGACTATTGATAGACTCAAAACTGGTGCTTTGTTCAAGGAAACAAGACTTACTACCATGATGTAAAATACATGTGAATGAAATTCCCTTCCCTCTTTCTTATAAAGGATTAATGAGTCCAAGAAATCCAACTTGATAACTTCTTCATTTTTTGCAAGCTCAAAGAAGAGACAAAAGAATCTTTGATAAACCATTGATTCAGGTATATTACCAACCCAATTTAGTGAATGCTCGATGGTGTTTTCATAGTTTTTTTTTCATAAAGTTAGTCTCCTAAGTCCTAAAAATTGTAAAACAATACAAAGGAGAACTCTCTTAGCCCAGGTGAACTAAGGTATGCCTTTTTTGTAGTTAGTCAACAAGGTCCAAAAAGGGGTAAACTATCACCAGACCGATGCACCTTCAAAAGCGTCATGTAGCCTGAGTTTGACAAGTGTTAAGGAAGGAAATATCACTCGGAAATATCCATTTGATTACGAGAAATGGGGCTTACAATAGTAAAATCGATGCTTTGATCTTTAGGTTTTAGCAAGCATGACAAAGACATAAAGTATGCTCGAAATATTTTTCATGTTTAGGTCCACAGCATGAAAAAGAGAAAACTAAGCTCCTACTGGGTGTTCCTTTTCCATAAGTTAGTCCCTTAGGTCTTTAAAAGTGATAAAACTATGCTTGAGAATACTCTTTTCAATTTCGAAGAAAAATGAGTGCTCCTTTTTTGTAACTATTCCACATGGTATGAAAAAGCGATAAACTACCACCAATGTGGATTCCCGTTCACATATTATTAATGAGCTTGAACGGACAAGTTTACTCGGCAGTCAAGTCTATTTTGAGGAGTTAGACCTGGGACTAAATAAACTCCATATATTTCCCGTGAAGTTTTAATGTGTCCATAAAAGTCAACTATCAGCCTCCTTACTTTTTTTAACGAGCTCAAAGGAGAGCAGAAATAATTCTCTAAATGCGAGGAGACGAGTGTTAGAGGTAGGAAAAACTAGTTCCAAGCGTGAGGAACAAACATATGCATAATGCAAGGAATGTGAGTAGGATAAAGACACTTGGGGAATGTCTCCTCAAGGTAAAATGTGTCAAGTTGCAAAGGAAAAATGGTACAATGCTGAGTGATGATGAGAGTAGAGATGAGGGATTATACAATGAGCTAAAACTGTGGAACCTGCCATCAGGCTCATAAGCGCAAGCAGGGCACATCCAACAGTTACATATTGAAAAACAAGACAAGGCTAGTAAAAAATTGTGAGTCCAACTACAAATCTTGTCTCCAAGAAACAACAACATCAGAATCACATTCAGAAGAAAAGATCCAATGCAGGTCACTTTGGTAGAAACACATGCGAATTTGTTATCTTCTGCAAAATGTGTAGTGAAGGAAGAATCAACCAAAGGGGAATATATAGTGCCAAGGCCCGAGGTTTTATGATCAATAATATCAACCTCAAAATAAAATAAAATATCAACAATGGAGATTGAGTGTGCAGGAACAAACTTAGTATCACAGGAGTGGAAAAATTCATAAGAAAGATCAAACTCATCAGGACCACTGACTTGTTGTTCAAAGGAAAATTTAAAAGACTCAATAAGACCAACATAAGAAGAAAGGTCAAGCCTACTAAGAAAATCAGGGTTAAACTTATTCACAACTGAACCAACATCCAAAGGAAGGTCAGACTGTATCAAGGACTCTAGGAAGGCTTCATCCGAAGGAAGGAGATCATCTGAGATAGGACACATGTCTAAAATTTCAAATGGATTGATAGAGTAGAGATAAGGCTCCATAGTCTATATAGGATGTGTTTGTGATGTAGAAATTCAGGCCAACAGTAGATCAATTTTACCCACAATAATTATCAATTGATCATGTAAAATTGCTAACAATGGAGACTGAATATGGAGTTGTAACACAAAATTATATTAACTGAGTGTACAATAGCCAACACTGTAATATCATAGGTTGATTAATAAATAGAATACATGAAGAAATTTAATGCATGAGGAAGCATCCAAATCTAGCATAAAGCAGGCTTACCAAAAATAAGCAAATCCCCCATAGGTGTAAAAGCTGGATCCCAAATCTATCATGGAGCTCACGAATTGGCAAAAAGGCATAGGAAAGATAAAGAGTGGTGGAATGGCAGCTCATACATGCTTTTGCATGGAGAAAAGAGAGGAGGATGTGTAGGACAAAAAACAAGTTCAGCTCACCTAGTCTAGCTTTCCCATGTGCCTTAAAACACTGAAAAAGCATGCAATAAAGCAGAAAAAGCAGATAGGAACCTAGGAGGCTAGGAATAAAGCAGATTTGATTCCTAAGGCTTTCTCAAGCACTACATGAGTTAGATATGGAAAGTTTGACCTCTATGGATAGGCAATTAGCAATTTGCACAAGGTGGGACACATGAACTAGGCAAATAAGACAAAAATAAATGAATGAATGTCTAAGTGGGTAAACTATGGGTTGATTATTCTAACACCCCCCCTTAAGCCTGACTTTATGAGTAATAAATCAAAAAATATAGGGCCTAGAAACAAGGATTAGTCACCCTTTACATACTGCATGTCCAAATAAACAAGGAAAGAGGTAAAACCAACTTGGGAAAATCCTCCCTTAAACATGGACTGTAAAACAAAATTGTAGAATCTTGTCTCCACTCATGCCTTTACAGCATGATCAGAAATCCCCAGTAGTGATTTGAGATTGCTGAAGGTCTTCTCATAAAATGCTTTGGTGAAGCTATCAGCTACTTGTTCTGAAGATTAACATAAGAGTAGGTGAATGGTGCCATCATGCACAAGCTCTCTGATGTAGTGCATGTGAATCTCAATGTGTCTGGTTCTCTACTTCTGAACTGGATCTTTGCAGATTCAAATGATACTTTGGTTATCACAGTAGATGGTAGTTGAGTACTCAGGTTTGAAACCACACTCTCCAAGTAAATCCTGCAACCATAAACACTGAGTTGCTGCATTAACAACTCCTATGTACTCAGTTTCTGTAGATGAGAGTGCAATGGCACTCTGTTTCTTGCTTGACCAACTAATTGGCCCTTCTATAAGCATGAACACATATCCTAAAGTGGAATTTCTATCTGTGCTATCACCTGCCCAATCGCTGTCAGTAAATCCAATCAAATCAAGATCAGATTTTGCCTTATAGAGGATCCCATGTGTCCTTGTTCCCTGAACAAAGTTAATGATCCTTTTGGCTTCTTTCCAATGGATATCATGAGGCTGATCCATGAATATAGAAGCCACACTTACTGCATAACAAATATCAGGTCGATTATATGTCAGATACAATAAACATCCAATCAATTTCCTATACAGTGTATTGTTTACCATCGGTGGAGAATCATCTTCCTCCAGCTTCACTCTTGAAAGGAAAGGAGTTTTGCTTGATTTGAAGTGTTGCATTCTGAACTTGATCAGAAAATCCAAGGAATACTTGGACTGTTGCACCTTTATTCCAGCTTTCGTTTGAGCAATCTCAAGCCCCAAAAATTGACTTAAGAGCCCCAAATCTTTCATGGAGAAGGCTTGGTTCATAGCTCCTTTTAAGGAAGCAATCTCAGCTTGTGAGCTTCCTGTAATGAGGAGGTCATCAACATATAACACAATTATCATTAATGAACCATTAACAGACTTCAAATAGACATTTGGATCTAATTTGCACCGAACAAAATTCAGAGATAGCAAGAAGCTATCTATCTTGGCATACCAAGCCCTGGGGGCTTGCTTTATCCCATAAAATGACTTTCTCAACCTGCACACAAGAGAAGGGTTAGTAGAAAAACCTTGAGGCTGCTGCATATATATCTCCTCAGTGAGATATCCATTCAGGAAGGCACAATTTACATCCATGTGATGTACCTCCCATTGCCTTGAGGCTGCAATGGCTAGAGCTAGCCTGATGGAATCCATCTTTGCCACTGGGGCAAAGGTCTCATTGTAATCGATGCCATGAACCTATGAGTAGCCTTTAGCTACCAATATAGCCTTGTAATTTAGTGGTGAACCATCAACAGCAAACTTGGTCTTATAGACCCACTTACACTGGACTAACTTTCTTCCTGGAGGAAGATCCACTAGCTCCCATGTGTTGCTCTTCTGGAGTGAGCTGAACTCCTCCTTCATGGAAGCTTGCCATATTGGATCTCCTGCTACTTCTTCATATGTTTGAGGATCATAAGCCACCATAAAATAGCATTTTTCAGCAAACATAGGATCCTTCAAGCATAGACCACTCTCAAATTGAGATCTAGTCCTCCTTGGGTCATTGGGATCCCTAGCTAGCTCTCCTACTGCATGTAGTGTCTTGGCTTCCCATTTAGGCCTTGTGGGGCTGTTTGGTTCTGCAATAAACTCATCTCCATCAGAAAAATCAGAATCAGCATGTTCAACAAACTCTTTACTTACTTCTTGAGGTTCAGGTGGTGAAGAGGCTTCACCAACTTCCACTTCTGCAAGGGGTTCTTCTTCAAACTGAACACACCTTTCAATGAAGGCTTTGTTTGTGCTCAAATTTATCAAATTGTACCCTTTTGAATATTCAGAGTATCCAACAAAAATACACTCTTGTCTTTGGGGCTGCAAATCCTTCCTCTTCTCTGTCGGGATTCTAGCCCATGCCTTTGAGCCAAAAATCCTGAAATGGGTCACATCTGGCTTGTGCCCACTCCATGCTTCGAAGGGATTCATGCCATCAAGATGTTTGTGAGGAACCCTATTCTAGATATAGGCTACACAGTTGATACCTTTGGCCCAGTACTTTGGTGGAAAATTTTTGGCCTCCATCATGCATGTTGCCATCTCCTTCAATGATCTGTTCTTCCTCTCAGCAACACCATTTTGCTGTGGTGTGTAAGGGATAGAATGATGCATCTGAATACCTGAATCTACACAATAGTTAATAAACTCAGACTTGACATACTCACCACCATTGTTAGATCTGAGGACCTTGATTTTCCTTCCACACTGGTTTTCAACCAAAGCCTTAAAGACTTTGAATAGGCCAAAAACTTCACACTTGTGTTTCATGAAGTGAATCCAACAATACCTGGAAAAATCATCAATAAAGGTCAATGCATATTTGGCCTGACTCATGGACATATGAGGGAATGGGCCAGCAACATCACTGTGAATCAGCTCGAGGGGTGCAGAGGTTCTCTCATGACTAGCTTTCTCAAATTTGTGCTCTGGGTGTTTTCCTAGGATACAACCTTGGCAGACTCCTTTGGAAAATTTTATCTTGGGAAACCCTATCACCATTTCTTTCTCACTAAGATCAGACAGATACTTGTAATTTAGATGGCCAAATATTTCATGCCACAGCTTGCTGGCTTCATTAGCATGAATGAGAAGAGAAGAGGGGTTTGAGTAAGGTAGGAAGTGTGAAAACATGTATACCTTTTGAGCATGATTCGCAACTCCTTTTGCAATGACTCTACCACTTGAGATTTCTGTGATCTCAACTTCATCGGGGGAGAATATGACCTTCTTAGGAGAACCAGTGTGGGTCATCTGGTACACTGACAGGAGGTTGGAGGCGAGACTAGGGACATACAACACATTGCTGAACTTACCATGATCAAGATCTATCCTTCCTTTGCCTTTACTTTCAGTGAGAGCATTAGAGGAAATTTGGGGTCTAAAATGGTTCTTATAAGAAAACGTGCCAAAATAATTTTTTTGAGTTGGAATTCAAGAACCAATAGAATTTCAATAAAATAAGTCAACCATAATGGTTGAATTGACATATTTGTCATTAAAAAAACTACTTTTTTTGTTCGTATTTTCGACATATCTCATTGTGTTTTTACTCAAATTTCGATCAGGAGAGCTCGTTGGATGAGGAATTTGATTCCGCATCCAACGAGCTCTCCCAATCAAAATTTGAGTAAAAACACAGGGAGATATGTCGAAAATACGAATACAAAAAGTAGTTTTTTTCTTTCTTCCTCCAAAATTAATGAATATTATATTATTATAGTAACTATTATTTTATTATTTTAACTATTATTTTATTATTTTCCTTAGGAGGCCCATTTTAGACCCCAAAATTCCTCTAATGGAGTCATCTCCCAGTACAATAGATGGTCCTTTCGACATATCCAGTGAGGAGAAGGCCTCCTTAGTCGAAACCATGTGCCTTGAAGCTCCATAATCAATGATAAAACTGGGTGAGCTTGATGTGCTAGCAACCAATGCATGAAATCTCTCTATGTCATCTGAACTTGATCCTCCTTCTCTCTTCTTTGAGCTTTCTGGAAGGGAGATTCCATTCTTCTCCAGGAGTTGGGTCAGCATATCAATCTGCTTTTTCATACAAGAGCTTTCATTGTGATTGCCCTTCGAACAGTATGAGCACTTGTTCATTTCACCTTTTTTTTCTTCTTCTGGGTATTTTTCTTGGGACCTTGTTGATCCTCTGGAGACTGCTTCTTGTCTCTCTTTTGCTCAGGTGGCTTTTTAGCTTTCTTTCTTCTTTTTGAATCCACCCTCGAATCTCCAGCAATCAAAGCTTGATCTTTGGATGGTTTGATGGTGCCCATCATCACCAGCTTGTCTTGTTCTTGTGTGAGAGATTCCATGAAATCTGCAAGGCTAGGAATCTTCCAGGTTCAAGCTGTGAGTTTTGTGGCATAGAAGGTCGAAACAAAGACTAAGTAGTCAGGTCCTAGCTTCGAGAGGATGGCCAATACGAGCTGATCATCTTTATTTTCAATACCACACTGCTTTAGCTGCAAAACTAGTGCTTTAAACTTGGAGAAATATAGCTCCAAGGATTCAAAGCTACTGGGACTCAGAGAAGTCAGCTCATTTTCGATCTGATGTCCCCTCATCTCATCTGTCTTTCCAAAAAGATTAGAAATATTCTCCCATACTTGATCCGGTGAAGTTAATCCATCGAGATGGAAAAGAAGGTCTCGGGAAATACTGAGACATAGGAGGCCATAGGCCTCATCTCTCCGA
>LPNX010938941.1:530115-574118 GCA_001517045.1 Pseudotsuga menziesii
TAGGTTGCTGAATAAATAGAATACATGAAGAAATAGAATGCATGAGGAAGCATCCAAATCTAGCATAAAGTAGGCTTACAAAAAATAAGCAAATCCCCCATAGGTGTAAAAGCTGGATCCCAAATCTGTCATGGAGCTCACGAATTGGAAAAAAGGAATAGGCAAGCTAAAGAGTGGTGGAATGGTATCTCATACATGCTTTTGCATGGAGAAAAGAGAGGAGGATGTGTAGGACAAAAAACAAGTTCACCTCACCTAGTCTAGCTTTCCCATGTGCCTTAAAACACTGAAAAAGCAGGCAATAAAGCAGAAAAAGTAGATAGGTGCCTAGGAGGCTAGGAATAAAGTAGATTTGATTCCTAAGGCTTTCCCAAGCGCTACATGAGTCAGATATGGCAAGTTTGACCTCTATGGATAGGCAATTAGCAACTTGCAAAAGGTGGGACACATGAACTAGGAAAATAAGACAAAAATAAATGAATTAATGTATAAGTGGGTAAACTATGGGTTGATTATTCTAACATGTGCCAGAAATTGTTTCCAGGCTACGAAGAAACAAGCCAACACAATCTCAAATATTCAATCAAACAAAACTAGGTTTTAGGGTTTTTGAAAGGTTTTTCTGGTTGTAAGTTTTGGTGACCAAAGGGAATACATTCATAAGCCAAATAGGAACTAAATAATAAGTAAATAAGAATAGAGATGCATAATATAATAACCAGGTATCCAACAAAACATAACTTTGAAGTTCATTCACAACAGGCAAGCATTACAAGCAAAGAAACCATAAACCAGCAATGAATTTACCAATTGTGTAGCTAAACAAGCTAGAAATGAATCCAAAACATAGAATGAAGGGTAATATGGATCATATATTTCATAATTATGTTCATCAAATACACATTAGAGTTTAAGTACTTAGCTCATAAACCAATCAAGAGACCTCCTCTAGCCAGCCAAAGAGTAGAACCCCCCTTCTGTACCCTTGTCCCTCTTTTATAATTACAAAGAAGTAGTTCTATATTCCCTTATTTAGGTTTAAATTGAAACTACCCAGAGTTTACATTAACTAACTTTCAACTAATTGACTACAAATAGCAAAATCGGATTCCTGGCAAATATGGCGAATTTCTGAAAAATAGGTGTCAAAGACGCTTCCATATCTCTCAATTAGGGACACCTGTGTAAAACCTGAGAGAGTTTTTTGTGAATGTGTCCGTGGTGGAAAAAAAACTCTCTTTTTTTAAAAAAATGCATCTCCAATCAATCATAATATGCCCCACAAGATGAACACTAAAACACGATAATATTAAATATTTAAAAACCCTGAAAAATAGGCTGCAAAGATTAAACTGAATCTTTCAAACCTTGATAGCTGTTGCAAAACTGAGAGAGGTTTTTGTAAATGGGTATCTTATGAACAAAAATATCTTTTGGTTTTCTAAAATTCCTCTCCATCAGCTAGTGGTATGCATTCAATTTCAGTAACCCAAAACAGGAAAAACAGAGCAGAATTCTCAATAATATTTGCATTCCAATATCCTTTTTTCATCTGAAATTTCTTCTAGCATTGCTCTGCCCTACCAGTATTTGATCACTTCTAGTAATTTCATCATCATGTGCCTAATCATTGCAAGAAATACTTTTGCTGGCAGAGTTGGTTCTTGGACCTCCTGTATTCCATGACTGAATATCCACTGGCATATCTCTCTAATTATGGTCATGCCATTCTTCTTTTTCCAGCATTCTTTGTTTTTCTCAAAGATATTCTAAATATTTGTTGATCAACTCATGTTTTTTTAAAGTGTTCACCCTGTAAACAAATAAGATAAATGTACATTCTTCAGTATCACTACAGTTGTTTTTGAGTACAACAGTCCAAAGAAATGGAATGATCTGAAGAACAAATATCAATGAACAGTAATCAGCAACAATTGACTACCTCATGTAAATATCATTTCACCTGTTGGGAAGGTCAATGAGTTATTGGAATTAAATCATGGCTCCCTTGGATTGGAAGCATGATCATCTGAATTTTTGGATAAGACTTATAAAATTCTTCTAAGATTTACACTCTAAAGCTGGTCATTGATCATATGCACCAAACTCTAGATGAAAATAATGGGCTAGTTAACAGAATCATCAGATGTAAGACAGGAAAGACACATAAGAACTCTTCAAAAATTTTAAATGCTTAATACTAGCTGATCTCAGAGATGGGCAGAGAGCTGAATCCATTAAACTGCATGTGAAGTTGGGCGCGTCTAGTGTTGACTTTTTAGTGGGCTCCTTTTCACAAGCAGCATCCAGAGCCACATTTAGACCATATGAAAGTGGATCTGTCACAAAACTTTCCTCAAAATTTTCCTCACTTGTACCCATTGCTGTACAAATGCTGTTGATAACCCAAGGAGGAAGAAATCCCTCTTTAATCTCAATAGTATATAACACATTTGTGGATTCTATAGAAGAGTAGTTCTCTGTAGAATCAAGATTTTGTACAACAACCCTTATAGACAGTTTACAAATAGCTTCTACCTGTTCTGGCAAATGAAGTGATGCATTCTGAAATGGCACTGGTGAATACAATAATGGAACATCAACAGAAGCCACTGAGCAGAGAAATGACCTGTGATTAAGTAAGAAATCATAGAGCCCATGTACATTTTCATTTTCAATAAAAGATTAAAGTGATTGAGAGCTATTGTCAATATTAGGCATGGAGTCAAGGACTCGAGTCTGCCCTGGATTTATTTTCTCAAATTCGGATAACTCATGCAAATCTTCTGTTGTAGCTTGCTCCACTTCTATGCTACAAAGAGGCATAGAGAAACCTACATCATGCTTCTTTAGGAAAGCTCGAAACCCACAGGTGGATCTTGTGAAATATGCAACACATGTATTTTTCTGCAACACCACCATCAGCAGCAGACAATGCCATATTAGAAATAAGGGAAGATGGAAACATAGATTGCGGGTGCACCCACGAGTGTAATGCTTTCCAAAAGGAAATATCCTTCTGTTGGGAGAACTGTGAGAAAGGATTATATTTTGTATCTCCCTTATCATGTGCAAAATCAAATGGAAACATGAATTCCTTCATCCCCATATACTTACTAGTATTACTAAGCATATGGCACCAGTTAAGTGAAAATGAAGAGATTAGGCGAATGCTACCTTTCAAGCTCAGATCCAAAGGTACTTTGTTGCCAGCTATTGGAAAATCCTGTCCAAAACTATTAGCACATAAGGACGATCCTAAATTTCCCAATAAACCTGGAGAATCATGATTTGAAGTGGCATCAGTTGCTGCCTTATTATTTTCCAATCCCTTAAATGCCTTGGCCATATCAACAGTCATTCCTGAAGACAAAACAATAGAGCTTGAAGAGATCTCAACAATATTGCGAAAGTTGTTATATTCTTGACACTCAGCCTTTTGATCAACGTTTTTATTTGTATCTGTACTATTCATTAAGGTATCAACATTACTAGATGATGTATGATTTTCATTCCTCCAAATAAATTTTGATGAAATCTTCGCATCAGATAGTGTGGAATTTTGGTTGATCTCTTTTATATGTTTCTGAAACAGAGGAGCATCCTTAAACTTGTCTTTAGAGCTAAGTATTTTAAGCCTATCATCAGGCTTTATAATAGGATAAATATTAGCAACACGAGTGTTAATGTATCTGGGCGGCCTGGACAATTCAACTTTTTTAGGCCCAGAAACCACTGCATTATAAGACTTCTCTCCAGCAAGTAGAGAGCCAGATGCTTCATCAGACATTGTACACCGATGTTTAAACTGTTCTCCCTCACTCCCAACTTGCTGTAGATGTTAAAAGTTGATTCTTGTGCTAGCTGAATGCCAAATTGATCGCCTAGGTGTCTTTTAGTCATCAACTCACCTCCAACCGTCATGCTGTGAAACCCTGATTTTCTTCAACTGTCGATTTCCTATTTTTAGCAACGTGTCTTCATTCCAGCATCTCCACCAGCTTCATAATGTTTAATTTAGAACCTCTTTCTTGTCAATCTCACCTCATTCCACTGTCTGTCATGATTTTGGCATAAATTTGCATACAGTTGCCAGAATCTCCCTCACATGAGACTAGACACCTGTTTCACTGATAAACTTGGCAAAACAAGTATTAAATGTGATAAATGATGTAGTCAACTCCTTAGGGATGAAACCCCCCAAAAAAATGGACTAAAAAATGACTATTTTGGCAAAAAAGATTTTCTTGTAGCACCGTAGTGTAACTTTTTCTGGAAAACGCTACAAGAATCCCTGTTTTGTGATTTTTTAACAAAAACTCCAAACTAAGTGCTGTTTTTTTGGTAAAAAAGTTTAAGTAATGTCTTATGCTATTTATTTAGAACCTTTTAGAAATATATGCATCCGATAAGCCCATAAAAACCATGAAATTAATTAAATCCAACAAAAATTAAAAAGAAAAGCTGTAAAATCAACTATAAAACTAAGGCTAAAATCAAAATAGTTTAAAAGAAACCAAGGTCAAAACTTGAAAACAATAAGAAAAATCATATTTTTAAGACAAGCAAATGGTTCAAAAATAGAAAACAAAATTAGGCTATAACATGGTGACTCACCTGGTCAAATGCCAGGACCAAGTCCCGGGAAGGTAAGCATGAAAATAGAGACTCCTTCTCAGTAGAAATTGAACACAAAGGACATGAGGCCACATAACTCACACATGGCATTTTATTGTCTATAGAAACACTGGGAATCAATAAAGGAAAGACCTGGTCTCTAGTTGGGTCAGGAGAGGGATCAAGAAAATCCAATCGATCAATAGTGACAATTTCTTCACCATGATTAAAGTACATCACATGAAATAATGTTGACACCACTGCTTGCATGGCATAGACATAATCACGTCCGAGGAGAATATTAAATTCCAAGGGGTCTTCTATCACCATGAAGTCAACTAATATGGTCTTCCCACCCAAAGTAATAGGTGTTTGAGCAAGAATTCCCAATGATATACTAGATCTTTTTATCAAATGCCAATAACGAACTAGCAGTCGACACAAGGCTAGGAGATCCCATGCCTCACCAAGCGCGAGCATATAAGATACTAACTGAGACTCCTTCATCAAGAATACAATGAGAAATCATGTACTATCCAACTTTGAGCTTTATCTTGAAAGGTGTTTCAAAAGGAAGGCGCAACTCAACTAAGCTATCCCAATCAAAGGAAGCAATCTCAGAGATTGATGGGGGTTGATACAAAGTGATTTCAATGACCCCTTTTTTAGTAAGTTCTGAACTGGTAGTGAAGAAAATGTGACTAGAAGACACTTCACTCTACAAAGGAAGAGTGGGATTGATCGACAATGGAATCGATTCAACCACTTCATGAAAGTCACTCTCTGAAGGGAGAGTGGGATTGACCAAATATGACATTGGCTCAATATCATAAGGATCACTCTCTGAAAGAAGAGTGGGGTGAACCAAATACTGGGAATTTTCTACCACTAGATCAACCAAAGTTTTAGTAGGTTGTTGAGAAACTATATGTTGTTCATGAGAAGGAAATCCTTGAGTCATGGACCACACTCCTCGCACCTCTTCGATAGCAGGGCACTAGTGAGTAAGATGATCCCCCTCACATAGCTTACAAGGGAACTTAAGTTTGCACTTCAAATGACCAAATTTCTCAATGGTGTCAACATGAGTTGAAGTGGTTGACTGTTTTCTCTTAGCATGATCTACAGAGACTGAGAGTTTTCCCCAAGAATGACCATGAGAGGCTAGGTGACTAGGTCCAACCTCACTAAGAGAGGTTGGTTGTCAAAAAACTTTAGGATGTTAAAAAATGGGATGAACATGAAACCAACTCTTCGTACCTTCATGAAGGAAGGGCATTTATAAGTAAGGTTTTCTCCCTCACAAATATTACAAGGGAACTTGGGCTTGTGTTTTGAACGATTACTCTTTTCAACAGTGTCAACATGACTCACATTGGATGATTGTTTGTCTTCAGCATGAACCACAGAGGCTGAGAGACTTCCCCTAGCATGACCTACAGAGGATGAGAGTATGGGTCCAACATGACCTGCAGAGTTTGGATGGGAACCACCAGCATGAGCAATAGAGGATGAATGGTTAGGATCAACATGCTTTGCAGCAGTTGAGTGTGTTCTCCCAGTATGACCTTCAGAGGCTGGGTGGATGGATCCAACATGACTTGCAGAGGTTGGATGGGGAGGCTCAACTTGAACATCAGATATTGAATGGGTGCCCTCAGCATGAACCACAAAGAATGAGTGACTGGATCCAACGTGAATTGAAAAGGTTGGAAGGATCCCACCAGCATGATCAGCAGAGGTTGGATGGTGAAGATCAACTTGACTTGTAGAGGTTGAGTGCTTATATCCGACATGACTTACAAAAGTTGGATAGGTTCCCCCAACATGAAATGTAGAGGCTGGGTGGTGAGGTTCAACTTGAACTACAGAGGTTGAATGGGTGCCCCCTTGCTTATGTGTCTTCTTCCTATTCTTCCTTCTTTTACTCCTTTTATACTACCAGTTACTAGTATCAGTACTCTCACCGCATGAGGTAAAAGGAGGAGGAGAAGCAGCTACAGGTGAAGGGGAAGCAGTGTTTTGATGCCCTTGATATAAGAAGCTTAAATGGGAAGCATCATGAGCATTCAAGATAGTTGGAGTGAAAAACAAACACACTAGTAGCCCTAGAATGAATCCAAGAAGATTCAAGGTGGCCATCAAAGGAACGCCAACATTCCCCATGAGAGGAATAGTACAAGGATTTCCCAACATGGGGACCTCTTGGTTGGTGTTCAAAGGGGTTTTATTCATAGTTTCAAACAAGAAGACAAATTCTAAGGTTGACAAGAAACCAACAGTATAAAGAAAACACCACTAGAAAAATACATAAGTATTAAGCCAGGAAAACAAATATGCCTTCCAAAGGAAAGTATGGGATTATGAGGGCTTAGAACTAACTAGTGAAGGAAGGAGAGTAGTTACTTGGCATCTCATGAAGAGCCCTCTGGCTGCAAGCACTGGAATCACCCAACTATGCTCTCATATTTTGTATCAAGGTTACCTTCCAAGTCTACCCTAGGTGCACTGGAAATAGCATTCCAATGCCACCCATGTAAGATCCTAGGAAACACAATATTGATGTAATCTCACAGATCACACAAGGTTACTGATAATACAAATAGAAGCACATAAACATAACAGACACAAGAGAAAAGAATATAGATAAGGAAGTAATAGATTATATTATAACATCAGGGTCCACACGTACACAAAACTGAACCAAGTTCTCATATGGATCAACAGCCTAATATATATAATTACAAACAATTACAAATAACTACCCATCAGCTTGGTCAACCGACATGACTTTATGTGGCCAACCTAATCTCTAATTAGTCAGCTATTCAACTAGTCGGCTCATCGACTAGCTCCTCCAACATCTCCCTCGAGAACAAAATATTTCCTCGTCCCAAAGAAACAGGGGAGGGAATCAACAGTGTACTGTCTGAGGTAGTTACTTCTACTATTGTTTGTGTTCATGGACTATGTAGTCGGATGGTTGGTCATTTCTACACACATACTTCCACAATGGATTCTGTTGTAATGGCTAGTTGGTATTGAAAATTTGTCCAATTCTGTAGTATTTTTTGGATATCGATAGTCAAGGTTGTGATGCTTGACAGAGTCAACATTTTATCCTGGATGGAAAGATCTGCGATGCTTTCCATGTTGGGTCCCATGAATTGATATTTTTCTTTTGCTGCATCCAGTAGTATCTTCATCTGCGGGCATATTGTATTCAGTTTGTCGAGGATATATAGTGTTTTCAACACCCCTTGGTGTGATTGTTTCTCCCGTTTCTATATTTTGGCTATTTCCAATACAATCTGTTCTTATATTTTACTTCTCCTTGTTTCTTCGATGCCTCACCTCTTTTCCAGCACTTGAATTTGCTCACGAGTCTGTCAGGTCTGCTGAAATACTTGTCCATAGTAGGTAGGCCAATGACAGAGTACTTTTTCTATGATGATAGACTCTTCCAAGTGGTCCTGTAGTAATTTGTGAGCTTTCGAGAATGTTGTATATTGATGCCTTAGTAGTCTGTATGTTTCCTCTTTTTGATCTTCCTTCGTATTTTGTAGTTGTATTTGTAGGGTTGACACCACACTTTCAAATAGATGATATGCTTTTTCCAGTGGCTTGTCGGTGTTGGTCTCTATTGGTCCCGGTATTACTATTTGGATTAAATTTCTGCATTTTGTCAGAAATTCAATTTGCTCTTTCTTAGTGTTATCAAGCTTCTCTCGTCTAGTATGGCTTCTTGTTGCTGCTTCTATGGCGAGAGTTTCTAGGAGTTGAACCAAGTATCCATCTCATAGTTTCGCTGTGTCGACTGTAGTAGTCGATACAAGTTGGCTGAGGTGGATCATTGTCGACTTTTGTTCTTTGTGGTGTTCTTTCTTCTTTTTGTCTTTTCTTTTTATCTTGTGTCGATGTTGTTATGTCTATTATTCTGCCTATGGTTCTATAACTGGTTGATTTCCCTGTGGCTGGTTTCCCAGCTGTTGATCTTCATTGGTCAGTGGAATTTCTGGTTGAGCTTCTTGGGTGGAACTTGCAACTCGGTGTGTATTTGGGGGAGTTGAGATAGGTGGTTTAGGTTTTGGCAAAGGTTCTAGATTGGGAGGTGGTGATGGAGATGGTGAATGGTCTGGTGTAATTGGTGTAGTGGGGATTGTCAGTCGACAGAGGATATTTGAATTCTAGTGGTGAATTGGCTGGGTAATCAGATAATAAGTTGTCGATCACCTGGTTGATTGATAAAACATCCTCTTGGTTATATTCTTTTGCATCTCTTGCTGGTTCATTGGCTCTTGAGACATCTAATGGGGTAAATGATGAAGTGTGGCTTGTGACATTTTGAGATGTCTTGATGGAGTTTCTTAAGAATATGGACTTGATAGTTCCCACAGATCTTGGTTTCTGAGGTATTTGGCCGATTTGCTGAGAGAGGATCTAGCGTGGTGAACTAGATTCAATTAGTGGACATTTGGTGGTAATTTTCTGAACAGAGGTGAGTAGTTTGGGTAGTTTTTCAATGAATGACTGGAAATCACCATCATGGTCAAATTACTCTTTTAGTGTCTCCAACATACCTTTCTTTCAATGTCAACTGGGATGATGGTGGTTAGTTGTGGAGTATCTTCTTGTGTGATTTGGGTTGGGGAAAGGGGTGGGGGTGTAGAGACTAGATCAACAATGTTCTTATTAACTGAAGAGGTTGCATTTTTACCTTTTTCAGTCTTCCTTGATTTGCTACTGCATCAACGAACCGCTTGAATTGTATTTCAACTGAAATTTTATTTGCTGTTGCATCTTCTATAATGTCGGCGGTAGTAGACAACAATTTTTCTTCATCTTCTGATTCAGATAAGATAAGCTTACGCTTCCCCTTCCCTTTTTCCTGATTTGCCTTCCTTTTCCTTGAGGCCGTTATTTCTTTTTCTATTTTCTTTAAGTTTTCTTTTTTCATAGCATATTCTAGACTATATGATTCAATATCTTCATCTATCTTCTCTTCACCTCCCTCTTGTCGGTGAGATGGGTTGATATTTTTCTCTGTGGGCATGACCACTTGGTGTTCAGTTGGTGCAATTCCCATTTGGATAGGTTGTGGAACAGTTGTCAGTTTAAGTATGCTGGTGTCCTCTGCCAGTATATATTCCGAAATGAAGGTACTAATATATAAGCGGATTTCATAATCCTCCTCTTTTCCCTGGTCGGTCAATGGTTCTTCAATTGGTTGATTTATTTCTTTAGCCTTTGCTGGTATTGACAACTTGGTACTAGATTATCGAGTTAGTTCTTGGAAAATCTCCTCAACTGTTGGATAAGAGTCGAGAGGTTTTTCTTTTTCTTTTTCCCCTTGCATGTACCAGAATACAGTGTGGTCGAGTTTGAGTTGAATATGTATAGTTTTTTGTAGACTTCTTCTAATGTTCTGAGGAACCCTCCATCTAGTTGTCTGGACCTTTAGAATATGGAACCAATTTTCTAGCATTACTTTGCCATTTTCTAGTTCTTTTAGTGTTCCATTATGTGAAAATGGTTTGAACCTCCACATGTGATATTTTCCAAGTTCTTGGAACTGCTTAACTCCGACCGGACATAAGTGGTACATGGATATCCAAATTATCAGTGATGGGAACTTGATAATTCTATTCTACTCTTAGAATTTCTCACATATGGTATTGAGCAGGTCGATGACATACTGAGCCCAACGATAAATTTTCCCTGTGCCTACTATTGTGTCGACTGCTTCCAGCATGTCTAGCTTTAGATCGCTCACTCGACCTATAGGGATGAGTCCCGTCGCTATGATTTTGGCCACGATTTGTGGTGTCTGGGATTGTGTTTGACTAATCATTATCCCTTCCAAGTTCTTCCCTAATGGTGTTCTTATTAGTCGTTCTACCAGTCCTTCTTTTATGCCAATAGGAACAGGGTCACCATAGTTTGAGAGATTGGTAAGCTTGTATATGACTTTGCCGAAAATTTCTACTAATTTGTCGAAGTAGAATTTTCCATTGTGATATCGATCGATGATAAATTTTATAGCTATTTCTTTTGTTCCTCCAGAACTCCCCATGAAATGTGTGTTCATGTAACTCATAATGGTACTATGGCTTATCTTCTATGCTTCTTGTGTCATTTTCTTGTCCACATAGGCCTATTCTTTGATTTCTGCCCAGGTTTTTTCCCATGAAGTTTCCTGTACCTTGGAATTTTTTATGTTTCTTAATATTCTCATGAGTGGGGTTTCGACGGATTGTAGTTCTTTTGTTTTTGCAGCTGTGGCTCTGGTTTGCTTCAGCGCCATTTTGTTGGTCTCTTGGTTGGCTTTACTTACAGTGTTTCTTCTCTCAAATTTCTGAATACTTCGTTGCTCTATTTCTTCTAAACACAGTAAATGATATTTTTTTGGCATGGTATTTATAGGTGGAGGAGGTTACGATTCTATCGATAGATGCATTAATGGTGGAAATGATGGTCCAGGACAATCTTTCAAGTTTGCGTTAAATGCGATTTGATTTTGGTGCTCCTTTTGATTGTAGTCATGAAGGAGTGATTTGACCTTTGGAGTCGTCAGTCGATGTCAGTCATGCGGGTGGTCGATGGCAGTATGTCGATGGGGGTGGTGTCGGTTGTCGAAGTGCAGTCTAGTAAATCTTTCGAAATTTCCTGTCATTTTGGTTTACAAGTGTTGAATTTGTTTGTTGTTTTTGGGATTTTTATATTTCTATAGCTTTTCTGACAGTTATGGTTGTTATATATATATATATATATATATAGAATATCTTTTTTTTTAAACTTGCTTAATTTTTTGAACCGTTTTAGTCGGGCACCATTAACAAGTTTCTGAAATATTATGCCTTGTAACATCATTAGTCGAATTGATCCGTTGGCATGAATTTCTTCATCAACGTAAGGTCCCATCCATTTTGGGTGTAGCTTTTTTGGTTTTCCTTTCACTCGACTATTATATAGCAGAGCAAGATCTCCTATCGACAAATTTTTGTTTTCGATATTGGGGTCATGTCAAGCCTTCTGCTCCTATTTTTGAATTTCTTGATGTTTTAAAGCAAGTAGTTG
This sequence comes from Pseudotsuga menziesii, assembly GCA_001517045.1. NCBI lineage: Eukaryota > Viridiplantae > Streptophyta > Pinopsida > Pinales > Pinaceae > Pseudotsuga > Pseudotsuga menziesii. Next base: position 541,810 of record LPNX010938941.1, read on the forward strand.
GTGTTCTTCTAGCTTTCTTAGTTGCATTAGTCAGTCCTTCCCACTTTCTTAGACATCGACATGTAAGATATATTCTATGATAGGTGTTTGTTTTTAGAAATGTAGTGGAACTACTGCTTCTTGGCCATAAACTAGTCGAAATAGTGTTTGGTTGGTTGAACATTTGTATGCTGTTCTGTAAGCCCAGAATACTGTAGGTATTTTTTTTGTCCCAATCGTCTTTATTGGTGTTACATATTTTTGTTAAACCCTTCTTTAATGTTTTGTTGAATACCTCTATTGCCCCATTCGACTAAGGGTGATAAGCTGTACTGCGTCGGTGGTCAATATTGAATTGGTTTGTCAGTGCTTTAATGGTTTTGTTAATGAAGTGTGATCCTTGGTCACTGATTAAGGTTAGTGGACATCCAAATCTAGTAATTATATTTTCATAGATAAACTTGGCAGCTACCTCACTGGAACATGTGCCGACAAGTTATGCCTCCGCCCATTTGGTTACATATTCTACTGTGGTTATTATATATCTTGCACCTGTTCTTTTTGCTGGTATTGGGAATGGTCCTATGAAGGCGATGGCCCAAATTTGAAATGTCAAACTTGGGTTTACTGATATCAAGGGCATTTCTATACTAGGAAGAGGTCGACCCAATCATTGGCATCGGTCACATTGGCTAACAAACGTTTTGCAATCCTTGTATAATGTCGGCCACCATAGCCCTGACTGTTGTATTTTGTTGGCAGTTGTATCTACTTGAAAATGACCTCCTGCTGGTCCATAGTGTGCTTCATGCATGATATTATCTCTTTCGTGTTCTAACACACATTGCCGGAGGATGTCGTCCAAATCCATTTTATATAAAAATCCATTTATGAGGCTGTATGGTGCATCCTTCATAGCTAAGATTTGTTTCTTTTTCGTGCTCATGCCCTTTGGTGCTTGACCATTTTCTAAGAATTGAGCTATTTCCTCCAATTATGTTGGGACAACTTCTATTCGAAATAAGTGTGCATCTGGTAGGTCATCTTGGACTCCTATCGGGTCCTCTCTAGTGTTAATTCTCGATAGGTGGTCAGGTCCAACATTTAATTTTCCTAGTCTAACAACGAATTCAAATTCAAATTCTTGGAATAGTAGTAGCCAGCGACAAATCCTCCCTTCGTGCAGAGGTTTCCTTACGAGGTATTTCAATGCTTGGTGGTCAGTATAGAAGATAAAAGGGTTGGCTAGTAGGTAATGTCAGTACTTCTGTAGTGCAAATACCATTCCTAATGCTTCCCTCTCTATTTTCAAATAGTTCTTTTCGGCCTTGTTTAGTTTTCTGCTACTATATACTATGGGATAATCCATTCCATCGTCCCCTGGTTGTGTTAAAATCACACCTATCGCTAGGCCTGATGTGTCGATGTGTAATTTAATTGACCAATTTAGGAATCTAAGGATAGGTTCCTCGACTAGTTTCCTTTTTAACATGTCAAATGATATGTTACATTCATCTGTCCAGTCAAACTTCTGATCTTCTCTTAATAGTTCTTCCAGTGGATAGGTCATATCTAAGTAGTATCTAATAAATTTTCTATAATATCTCATGTGTCCCAACAATACCTTGACCTGTTTTTGATTTACTGGAGGTTTCAAGTTGAGGATAATTTTTATCTTTGCAAAGTTGAGCTTGATGCCTTCTTTACATACAATGTGCCCTAGTAGTATCCCTATAGGGGTTAGGAAGATGCATTTTCTTATGTTGAGAGATAATTGAATTTGTTGGCATTGTTCTAGCAGGATCCTTAGCCATTTGTAGTGATGTTTCAACATGGAGTAGATTTTCCAATCATCAAAATATACTGCCATTGTTTTGTAGATATATTCTTGAAATGTTTTGACAACAATTCTCGAAAATAATGCAAGTGCATTTTTTAGACCAAAAGGCATAACTTTGTAGGCAAATGAGCTGAATTCACATACGAATGTCGTATTTTTATGATCTTCTTTGGCTATTGGTACTTGGTTATATCCTGAGAATCTGTCTGTAAACGAGTAGCATTAATGTCCTGCAACTTCATTTAAGATTTCATCTGCATATGGTGTTGGGAATGGGTTTGTTAGGGTGACTTTGTTTAATTATATGAAATCAACACAGATCCTTAGCTTCATTAGGTCGTGTTTATTTGGTTGGATGACCATCTGGATTTCCCATTTCGACTGGTCAATAGGGTAGATAATTCTTGTTGCGAGCATATTGTCGATCTCTTTCTTGAGTATCTCTTTGTATTTATGAGCTAATTTGTAAGGCCTCTTCTTTACGGGTCGAGCGTTGAGTTTGATGTCGATCTTCATTTCTCCCATTTCATGGACTAGCCATTTGAGATATTTATAGTCTCTAACAAAGACATCCTGGAATTATTTCAGTAGGTTTACTATTTTGGTTCTTTGTTCTTCGCTCCAGTAATCACCAATTTTTTCCATTTTTGGTCGATCATCATTTGATATGACATAAAAATGAAGCTGCGTTTAGGCTGCTAAAGACATCAAGGGGAACCCAAACCCTTCCAACATGCTAAAGACATCACGGAAGCAGTAGTGCCTTCGTCAATCACAGTGCCTTTGATGGTCTTATTAAGACATTCTACATGAATCAAGAGAGACACATAGTAAGGCAAGTGACGCTGTAGTCCCGCGGTTTCAAATTTGATGATGGAGGAATAATTACCATTTTTAACACCAAGAGAAAAAAGAAAAGCTTTCCTTTGTGAAGGAAAACTATGAAGTACTTCGAGTGCAGACATCGCACAAGGAGTGTGGCCCAAATCCTCGACAACAGAATAGTTCTGGGTGGCTCGGGCATTGGGATTGTGCCTTGAATGCTTAAGGAATCCCTTAGGAATGTGAGGAGCAACTTCAAGTTTATCCATAGGTTTTTGAATATGCAAAGGAATCTCGGGTGGAGCAGGTTCATTTCCAAGGTTTTGTTGTGACGAAGCATAGTCCTTTGCACGAGTCACAACCTTAGCAGCACACACCATGTTGATGTAACCATGACCACTACAAGCTTCTGGTGGATATTGATCCCCACTAGACTGATCATGGGTCCTAGAGTTCATATTTTGATTATGAGGTAAAGGTTTAGTCAGCATAGCTGGGCCCTATGCTATGAACCTCGATGCTTCTTCTATCTGAGGGCACAAGTGAGTGAGGTGGTCCTCCTTCCATAACTTGCAAGGAAACTTAACCTTATGTTTAGGCTACTTGTCCCCCCTATCATTTCAGGAATTCATGTCATTAGAATTGGCATTTCCATCCTTATTCCCACCCTTACGATTGTTTTTACCCTTCTTCTTATTCCTTCTGGGTTGCTGGTCACCCTTCTAGTCCGACGATTGTACCGAAAGCACACTCACCATTTGGGTGGGTTAAGACGAAGCTGTGGCTTTTCCTGAAGTAGATTGGTTGATAGATAATTAATTGAACTATTTCACAACTGAATCCATAGGTTTGGTACTTGTACAACCAACAATGCCATCGACATGTGGTCCAGGTTTGACCTTAGGGTCGAAACTAGAACGTGGAGTGTTAGGAATGATCTCATATAACAAACCGGATTGAGAATAAATCAAGTCCAATTCTCCCTAAAAATGGCTTGTTCCTCATTCTGAACTCCGGTTGTAGAAACATCCTTCGCTATATAAGGTAGTAATGACTTAAGGAACCACTTGAGGAGAAACTCCGGTGGTATGAAGGGTTTAATTAATCTCTTCCGTCTACGATACTCTTGGATATGGTCTGAGATATGCGTGGCTTTATCTTGTCAAAATGTTGACAAGAGTTCTGTACCAATGTCATAACGTGCTGGTAACTAGAAGTGGTTGAGAAAATTCATAGCTAGGTAATTGAACACAATGAATGCCTCCCTAGGTAGCTCTATGTACCATTTTGCGGCAAGCCCAGTGAGGGTGCGTTAAAATAGCCTTAAATGGATCGAATCTTTGTGTAAGGAGTTAGAAGAGCACCACAAGTGAAATGTAGTAACATGTTCACTTGGATCTTGTCCTGGTTTTCCCTCAAACTTGGGAATGTCTGAGGGAAGCTTCATAGGGACAGCTGGCCAAGCCAGGTCATAAGATACCGGATCGTTCGTTAGTCTTGACAAGTCAGGCATATTTAACATTGTGAGGAAAGGGAGCCTAGGTTGAGTAGGTCTATGAGGCACTCCCTTATAATTTTGTTTCACATAGGATTGATTACTATAACCACCATGGCCATCGCCATGGTATCCTCCTCCCATTTGAACCATGTAGGGTGGCATGGAAGCACCATAATGTGGTGTACCTTGACTATTTGGGGCTACAAAGCCATAATTCAGGGAGTAAGTGGGTTGTTGATACCCGTACCCATAAGGTGAATAAATTTGTGCATACTGCAGTCCATAATATTGTCCATAAGAATTCCCATGAGATATCCCATGAGAAAATCCATAAGTAGGAATCGACATTCTGGAAGTAAGAATATGACCTCCAGAAGTAGGAATACGACCTCCCGACACAACAGGAGGTACTTAAATTTGAGAAACAACTACGTGAGTAGTAGAAGTAGGCACATAACTCATACAAACATTCCATCTTGAAGGACCACATGAATGTGGGGGAGGAATAGCATTCAAAGAAGTAGGAATAGAGGATGAAGGGACATGTGAAATCACGTAAGTGGTATTCCCTACAATCACTCATCTTGGCTCTCGTATCCAAATAGGACTACTAGCACTAGGTCGAGGACAAACATGTGATGTGACCTCCACCACCAGGATGGAGGGTACAATGTGACTTGAGTTCCCAGATATCTCCTCATGGAAGTGACTAGGAATGCCCCCAGGCATAGTGTTAGGTTCAAACTCTGACTCGATATGCAGTAGCAAATCATGTGTACGAATACTAGACATATCATAACTACCATAACTAGTGCTCATAGGTTCATGATGAGTCTCATCGCTCGGCATCCAATACCGACGACCTGTGGATGAGGGATCATACCCAGAGTGTGTAGGTATATTAGGTGAAGGGTTGTATGTAGGGGTAGGCTCTTCTTCTTCAACATCATGAAGTGAAGAAGGTATCTCAGGAATTTCATCTTCATGATCTCCCATCATGTGTGAATCAATGTGAGAAGTAGTCCACCTGGACCATTTTTTTCCCTCTCCCAAAGGAGGAGGAGATGTAGAAGGTGGAAGTCCTTCTAAACAACGAGAACGACGAGGTGCCGCACCTAAATCCACAATGAATCAAAAAATGAAAAGACTCTCTAATTATGCAAACCCTAAGCAAGCTAATGTGCATAGAGAATACACCAATATAATCTAAAGCCAATCACAAGCAAACAAGGGTAGGATATGTGAGCTCCCGAATGAAGCAGGTATGTCTTTCCTAGGATAGGCTTGAGACTCCCATACACAACAAGAGGAGGTTCGTAACCAATTATTATGGCCCTCAACTTCAATGCATATAGTGAATATGCTGTCCGACCCCAACCTGGCCGGGACACCCACAGAATCACCCTTGCAAAGTACCCCCTCGATAACCTAGGTAAGGCAACTAAGGTCACCTCAATATAATCAATGCTCAAAAGGACAGTCATTAGCGAGATTGACTGTATGGGTAGGGTAGCAAAGCCCGAAACTCTCGAAAGAGACCCCAGATACGAATACAATCTTGTAAATATCTCTGATGTACTCAGTTATGACTAGGGGTCATCACAATCAATAACTGCTCACACTGTCTCATGCTTAACTCCCTTGTAAGAGGAGGATCCTGAGAAACACTAATTATACCAAGGAATTTCACACTCTAACCTGGACAGACACATACATGTTGTTGTTTAGTGGTCTTGGAGAATTTACTCACAATGAACTATTCCAAGACCCTAAAACCTAATCTTGTCGGTGTACCGTATCAAAGAAAATAGTGTAATCTATTTTAATTAAGCATTTTTTTTATTTGGATTTATTACTCAAAAAAGGTACATGACCATGCAACCAATGGTGTTATGACACAACCCGACGTAAAATGCACACCTAACAATCAATGCAAATGCATTGTGTTGAATCAAAAATAGGGCATGATACTACATGAAATGCAAAATTTTCTTCAAATGACAAATGCAGTCATTCCTATATGAAATCCTAACTAATACTTCTCTAAGCAAACCTAGTGCAAGTACCATGCAAAGTGAAAAGTGAAATGCATAATGATGCAAAGAAGTAAATATTTTTGGATTTTTTGAATAAAAATGAGATACTAAAGCAAGAGAATGATCGTACCACCCCCAGACTCTACAAGCACAATCAAACAAAACTCACACAAAGTACCAAGGTAAAATAAATCTAATGCACTAATCCCAAAAAAAAAAAAAAAAAATACAATGACAAGAACATTCTTAAAAATGAAATTTACCCTAAAAAAAAGTGTCTCTAGTTAGAAACAAAGGTGTATACAGACTCTAGCAGTATCAAAGGAGACTCAGTAATCATCAAAATTCACCCAGCAACAATCCATCTTCCTCGAAAAGGTAAAACTCAGTTCGTATGCGACTATTCGCAGTGGACCCGTGTATGTACGTGGATATAGCAGTCAAAGCTGCTTGTATACGCGACTATGAGTTAAACAATCATGTACAGGAAGAAAAATGTATAAAAAGAAAGGTGAACAGATAAACTAAGACAAAATTCACACCAATCAGACACTACGAGGCAAACATGCCCCTAGACCCGACTCAGAAACAGATAAATGAGAGCAATTCAAGAACATTGAATGCCGATAAAACCCCCTAAGGACAACTACTAGGACCTGCCCAACGAAGTCACCAATTCTATCATGAAGAGAAATTACTATGGCTTGGGGTACCAAAATAGACAGCTTGACTCCAGAAATCAATCCTTTCCTATATGCAAGAGAAACAAAATATCTAACACTAAAGGATCTCGATTTGTACCTTATTCCGGACGGCTGATGTAGATCCCACTTGAGCTTTCCAACTCAATCTTGAATTGATAAATTGCTTCCTCAACATTCAATAAACAAGACAAGCATGCTATATATAATTGTGTTAGACCTACTCTAGCATATATAATAAATAACATATAAGCATTTGAAATCATCCATGGATCAAATATTCATTCAAATACACATTATTGGACAGGAAAAGATATTTCTATTAATATAAAATCAGAGATTACAATGAATACAACCTCTGTTGGCACGTCTATGAATCGGAGAAACTAAGTCCCCCACTTGGGCCTCCACCACTTCAATCCTCCATCTCTCGATAGCAAGCTCATAACCAAATGGAAAGCTTGGGAAGAACACAACAGTGCTCCAAGGGAAAAAGGGATGTAGAATCAAGCACAAGTTCTGGCAACAATGGACTATAGTTCTCTTGCTCTCAATTCCTCATGTCTTCAATCTATCCAAAGGGTTCCTTATATAGCTCTTCAATGGGGTAATGAAAGGTCAAATTTGAGCGATCTAAAGGCATAAGGAAGGCTAGCAGACAAGTGATTTAGATCCACATCAAGGAAAACTACAAAAGAATTTGTCCTTTTGAACACATCTCGATGTACATGGTTTTAGGGGTCAAACCCGCGTATATACGTAAGAAAGGGATGAAAAGTCGTGTATGACAATTTTTGCATGTTTTTAGGGATGATCTTGGAAACATCAAAGGAACAAAAATGATCCATGGGGTCTAAGGAATCTACAGAGAGATAGGTAAAGCCATAAAAATGTGATTCATCATGTGTGGTAAAATCAGCTATAACAGTCTAAGTGTTCCATATTTTGCAAAGCTGTGTTTGGCAGGGGGAGTGATCCTTCATGTGTTGGGTAAAGCAAGTGGATACTTTGGTTGGAAGGGTATGCCTAAAGTGTTACCCAATTTCCTTCCTTCGGTAGACATATCACTAGATGATTATCATCGTTTACGTCGTCTTCTAGTTGGCTCCATATACCAAACTCACCAGCGCTTAGTCGGAGGTCTTCTTTGATAATGGCTTGTATTCTGGTACTCGGATTCGTTGGAGAGAGAGGTCTTACCTCGTGGGAAATTTCTAGTTGGAGAGCTTCTCACTGCTCTATCCACAAGTCTTCTTCCATGGGTGATTCTTCTTCATCTATGCCTTCTTCCTGTCGCTAAAGACCCAACTCTGGCAGATTTCTTTCTTGGTCTGTCATCCTAGTAATCATCCCTCTTTGTAGCGCTATAGCCTGTTCTCTTCTTTCTATTGAATTATTATGACTTTGAAAAATATTCTAAATATATTTTTTGGTTGCTAATTTTCCTATTGGGATAATTACTTGTATTACCTTGTACCCTGATGTTCCTATCAGGAGAATTATCCAAAGTCATGAGGAAGTCCCCTCCATTGTAATTCGGGTCATTAGTACCCCAGTTTTGGTTACTCAAGCCTACACAACTGAATTAGGATTACTCAGGCCTACATAACTGAGTCTAATATTAAGTGAATGAAAGAATATAAATAGAGGCGCGGAACTCCTCATTTGAGACACACACACTCACTTATGTAGCACATCATAGAGAGAGAAAGAGCTGTAGTTGGAGAAGAAGGAAGATGAGTCTTTTTTGTTTTACCTTTTATCTTTTTGGGGCATCTATATTCAAGAAGATTTTGCTGGGTTTTTCCCATTATGGTTTTCCCAGGATAAATCTTTGTGTTCTTTTTGTGTGGTTGTGCTTGTCCATATTTCAGTGATCTTTTGGCTTATGGATATGCTGTTATGATGCTAAATGTTTTAAGATCTGATATAACCATTAAAAATTCAACATGGTATCAGAGCCACCTTGAAAGAAGACATTGTGCAGCTGAAGAAACTAAGGATTCTTAATTTTTGGGTCTCTCTCCACAATCCCTGCAAATTCACTTTATCACAGTTGGAGAGATTCTCGCTGTGATCTGTGAGATTACAACAAAATTTCCATTATTGGTAGTACGTTTACAAACGTAATGAACATAATCAAATGATATTAGAATACAAGATTAAGAATTGGTGGGACCGTAAGATAGCAAATTATTTTCAAAACTATGCAAGGAGAAATAGATTGACCATTGCTCAGGCAAAGGAAAAAATATTCACTGTAACACAGGAGAAGTTTGTAGAATCGGTACCTCAGCTTTTGAAAAAAATTCTGGATGAAAGAACTGGAAGAAACTAAGGACAAAGAGCTATTGGAGAAACTGATCTGAGAGGGATGAACAAAATTGTTGAAGTGGTTTGGAAAGATCATAGACAAATTATACAAGGAACAAGCTGTGGAAGAAAGAACTTCGGTCAAAAGTGTTCAGAAAAGGTTTTATACAGACCTCATCGAGCAGATCCTTTGCTCCTTACCGATCCTTTTGTTCAAATTCCTAATAGAAAAGGGAGTGGGCCATATCGTAGAACCTCCTCTATCACTACATGAACCACTACCAAATTCTAACTAGGTGGAGAAATAGAAGAGGTGGGAAAAAATCATTGCTGAAAGGAAGTGGGATTACTTCCTAAGCAAATAAACAGAACTATATGAGCTTTCTAAAGCATTGGGTAGGCTATGGGGGTGTAGCTTGGCATATTTCAGGGTAAAGTTAAAAGCATTCTATTTGACTAAAGAAAATACCATCACCAACAATGAAAATTCAACCTAAAAAGGAAATCGAACGAATAGTGACACACAAAGGTATGATGGATTTACAAAGAGTAGAAAGAGAGAAGAGGCTGAAAAGAAGGGAAGAAAATGTAGAATTTTTAATGGTTATATCAGATCTTAAAAAATTTAGCGTCATAACAGCATAACCATAAGCCAAAAGATCACTGAAAGATAGACAAGCACAACCACACAAAAATAACACAAAGATTTATCCTAGGAAAACCCTAATGGGAAAAACCCAGCAAAAGCTTCCTCAATATAGATGCCCCAAAAGTATAAAAGGTAAAACCCAAAAGACTAATCCTCCTTCTTCTCTAGCTACAACTCTTTCTCTCTCTTTGATGCGCTACACAAGTGAGTGTGTGTGTCTCAAATGAGGAGCGCCACACCTCTATTTATAATCTTTCGTTCACTTAATATTAGACTCAATTATGTCGACTCGAGTAACCCTAATTCAGTTATGTAGGCTCTAGTAACCATAGTTGGGGTACTAATGACCCAAATTACAATGGAGGGAACTTCTTCATGACTTTTGGTAATTCTCCCAATAGGAACATCGAGGACCACAAAATATATTTAGAATATTCTTCGAATTTCCAATAATTCAACACTCCTCCTTAATGAGAAGGGTATTCTACAACAACATCAACAACAACAATAGTAGGCGAAGGAGGGAATAATCAACATCATCATCATGGTGACACATCTATAGATCATCGAAAGCTTTTCATCATCTTCAACATATAGTCTTCATCTTCAATATTCAGCAGCAACAACACTTTGACCGCTCGATCGAAAACAACATCATCAATATTTTAATATTTTCAATCAGCAATCATCATCATCAATAATACTTTGATCAACAGCAACATTATCAACAATACTTTGATTTCTTGATCAGCAACATCATCATCATCAGCAACATTAATTTTATGTTTCGATCAACAATATTATCATCATCATACCCTGAGCTTTTGATCAACATCATCATCATCATCATATTCTAAACTTTTGATCAGTAACATCATCATCATCACATTCTAATATTTCGATCAGTAACATCGTCATCATCACATTCTGATCTTTTGATCAGTAACATCATCATCATCATCACATTCTGATCTCTCAATTAGTAACATCGTCATCATCACATTCTGATCTTTTGATCAGTAACGTCATCTTCATCACACTCTGATTTTCGATTAGTAACATCGTCATCATCACATTCTGATATTTCGATTAGTAACATCATCATCATCATCACACTCTGATCTTTCAATCAGAAACATCATCATCAACAGCAGCAACCTCCAATCCATAATACGAAGACAAAAGTATTTGAATCACTGTTGGACTTAAATTCCAAGGATGATACAATCCTACCACATTCTCGATATCCAAGGCCACTGGATACAATTACGGGATAATCACTCCCTATCACTTTAGGACTATGTCCGAGGATGATGCAATCCTACCACATTCATGGGGACCAAAATCTTCGGATGCATTCTGAACAAACGTTTAGGGATGATGCAACCCCACCACATTCATGGGGTCCAAAATCTTCAGATACATTTTGAACAGAAGTTCAGGGATGATGCAATCCCACCACATTCATGGGGACCGAAGCCTCTGGATACATTTTGAACAAAAGTTCAGGGATGATGCAATGCCACCACATTCATGGGGACCAAAGCCTGTGGATACATTTTGAACAGAAGTTCAGGGATGATGTAATCCCACCACATTAATGGGGACTGAAGCCTTCAGATACATTTTGAACAGAAGTTTAGGGATGATGCAATCCCACCACATTCTCGAGGACTGAAGTCACCAGATCATTTTTGGACAAATGTCCCAGGATGATACAATCGCTTTTTATTCTCGAGGACTGAAGTCACCAGATCACTTCTGGACAAATGTCCCAGGATGATACAATCCCTCTTCATTCTCAAGGACCGAAGTCATCAGATCACTTTAGGACAAATGTCCAGGGATGATACAATCCCAGTACTACACCACTGCTCCCCCTTTAGAGGAAGGTCTTTCTGAACAACACCAATATTGTCATGAAAGTATTCAAACTTCTCCTGAGATAGAGGCTTCATCAACACATCAGAAACTTGTTCATCAATACTCGCATAATAGAGCTTTATGGCTCCCTTCTGCATCATATCTCGAATGTAGAAATATCGTATTTCTATGTACTTCGATCTGTCATGGAACACTGGGTTCTTTGTCATCTTTATACAACTTTGGTTATCACATAGAATCATGGTAGTATCCAACTCTAGGTTGAATAACCTTGACATGAGCTTCCAAATCCACATGGCTTCACAACTAGTAGAGAAAGCTGCTATATATTCTGCTTCAACTATGCTAAGAGAAACACTGGACTGTTTCCTGCTAAACCATGAAATCATAGTAGATCCCAGACTATAACATCTACCTGATGTGATTTTCCTGTCCGAGACACTTCCATCCCAATCTGTATCCATGTAGCCATACAATCTGTACCCATGGCTTCCATCATAGTATAGACCAAAGTCTATAGTCCCTTTCAGATATCTCATCACATGTTTTGCAGCTACCTAGTGAACCCATCTAGGTTGAACTAGATATTGAATCAGAGTGTTCATAGCAAAACAAATGTTAGGTCTTGTATTTGTTAGGTACATCAATGACCCAATGATATGTTTGTATTGAGTCACATGCACTAACTCTGATGATTCATCAGCTAACAACTTCAAGTTGGAATCCATGGGTGTGGCCATGGCTTTGCATTCCAACATATCGAATCTTTTCAATATCTCTACTGCATACTTTCCCTGGTTGAGAAAGATTCCTTCTGAACTTTGCCATACTTCCAAACCTAGGAAATAATGCATTAACCCAAGGTCTTTCATCTCAAATTCTTGGGCGAGTTTCTTCTTGCTTTCCATAATCTGTTTCTCATTCCCTATCAAAAATAAATCATCCACATATAAGAATAGTATGACAGGCTCATCTTCTATAACCTTGAAGTAAAGGTTAGGATTGACTTTACTCTTGGAAAATCCCATGCTTGTCAGGAAATTATCTATTCTTCCATTCCAAGCTCTGGGAGCTTGCTTCAGGCCATATAGGGCTTTCTTCAACTTGCATACATGAGTTCACCTATCTTCAACTTCAAATCCTTGTGGCTGCTCTATGTATACTTATTCTTCAATCACACCATTTAGGAAGGTTGTTTTCACATCCATATGGTGTAAATACCACTTCATCATGGATGCAAGTGCCATGATAGCTTTAATTGAAGTATATCATGTTAATGGGGAAAATGTCTCTTCATAATCAATTCCCTCTTTCTGAGAGAAACCTCTGGCCACAAATCTTGCTTTATACTTCTCGATACTTTTGTCAGCTGCATGCTTTATCTTGTAGATCCATTTGGAGGATACTACACTCTTTCCTTCTGGTTTGAGTATTGTATCCCAAACATCATTCTATTATTCTTTCATCATAGAATCTTCCATGAATTCATCTTGTCAAGTCATCAACATATCCTAGTATTCTACATTCAACCTTGAAGGTTGGAACCCACTTTACTCTTGGTAATGTCTCAATCCATCAGGAAGTTGTCCATCATCTCATACCATGTCAAACTCAGAGGTATTCTGTAGTCATCCCCCCTGAAGCGAAGCATCATCTTCCCTCTTCATTCTGTATAGGTGGTTCTCTACTCGATATATACTTCTAGTGGGTCTAGTGAATAGAGTATGCCATGTCATAGTCTATTCTTTCCGAGGCAAACCATGAACCTTGCTTTGTTGTTGTAGATCCATATGGAAGATACTAAAGACTTCCATTTAGGTCTCAAAACCATATCATAGATATCATTCCCCATGATTGACTATTACTGTTTGATAATAACTTCTTTCATACCCAAAAAGGTTAGCATCAATGATGTCACCCAACTATGTTACACAACTAGAGTGTGTCTGAGGCCTCTTACTTTGGTTTGGAAGTATCCCCATTATTTTCTTCATCTTGAGTTATCTCTTGTACCCATGGTGGTCTTCATCCTTCAAGGTGGATCTACTGCTCTCTGAATCTCTTTCTTCCATCACGGTGTCTCTGACCCTGGGAGCTTCAAATTCATGTTTATTGGAGTGAATCTTGAATTGTCTTCACTTGTTCTTTGGAACAAGTCTTATACTTCTTTTCTTGTAGGTGGTTGTACAAGACCTTTCCTATAAGTCAAATTCATTTTTTACATGTTTAGAACTTCTCGCTGCTCTATCCACAAGTCTTTAAAATTAAGGTCTCTCTAACAAACCCTTGAACTCTCGGTTTCAATGCCGCAACGAAAAAAAAAAAGTTTATGGAAGAAAGTCTTCATTTTCTTCACCATAACTTTAATGCAAGGGTCATTTTGCAAAAATAAATATTTTTTCAAGGCATAATAAATTAGATCTTTTGTTTAACTACATTGTACATCACAATGAAAGAATATATTTGCATATAAAATATGTAGTTCTTTCCTGCTATGTAGTACTTGTCAAATTGAAATCTAACAACCATTGTATATCTTCATATCTATAATATATATAGACATGTCTTTCTTGTGTTACCTTTCTTTTCATTCATTTAATTTACTAGGATGATTCCATACAATATAATAAAAACATTTTTTTAATATACTATAATTTAATGTCAATGTCTGGCCATTCAAAGACATGTTGAAAATTCTACATATATATTATAGATATAAAGATATACAATTGTCGCTTGATTTCAATTACACGACCAGAAAGGCAAGTTTCTAAAAGAAAGTCTTAACTTTCTTGATCATTACTTTGATGCAAGGTTTGATATGAAAAAGAATTTTTTTTTGCAAGGCATATTAACTTGCATCTTTTGTTGAACTAATTGTAAATCACTATGCAAAAATAAATTTGAATGTAAGATCTATGGTTATTTCTTGGTACGTATCTACTTTCCTTTTTAGTTGTGGCATTGAGATCGAACGGCCATTTGTTGAGGCCTAGAAAATCGTAGGTAACAATAGTTAGGGATTCTCCCCAATAAACGTTCCCAACTAGCCCGTTATTGTTTGGTATGGGGAATCCATCTGGTTTACGGTCCGGCTACCGTAGGTCAAGTAACAAATTAAAACGTTTTACCAGTTATGGCCCAGTCCACCGTGTATATTTTTTGTTTTTTTGTGTTTAAGTATGATGTGCAAGTGCCTATCTAAAAATGCAGATTTGATAGAGATAACAAGGAGTGTCACAATGTGATGCACAGGTTCTTACCTCTCGTCTTAACTCTCTCGCAACTAAATCACACACAACAAGAAAATAAATTTAACCAACTAACCTATCCCTAGGGAGCATAATTATTAGTTATCAATGAGTAATGTATTTCTCTGCATGCATTAAGGAAAATTACAGATAGATGTTACTTATTTCAGAACACATGAACATTAATAGATATATGAACCACACGATATCTTATTGTTTATGACAACCTTCATTACTCACAATGGAAATTTCATAGAATAAACTGGAGTGCTTTCATAACATGAAAAGAAAATCACTGAGTTAGAACGATCTCACAATTAATGGAAGTAAGCTAAAAATGAAATAGTTCACATTCAACTGATCCATAGCAAAACATTTGAAACATTCCACCAATATTTCTCCAGTAGGAAACTTGTAATTCTTTATTTCAAAAGGAAATAGTTCTTCTTACAATATACTCTCACAAATGATCTAGAAAAACTTTCCTCTTCTCTATCTAAACTCTCCTTTACTTATACAAAAAAGCAAAACCTTTGGGCTACCCCAACCTTTCAATTCTAAATTTTTTGTCTTGTAGTATGTGCCCATAATTCATACAACATGTTATATTTTAAATTAAAATTTAATAGAACTTTATGAAGAGGGACTAGCTTGGTCACTGATGATATTTTTCCAAGCCTGGGTTTCTGCTGCTATCGATCTGCTCAATAATCTGTTGGTCTTTTTGAGATCCTGTTAATCTCAGACTTTCACTTTCTTCTTTTATTTTCTTTATCTCTACTTCCTCTTTTCTCTTTCTCTCCTCCTCTTCCTTCCTTGCTGCTTCCTCTACATCTCTCTTTCTTTCTTCTTCTTCATTCTTCAACCAACTCTATGTCATAAACACAACATGTTCTTAGACCATTAAGCTTCTACCAAAATAACAAAACTGTATCAATCTATTTACCTCCTCCATATGCATTCTGTAAAATAAACTATACACAGTATTTAATGCATGAAAAGACAGAATGACAAGGCAAAGAAATCCTGCAAGTTTGTGTGTTGAAATCCTCTAAGTCCATTGTCCAAAACTAAAATCACAAGCCCGATAGAACAGACTCTTAATCTCAATCCAGGCCGCATCTGGACTAACTCGAAATCCTTCGATGAAAGCATGAACCATAACAATGTAACTACCAATCCTCAAATCACCAAACCCAAAATTGTGCTCTTCATCTCGGAAAAAACCTTGACTCGACCAAAACCCACGAAAAACCTCCATGATCCCATAAAATAGAGTAAAAGCACACAGAATCGGCGGGAAAACCCTATCGACAGTTGAAAACTCTAATCGTCGAAAGGATAGTTTGATCGATAGCTACAACAGTGGATTCACAAATGCATTAGTAGGTTAGTTCACTAGACAGCCGCAATGGTGGGCCACAAAAAGATTATGAGTTCCGCAACAAAATAAATATATCCGCTATCGAAAACTCTAAGGCTAAAGGTCGGAGATTCAACCCTAAGCACATCCACAGTGTCGGTGATGCAAGCCTAAGCGCCACCATGGTCATGTACTGGAGATCAGAGGGACTACCTACTAAACACATCGGCACCGAAGAGCGAAAAGACTAAACCCAATACTCTTTGTAGTTTCGGCAATATAAATCACTAAACACCGCCGGTATCATGTATCGGAGATTAGAACTACTAACCAATAATGCGTCGATAGGTCAAAAAACTAAACATCAAAGAGATAGTCTGATCGACAGCCGCAACGACAGATAACAAACTAACTATGGGTTCCACGGATCATAATCACTATGTATCGGTGACTCAAAATTCAAGTTTGTTGTAGTGTCTCCAATGCAAAGGACAAGCCCTCCAATAAAATTCAAACATCGTTCTGATAGCAATAAAATAAAAATCATCAGCAGTCAAAGGTTTAACAATAAAACAAATAGGAGGTAAAGTGCATTGACAAAAATAAGAACTGTTCATCATTTCCCTCCTGAAACATCGACAACATAGAGAACTAATTCCCTGACTCAAAATTCAACTAAATTCTGACAATGAAGAATCAGATCATGAAAAAATAAAAACATTAAGTGCTTGAAACACTTTCGGTTGGGTGACAGTAACACTAGCTTGTTTAACCTCTGAAACAGCGGGAAAAAATAGTCAACTAGTCATCTGACTTCCACATCAAAAAATACAAATTTATAGTAGAGGAAAAACAGAGTTCAGGAACCTAAACAATCCCAGGCTAGATAAAATTGAAAGAAGGGTCCAAAATTTTAGAAATTTTGGGAAAAAGGTTGCAGCTGCAACAATTGATGACTACCTGGCGAACACAGATCTCTGGACAACTTCTTCTTTGAGTAACAAAGTGTTTTGACAATAAATACCAACATGTTGAATTCTTCTAGATGTCTGGATTTCCCAAATGACATATGTATGCACTTTAATCATTGATGATAGTCCAATTTAGGGATAATGGGAACCAAGATTTCAAAGTCTCGATAACTCTTTTGAGGCCATGTCACATCCCCATCCCTCAGAACGGTGAAGAGGATGCGACGAACACCAAGCATAAGGGCAAACAGCCCCATGAAAAATAAGAATAGTTACCAATGCTGAAATAAAGGCTTAACAGACTGCATAACAGGAATGCTAAGATGCGTAATCCATCATAACAGAATGCATAATTCATCAATCATACAGCAGAAGCAACATGTACCTTCCAGCATTCATATGTTCATTAAAATTCATAAAACAATAGATTCAATTATAGAGATAACACGGTCAAGATTACTTATATTTTTTGATGAAGAGTTTACCCCGCAACTAGCTACGTCACTGCAACGTTCCACCCAACCATAGGCCAGCGTGCTCATCAATCTCTCAGCAACACTGCCACCCCTGAGTTGGGAATGATTCCTCCAAGGATAAGGGTCAATGTAGGATTACACATAGCCGAGGGACACAATCAGCAAACCAACACCACTGGATTTACCAGGTCATCAACAGATCGGCCAAGCTAGCACAGTCCAAAGGACAACCACTACATACCAGTAGCAAAATGACCCTTCACAGCTCTGTGAAGAAGCAAAGACGACCAGGGATAATCCCAAACAAACGATGAGCACATATCAATCCCACAAGGAAACCCAGAGTTGTTCTTGGCCCTACCGTGGCCAAAACAACTCAGCTGCAACCCAAAACCAAGGTACTCCAGCAGCCACAACACACAATGAATGATAGCAGCAATCCACAGTCCCAAAATAGGGAAACTCAACCAACATATTGGAAATCAATAGTGGCCCAAAACGAAATTGAGCACCAAAACCAACAAAACATGGGAAAGACAACAGCCCCAAAACATAAGTAGTGAGCACAGCTCACAACATGGGAAAACGACCCCAAACAGTCTGTGCGTGAGGGAACTTGCACCAGACCAAAAAACACAGAGGAAAACATACCCGATTCCACTCTATAGAAAACGTGAATGGCCACTGAAAGGAATCTCCTCTCGTAGCTGCGTCAGATCCGGCAGAACCACTGCCTGTGCATGAGGAAAATAGACCCGACCTTTGCATGAGGATCCGCCAAACAAAGATTGTACACCCTCCTCACTCAGCCCCGCATGAGGAGATGATCCCACCGTGAACCGACCAGTGCGTGAGGGAACTTAGTCGACTTTCTGCTACCTGCATCGCTACGTTGGGAGTGAATCGGTGTGAGGAAGCCGAACCTCCTCTGCACATGGATGAGTAGCAGAACGTGAGGAACCCCTAGACCATCAGGGAGAATGGAGTGAAGGCAGTCATGGGTGGAGTGTACGTGTGGGTGAAGACTGACAGTCCTACCACCCCACTCCCCAAAATCAATAATTGCCTCAACCACCATCCATAACTACCCCCAACAACAAAACCAAGTCATTGAAGAGGTTGGTGAAACACGAAAGGTGGTAAAACAAACAAGGTGGCAACACATGGGTTTTCCCCCCCATAAACCAAGGTTTGACATCCCCCACACCCTTATTCTTTGGAACCATGCCCTTTTCATTCAACGTTGCACTGTCGTAGCTGGTTGTGGTTTTAGTTTTAATTGATGTGTGTATTTACATGATGCCGAATTATAATGTGCCAAAGGGCACAATATACCATCGGCAACTATCCCCATTGCCGAAACATACACAAAACCAAATCGATGGCGGGGCTTTTTCCTGGAGCTCCTCACCATGATTAATTACAATATATACATCATGCAAATGAGGTCAAAACCGAGGACATTGCATTCCCCTCCCCCTTGGAGTAACACCGTCCTCGGTGTTCCATTACATATATAATTGCACATCAAAATTTCAAAATTGCAGATCTGTCCCACGTCCAATCATTTACTTTGAACATTCAAGACCAAGCCCCTCAGCTTCCATGGACTTCTCCTACTGGTTCTCAGCTTCTAGCTGATCCCGAAGTCTAGGAACCTTGCGGCTATTGCCTTCATCATGTTCCCTCATTAGGTAGTCCCGGTGTAAATGATGTCCTCCACATCTCCAGCATCTCACTGGCTGCTTCATCTTTACCTGCTCAATTTCCTTTGAGTCTTCATGCCTGTACCGTTTCCTATCGGTTCGCTTGGACAATTGTCCCATTGCTGATCCACCTTCCTTTCCTTTTTCGATTGCTCCCAGAAGGCTTTTCACCTCCCTTTGCAAACCAATATAGTCTTGCAAAATCTGGTGGTTCATTTCACTCTGCCTTTTCTGTATCTTGATCATCTCCCCAAGATTCTCTTGGGTCTTGGCAATCACTTGAAGGAGACTTCCAGCTAAGTCCATCAACTTTTGATCTGCTGCCATGATCAATGTGCACCACTAGGTTCCACTTTTCTCACCTATGAAATGCACCATTGAAATTCTATCAGACCAAGCATAATATAGACATTAAAATTAGTCAATTAATTTCCCCATCTGGCATGACAGTCCAAGTCTCATCAATGAGGCTTTCATATTTTTCATGCCTTCCCAACAGACACATGAGCTCATTCATGTCCATTCCTGGGTAGGGAATTAACTATTCCAGCATTCACAATTTTACTTAAGAAAATACACACATTTCATTCTCAATCATGCATGCATTCAACAATCCTTTGTTTTCACAATGCATAAACATATATATATATATAATCAAAAGGCAAGAGAGAGCTGTAAGAGTTTTTCCCCTCTTTGTTTCATTTCATCCTGGAACCCATACCACTGCTGTGGCTTTTTCATGCTCTCAGCCTATTTCACTTCACCGTGAATGCTGGACCAATCCTTCTTGGTCATGAAACTTAGTGTCTTTGGTCTATTCCAGACCTCTAAACCATGGAATCTCTCCACATGGATTGTCTCAACTGCTAGGACTCCCCCGTCTTACTAGCACCTTTTTCATTACCGCTCATTCTGATCTTTCCAGGATAGTCACATGTCCACATGCATCTCTAGGATGCTCTCATAGTCCTCGCTTCCATCGATACCTATATCCAAACATTGAATAAATTCACATGTTTAGTTTATTCTCATCGGTTTTATCTTGTTCTAGAGATAAAACATCATAACCAAATCATATACACATGTTTAGTCATAGGCAAAATAATCCAATACTTATCTGTATTGTGTGTTTCCTCGTTCGTCCACAGGATCCTGCTTCACCTTGCAAGCCTTGGGATCGCCTATGGACTTAGATGTTAGGTCAGCATGCCGGCTACCCCACAACATCAAATAATTAATGTCCAGCCAGTACACAATCATGTCAACTGGGCTTGGAACTTTTATCATGACCATTTCCAGGTCTAGGATCTACTATGGATCCTCAGGCATATAAAAGCCCATCATACACTTATACCACCAATACACTTATATCAACAATGACCCTTACTCCACAACTCCTCATAACAACCATTTACCATTTTACCTTTACTTGTTACCTTTTACCTTTAGCTTGTCAACACAAGCAACACAAGCAATACAAACAAACTCATTAGCGTTATTGCTCAAAAAATATAATCACATTTCTCATCATTCACTATCAAGTATTGAGACACCAGGAGTGCATCCACTCCCTAGAGTGTAATCAATATCGACAACCCTTTCATGACTCAACATCGAAAAAGTGTGCACTCTTCTCTGGTGTGTGCCATGTAGGCCCTATTCATACTCAAGCGATCGGTCATCATGGAAATAAAATCAAACATGTTCTGCATATGGAATTTAACAATTAAACATGCATATTCTTAGCAAGGGTCACAGAACACTTATCCATTTGCCGTCACAGTATGCCTTTGTTAAGGAGGAATGGAGGCTCCTTAACAGTCCCTCAGTTTTCCATCCCAACTCCTTTTTACATTTCCCATTCACACATGTCTTACCGACATAACCCATACCATCTCACTCATGTTATGACCAAACATGCAGTGCAGATGAGACATTTCCAGAATGTCCAATGGCGTTTCACTCGAAACCCATTTCCAAGGGAAAACCTTCCCATGAAGTTTGGATTCTGCAGGCCATCACACATGGTCTTCCTACAGTGTGTACCCCTGACACATTCATCAAATAGCCAAACAGTCAATCATTACCTGATACTACAATCCAAATTGATTGTTCCATAAGCAAGCAATGACATTAGAAATCAAATTCATTAGGAATTTGCAATTCTATCTACTACAGAAATTGACTTGTTCAATTGTGGGTTTCTTGTAAGCAGCACTACTATGCCCATTACAATTTTATGCTTACTATCATAACTTGAATACCCACTTACCATGAGTCCCTCCTGACACAATATTACACAATCCAACAATGATTAATAGTCGTCAGCAATTCCTTTAAATTCGAAATTCACAATTCAAATTTAACAGTCCAACTATTATGCACATCAACTATTTTCACAACCATGAGACTCTTCTCATAAAGTTTGGCTCTTTTTACATGGTAGATTATGGCATTGGTCAGGGTCTTACCTCTCACTGCCATGCTCGAAATAATCTACCTGAACCCTGAGTTTCAATCAACCAAACACAATCTTGTGCAAGCCAAATAGTGGCTAGTAATTGTCAGCAATTTCTTAAATCCGAAATTCACAATTCGAATTTAACAACCCATTATGCATACCAACTACTTTTACAACTATGGGATTCTTCTCATACATGGTATATTCTAGCATTGGTCAGAGTCTTACCTCACACTGCCATGCTCGAAATAATCTACCTGAAACATAAGCTTCAACATCCAAACACAAGCTTATGCAAGCCAGTAGTGACTAGTAGTTGTCAGTAATTCCTTAAATTTGAAATTCACAATTCAAATTTAATAAGCTCTTTCACATGGTAGATTCTGGCATTGGTCAGGGTCTTACCTCTCACTGCCATGCCCAAAATAATCTACCTGAAACATGAGCTTCAATCAACCAAACACTTGGTAAGTTTGGATGCATATAACATTTTCATTGCTACAACCATCACTGAAGCATTTTCAGAATTTATAAAATTCAAATACTTCTAGCTGTTAGTCACATCAATATATTCCAAAACTCTTTTACTTCATGCAATCATGATCATACTAACATTGCAAGGTATAGTCACAGCATTCATGCAATTAGATGAAAGGTTTAGATACTCCTTACTTCACAAGCGTATCATTCATAACACCTTGCTCTTCCATAGAACATTTCTGGCAATCAATTGATCATGACTATCTTGCATTCATAACAACCTTTGAAATGGCTCCTGAATTGTCATCATTTCAGTCATTAGTCGTTCCTAATGTCACATGCATTCATCTCGATGCATTCAACATACCATGCATGGCCTAACCATGTCCACTTCATATAGGATGCATCACTATAATCAATGTCATCAACATATATAGGCATGACACCTTTCTACATCCCAAGATTTTCATGGTATGAGGTATCTCACCTTTACCAATCCATGGAATTGTCATAAGTAAACTCTTACCTGCATGGGTCATACTTACACCCTTAACATGACCAATTTGGTTGGTCCTTGTAGGAGATTGCAGAATTTTTCTCACCAACTTTTGCTATGGACTTGTTGCTTTACCCCTTTCTCCAGAGGGTTGCTACTCACATTCATCAGCTTCAGCAACATATTCATCTGGGTCCATGTCATCGTTGGTTTTCCCACTAATTCCAACATCAAAGCAATGATTATCATTAGTGGTTCATTATAAATATATGATTTCCAATATTCTTACCAACATGCAATATCCTATGCATGCAATACATATCCTCATGCATTTCAAGCATAAACTTAGGAAATGTAACACATTCAACAGGACAGGTTTTTAAGGAAACTTCCCTTTTCAAGTCTTTCATCCTGGCATGAAACTACTCTTCCATACAACAACTGATTAACTTCATAGTCCTTGCTACCCCTGGGTATGAACTGTCCAGACTTGTCCATTTGATAGCAGCGGCCATCATTAGCACTTTGTTGCTTCATGCTCAGATTCTGGTGACTTTCCCCTGTCCCCTACTGGATAAGCTTTCCAATGCCTATCCACATGCTTCATTCTGACCTCGGATGTGAAAACCACACCACTTCTAAGAATGAAGACTTTCACTCGTTTTAGGCAAAACACACAACGGTATTCGGGTCTGGAATGTTAACTTCAGCCATTTGTAGGAGCAAGTCTAGGAAGATTCAGGAAAAAATTTCTATTGGGCGAAGTCAGTGCATACAATGAGGAACACTCATTAACTTGCGGATATCATTTCTGATGCACCGTCCATCTTTTATGAATTCTGGGTTCTACTAAATTGCCCAAAACATAGAATCTTCTTTTTGCACAATATGGCGCATTAGATCACTGCCACTTTCTCAATTTTCAGCCCTTAAAATCCACTGAAAAACCACTGAAAATTCCTCCAAAAAACAACTGAATTTTCCTTTGTTCAATCGGGTCTCTTCCCCAATTATTCTTCCGCAGAATCGGCTCTCAAACCATTTCTCTTCCACAGAATCGGCTCTTGGAACCATTTTGTCTTCTGAAAAATCAGCTCTCGGAACCATTTTCTCTTCCGCAGAATCGGCTCTCGGAACCATTTTCTCTTCCACAGAATTGGCTCTCAAAACACTTTCTCCTTTCGATCGGCGTCAGTAGCCTTTCTGATCGGAAGCCTTAATGCTTTCGCTTCCGCAATGGCGGCTCACGAAATGCTATCTTCTTCCAATCGACGGACGACTTTCCATACTTTAAAAAAATTTTAAACTTAACTTTCCTCATGGCATCGACTGCATTTCTCATTGGCTGGCTAGTGTCTTTGGCTTCCACAATGGCTGCATGCAGAACACTTTTTGCTTCTGACGGCCGATGTTTTTTGGACTTAGAGAAATTTTCAAAAATTTTCCCTTTAGTCTTCCTTTGGTACCTGATCGACATCGACAGGCTTTCTCATCGGAAGACTCAATGCTTTCCACTTCCACAACCGCGGTGCACAAACCACTTTCTCTTCCGATTGGTGAACTAACTTTTGACTGGCATCGGCGTCCGCAACCTTTTCACATCGAAATACTTAGTGCTTTCACTTCCGCAATGGAGGCTCATGAACCACTTTCTCTTTCGACGGCCAATCGTTACTTAGAAAAATTTCAATCTTTTGAACTTTCTTTCACGGCGTCGGCTGTCTTTCTGATCGGTTGGCTAGTGTCTTTGGCTTCCACAACGGTGAAACGCCAAACCACTATTACTTTCGATTGGCACTTACTTAGACAATTATAAACTTCCAGCATCGGCGCTCTTTCCACATCGGAAGCTTAGTTCCTTTGTCTTCTGCAACGGCGGATGCACCAAGAATTTCTTCTTCCGATGGTTGACGACTTTCCATACTTAGAATATATTTTTTTCTTTCTAACTTTCTTGTGGCATCGGCAGTCGAGGAACTTACCCATCGGATGCCTAACCATTTCTCCATCTGCAACGGCGGAATGCATAACCCTTTCTTCTTCTGGCGGTGGTCTTAACATTTTTTTGACGGCGTCGGCGATCGAAAGACTTTTTCGTCAGATGCCTAGTCGTTTAGACTTCCGCAACGACGGTGCACAAGCCATTTTCTCTTCTGCAACGGCGGAAGTCCACTTCACTAATTGTTCTGATACGAAACACTAATACAAAAATTTTCACGGTTCTCTTCAACTGTTCCGTTGGGCATGCTCCGCTTAGCGCTTCCACTACGTCGGAAGTCCTTCCGCCTAGCTCTTTCGTAATGGCGGAAGTCAATTCCCCTAAGTGTTATGCTGACTATTCAACACTTCGGCGAATTTCCTTCCAATTTTCTTCCACCGGCATACTTCTGCCTAACTCTTCCACTACGGCAGAAGTCCATTTCACTAACCCTTCCGTCGTTTTGGAGGAGCTTTCCACTAGCTCTTCTGATTGTCAACACTTATGCAATTTTTTTTTTAAGTTTGTTGCTGTTCTGCTAGACAGAGAAGGTAATTCTACCTTCTGCCACTGCATCCTTCATGGCCCATAGAGGTCCACTGTTGCAACCTTGACCTCTAATACCATAATGTCACGTCCCCATCCCTCAGACCGGTGAAGAGGACACGACGAACACCAAGCATACGGGAAAACAACCCCATGAAAAATAAGAACAGTTACCAATGCTGAAATAAAGGATTAACAGAATGCATAACAGGAATGCTAAGATGCATAATCCATCATAACAGAATGCATAATTCATCAATCAAACAACGGAAGCAACATGTACCTTCCAGCATTCACATGTTCATTAAAATTCATAAAACAATAGATTCAATTGCAGAGATAACACGGTCAAGGTTACTTATCTCTTTTGATGAAGAGTTTACCCCGCAACTAGCTACGTCGCTACAATGTTCCACCCAACCATAGGCCAACGTGCTCATCAATCTCTCAGTAACACTGCCACCCCCGAGCTGGGCATGATTCCTCCAAGGATAAGGGTAAATGTAGGCTTACACATAGCCGAGGGACACAATCAGCAAACCAACACCACTGGGTTTACCAGGCCATCAACAGATCGGCCAAGCCAGCACAGTCCAAAGGACAACCACTGCATACCAGTAGCAAAACAACCCTTCACAGCCCTGTGAAGAAGCAAAGATGACCAGGGATAATCTCAAACAAATGATGAGCACAGCTCAATCCCACAAGGAAACACAGAGTTGTTATTGGCCCTACCGTGTCCAAAACAACTCGACTGCAACCCAAAACCAGGGTACTCCAGCACCCACAACACACAATGAATGATAGCAACAATCCACAGTCCCAAAATAGGGAAACTCAGCCAACAGATTGGAAATCAGCAGTGGCCAAAAATGAAATTGAGCACCAAAACCAACAAAACGTGGGAAAGACAACAGCCCCAAAACACAAGCAGTGAGCACAGCTCACAACATGGGAAAACAACCCCAAACAGTCTGTGCATGAGGGAACTTGCACCAGACCACAAAACATAGAGGAAAACATACTTGATTCCACTCTGCAGAAAACGTGAATGGCCACTGAAAGGAAGCTCCTCTCCTAGCTACGTGAGATCCAGCAGAACCACTGCCTGTGCGTGAGGAAAACAAACCCGACCTCTGCATGAGGATTTCCCAAATAGAGATCGCACACCCTCCTCACTTAGCCCCGCGTGAGGAGATGATCCCAGTGTGAACCGACCAGCGCGTGAGGGAACTTATTCGACCTCCTGCTACGCACGTCCCTATGTTGGGAGTGAACTGATGTGAGGAAGCCGAACCTCCTCTGCACGTGGATGAGTAGCAGAACGTGAGGAACCCATAGACCCTTAGGGTGAATGGAGTGAAGGCAGTCATGGGTGGAGTGTACGTGTGGGTGAGGACTAACAGTCCTGCCACCCCACTCCCCAAAAGCAATAACTGCCTCAACCACCAGCCATAACTACCCCCAACAACAAAACCAATTCATTGAAGACGTTGGCGAAACAAGAAAGGTGGAAAAACAAACAAGGTGGCAACACATGGTTTTTTCCCCCCATAAACCAAGGTTTGACATCGCCCACACCCTTATCCTTTGGAACCATGCCCTTTTCATTCAACGTTGCACTGCCATAGCTGGTTGGGGTTTTAGTTTTAATTGATGTGTGTATTTACATGATGCTGAATTATAATGTGCCAAAGGGCACGATATACCATCGACAACTATCCCCATTGCCAAAACATACACACAACCAAATCGATGGTGGGGCTTTTGCTTGGATCTCCTCACCATGATTAATTACAATATATACATCATGCAAACAGGGTCAAAACTGGGGACATTACAGGCCAGGGATATGAATTTCATTTTTTTACCTCTGTCTTCGAGTAGCTCCCAAATTGGACACCACAGGATTGTAA
The DNA here is from genome assembly GCA_001517045.1 of Pseudotsuga menziesii. NCBI lineage: Eukaryota > Viridiplantae > Streptophyta > Pinopsida > Pinales > Pinaceae > Pseudotsuga > Pseudotsuga menziesii. The sequence goes on from LPNX010938941.1 coordinate 569,176, forward strand.
CATATGGTAAACAAAAATATTCGTTTATTCCTCATTCCCATGCCATTTTGCACTTTTGTGCTTTTGGACTTTTTTTCCTTTCTAAGTCCTCCTTCATGCCTTCTTTCTAAATTTTTTATTCAGGCTCCTCCATCCATAGTGTCCTTTTTTGTGAGAGATGTATTGATTTTTTCAGCTCACGGATGGAGAAGAAGTTTGGAAATATTGTACTCTTATGGTTCAGTACTTTGCTTTGATACATATTCCTTTCTTAGGAGATTTTGACTCTTATTTTCCTTTTGGATTTCAATTCTTGGCATGTGATCATTTAAATATAATATATTGTTTACCATGCTTCCTCTCCATGGGTCTTTTGCTGTCACCCCCTAAGACAATTTTTTAAATGTGAGATGGATGGAGCCTCGAAATAGTATTCCAGACCTTTTGATCCTGATTTATTTTACAAGGATTAAGTAGGACTTCAATGTGTTCATAGATGTTTGGGAAAACTACTGAACTAGAAGAATTTCTTTCAAATAAATCAATAGTACACAGTCTTATAATCAAGAATTTTAGTTAATCCAGGATTCTGATGAACTCCGTGTAGCCAAAAGTTTGCTTCTTTATTAAAATCAATCAAACCCTAACTGAAATAAGAAAAATTAAGCAAATCAAAATAAAACAAGGCAATCATTTTATTTATGTACAAGACAACCAAGAAATAAAAATCAAGAAACATAAAGTTGGAGAACTAAACCACTAACTAGCCACCCCTGTAAATCTTGCAACTTGTGAGTTAAGGGGCTAGGATTGACTGCAATTTGAAAAGGCCTACCCATTATCTATCTCTACCGAAGTTGAATTAAAAACTACATCTTAAACTAAATCTACTATTTTACAGTCAATCTCATCAGCCCGTGAAAATTGGAGATTGGGCTAGGTGTCAGGTGAAATTTTGGCTTCTTCAGCTTGGTAATTTCTCGGTTCTAGTTCAATGAAGTAATTTCCCAACATAGAATTCACTGGTTCATTCTTTCCTCCAAACAAGTGACATTGTATTCGATTTGAGGTTCTATTAATACTTTTATCTGATTGGGACTTCCCTTATGAGGCAACCACAGACGTGACCAATCTGATGCAAAATATCCATCTAGCCTTACTGACCAATCTTGACTCAAAACCAGTCCATAAGCATCAGGAATGTCTTCTACTACAATATCAATGTACTGACATACCTTTTCATTTGTATATAAGCGAATTAGAGCATCTTCCATTTCCCTGATTACTTTCACAGCTAGACTGTCTAACTAAATAACATGTGAGGTAGATGTTTTAGGTTTTCCATTGATCTTCTTGCAGACTAAAAGTGGCATAACATTAACTGATGGCCCTGAGTCCACTAAATAGTTTTGCACATTATAATTGAAAATCTCAAAAGTTAGGAGAAATCGTGGGGTTTTATACTTAGACTTACCTCCCACACTTGCTTCACCAAATTCTTCTTCAGGTTGGTTGTCAGTGGGAACCTCTTCTTCAGGTACTTCAATTTATTTTAACAATTTTTCTTTCTGCTGAGGTACATTACACATTTCAAACAATGAGATATTTTCCTTAGCTTCCACAATATCATACCCCATCTCATGTTCCTTGAGATTCTTTTTTATATTATCAATCTTATCTTCAATAGGATTAACAGGGATGTTAATTTTCTTCAGATCCTAACTCGTACTGGAAAATTTAGGTATTTTATCCATTGTATGTTAGTTTTTCAACATTTAAGCTAGCATTATGTTAAGATCTTTTCACTGAGAGAATAACAAGTATAGCAATCACATAAGCACATCACAAGAGACAAGAGACACAAAGATTTTAGGAGGGGAAACCATAAATGGAGAAAACCCCTCAACTTCCTCTAAGATAGTATCACCACAAGATGTGATCCCAAAACAGTAAGATGACCTCCCAACACAACATCAGCCTTCTGTCTTCTATCAAGCCAAAGTATTTCCTTCTCCAAAGGTGCGCCATACTTGAGAGAGCAAGTGATGTAATTCACAAGTGATAAATAGAGAGACTCACCCTCTCTATTTATATTAGTCCATTCACTTGAATTACCATTTCTCATGTAGGATCGACCTAATAATTACTACTCGAGCCTACACCTTAATTAGTGTATAATAACTCAAGTGCCCCATAACTATGGGGACTTACCTAATGACTTGAAATGACTTTATTACATTATTAATCCTCCCGATCGGAACATCGGGGCATGACCACATGACTCAAATACATAATAGAAACATCCCGGAATAAACATCGGGTTACAATATATATAAAATACATATAAGAATACATTCCGAAGTTACATATACATCAACACTCCCTCTTAACTAGGAAGGTATTCTTTCGACACAATTTTTTAGCACTGGTCTTCTTCTCTGTATGAGCTGGATCTTCTGGTCATCTTCATCTTCAAGTCATCTTCATCTTCAAGTCATCTGGATCTGGATCATCTCTCGATCTGGATCATCAAAAAAATGGCATCACTGGGTCTAGATCATCACTCGATCTGGATCAACATCACTGGACTGGATCTGGATTATCTCTCTGGACAGGATCTGGATCATCTCTCGATCTGGATCATCACTGCTGGATCTGGATCATCACTCGATCTGGATCTCTCGGAGTCATCATAACTGGATCTGTATCATAGCTCGATATGGATCTCCTTTGGTCATCATCATGTGTGTACTATCTTGTCATAGGAAGTTCTACAGAGCCAGCCCTTTTTCATGCTGGATGTAGGCCCACCACATACAGGTCTTCATCATCACCGGCCATACTGTGGAATCCTCAGGACTTATTACGTGCGTCACAAAACCTCGAAATAGCATCCCAGGCTATTACGAGCACACAACTCTACCTATAGTATCTCCCAGGGCTCCGAATTACATGTGACCTCACCACAAAACCTCGCAAGAGCATCCCAGGCTGTTACGAGCACACAACTCTACCTATAGGATCTCCCAGGGCTCCGAATTACATGTGGTCATGGAAAAACCTCGCAAGAGCATCCCAGGACTGATTACGGGCACACGGCCCAACCTAACAGATCTCCCAGGGAACCGAATTACATGCCATAGGACAAAACCTTGAAAGAGCATCTGCTAGATATCCCAGGGAACCAAATTACATGCCATAGGAAAAACCTTGAAAGACTATCTGTAGACCTCCCAGGGCTCCAAATTACATGTCCTCCCAGAGAAAAACCTCGAAAGAGCATTTTCCAGATGTCCCAGGGCACTGAATTACATGCCATAGGAAAAACCTCGAAAGACCATCTGCAAATCTCCCAGGGCTCCGAATTACATGCTCATCTGCACAACCTGATCCACGGCCATAGAGTATCAACCTGATACTCACCATACATCATCCTGATGTACTCATGATCATCCTGATCATCATCACTGCAACATCCTGCTGCATATCATCTGGAGCAACATCCTGAAGCTCATCATCCATGATCATCTTGATCATATAGTGCGTCTACCTGATGCATACCAAGTATCTATCATCATACATGATCTACCTGACCATACAATGTATCCACCTGATACATATATAGATACATGGTCCAAGCATCCAACATGATGCATATACCAAAACACATACACACATATAATGATCCAACTGATCATATCCAATCAGAAACCAGAACATCATCCTGATGCTCATCATCCAGTGCTTACATCCACAGCCATGTGAAGGATCCCCCTTCCAACATGCTTGGAATGGCTTCAGCAAATGTGTCCATCACTTATTCCTCGAAGTATCCTCGATTTGAAGCATGCCAAGTCTCTCTCTGAAGTACTCGAACTTCACCCTGGCTAGTGGCTTCGTCAGCACATCTGCAATCTGCTCGTCCGTCGCAACATACAGGAGCTTCAAAGCTCCTCTCTGCACCATATCCCTGATATAGTGATATTTGATCTCTATGTGTTTCGACCTGTCATGAAACACTGCGTTCTCGGACAACTTCACACAACTTTGGTTATCAAAGAAGATACTAGTAGCCTCCAACAGGAGATCAAATAACTCAGACAGTAGCTTCCGTAGCCATACTGCCTCACAACTAGCTGAACAAGCTGCAACATACTCTGCTTCAGCTGTACTTAGTGCCACACAGGATTGCTTCTTGCTAAACCAAGAGATCACACCTGATCCCATACTGAAGCAACATCCTGAAGTACTCTTCCTGTCGATGGCACTGCCTGCCCAATCTGAATCAACATAACCCTCTAGGTTAATCTTCTGATTCGCATCATACTTGAGCCCATAATCAATTGTACCCTTCAGGTACCTTAGAATATGCTTTGCAGCAATCAAGTGAACACTTCTCGGATCTGTCAAGTACTGGCTCAAGGTGTTCACAGCAAAGCAAATATCTGGTCTCGTGTTCGTCAGGTACATCAATGACCCAATCATCTGACAATACATCGTAGCATCAACCGACTCTAACGAAGCATCACACAATGGCTTCAGGTTTGATGCCATAGGTGTGGCCATTGCCTTGCAGTCCATCATCCCAAACCTCTTTAGGATCTCTACTGCATACTTCCCTTGTCCAAGGAAGATTCCATCTGAACTCTGCCACACCTCCATAGCTAGAAAGTAATGCATCATCCCCAAGTCCTTCATCTCGAACTCAGCAACAAGATTTCTCTTCGTATCAGTAATCAACCCATCTGTACCTGTCACAAACAGATCATCTACATACAGTAGAAGCATCACTGGGTTGCCATCTTCAACCTTGTAATAAAGGTTGGAATCCACTTTACTCTTAGTACCATGTCGATCCTCAAGATATTCTGTAGTCACTCCCTCTGAAGTGAAGCATCATACTCCCTCTGTCTTCTATGCTCTATGCATTGAAAACATTCTGTACCGGAGTGACAAGTAGCTTC
>LPNX010938941.1:575387-597498 GCA_001517045.1 Pseudotsuga menziesii
ATATCTGATTGGATGAACAGATAGATCTCTTCAAATGGAGCTGTCCAATGTACTCCTTTTCTGAAAACAGTGGAGGGAAGCTCCTAAAACAAGAAGCCCTAATTTTCTGATTTCTTCTGCAGAAATGCCTGCTACTGTTTCTATGATATCTCTGAAATTACTGATCCTATATGTTTTAAATTTCTCACTGAGGTAACCTCACATGTTCCTGATCCAACAACGTAGGTTTCATCAGAATTGGTTTCACCATTTGGTATTTATTATCCTTTTCCCAAGGTGACCTGTTACTGGACTGTTCAGAACAGCGTAGTTGTACGGAATGCCACGTGTCACTGGTTCATCTTCTGAGTCTGTTATTTGTACCAAATAAATTATAGTCCGTGCGCTTTCTGGAACATCTTCAGGAATTCCATTTGGACCTCTGTAGACCAAGATATTGCAGATCTCCCCAGGTGTCCTGTTTATGGATGATTTCTGGAAGAGGATGGAACCCTAACTTGGAGAGATCATATCTCCCAGAATATAGTGAATCAGAGGCTTCCCTTTGGACACTGTGTTCATCAGGATTTTATATTTGGCCCCTAAAATTTTCAACTACTGAGACTTTTCCAATCTCAGAATATACGACTGTACCAACACTTAGCAGTTTTAGTATTTAGGGTTTCTCCTAGCTTAGGGTCAAACTAGGGTTTGACTTTCCCGGAGTTTCAGCCAACAAAATTTATTGATCCAGGTCTCTAAATTTCGGTTTTGATGAGGAGAAAAATCCTATTCTTGTCTAACCCAAAAATTCCTCTTCTGTAGAAAGCCCTAATTTCCACATCGAAACTGAAAAAGCTTGAAATTGAATTCCACATCGACAGAACGATGCACCATTTAATGGAGAGTCATCTTAGCATACTTTTTCTGAAAATCTGTGGAGGAATATCCACAAAATAGGAAGCCCTAGTTCTTGTAGCTGCACAATGTCTTCTTCTCAGTTTAGCTCTGATACCATGTTAGTTTTTCAACATTTAAGCTAGCATTATGTTAAGATCTTTTCACTGAGAGAATAACAAGTACAGCAATCACATAAGCACATCACAAGAGACAAGAGACACAAATATTTTAGGAGGGGAAACCATAAATGGAGAAAACCCCTCAACTTCCTCTAAGATAGTATCACCACAAGATGTGATCCCAAAATAGTAAGATGACCTCCCAACACAACAGCATCCTTCTGTCTTCTGTCAAGCCAAAGTATTTCCTTCTCTAAAGGTGCGCCACACTTGAGAGAGCAAGTGATGTAATTCACAAGTGATAAATAGAGAGACTCACCCTCTCTATTTATATTAGTCCGTTCACTTGAATTACCATTTCACACGTAGGCTCGACCTAATAATTACTACTCGAGCCTACACCTTAATTAGTGTATAATAACTCAAGTGCCCCATAACTGTGGGGACTTACCTAATGACTTGAAATGACTTGATTAGATTATTAATCCTCCCGATCGGAACATCGTGGCATGACCACATGACTCAAATACATAATAGAAACATCCCGGAATAAACATCGGGTTACAATATATATAAAATACATATAAGAATACATTCCGAAGTTACATATACATCAACATTGTAGTGCTCTTATGTATCTTCTTCATATTTTCTTGAAGTTTCTTGATCTTAGGAAGTATTGACTTGTCTTCTTTTACAAAACCCTGAATTCTTGTTGTCACATTGGTTTCTGATATTTCCTCTTGTTTCAGAGAACTTTCTTCTAATGTATCAAACATTGAGACACAATCCCATAAAACTAAAGCATCTTCCTCTTATTTTTCTATGGATTGATTATCTTTTTCTTCCTCTATATCAGTTTCTGTTAGTTTGGAGTCCAATAACTGATTCATTATCAACATCCTAGAATTTATCCATTGGGGGAAATTCTTCTCAGAATGAGGCTATTAATGAAAGGTGCAAACATTATCCATGCCTACATCAGTTAAATTTATTGTTGCAGGACTGTGTGGAGGAGGTTTAGGTTTATTGTTGTCCTCCCTCTTTTTTATAGTAAGGTTTATATGATTCGTAAGCTTCCTTTTCTAGATCTATCACTCTCTTGGATAGCTTCTGCATCATCTTCAACATCCCTTCAAAATCTTGTGACCAATCATCCTTAGGCTTAGTCAGTAATAAAGGTTTCTTACCTCCAAAAGTTTTTTCTTTCGACTGCACAGGATAATTTTCTATGCTCTCCATTTCAGCTTCCGCCCTCTTAGATTCTTCATAAGTTTCTGATAATGTAGGTTTGGATAATATCTTGGCAAATATGGCCAAGTCAGGCCCTAGAGCTGAAGTATAGGATTCAATCAGAGCTTTTTCAGATGGCTTGTCAGCTGCAGTAAAAATTTTCAGGTAAGCAACAAATCTTTGAGTGAAATTATGCACTTTATCCTTCCTTTCTTTCTTTAAAGCACATAACCCTTTCATTAAAGTTGCATGATTTTTATGGACTACATATTTACCTCTAAATATTCTCTCAAATGTGTCCCAGTCTATGATTGAATTTACCGGAAGGGAAAAATACCATGAGGCTGATGTTCCTTTCAGGGTGTGTGGAAACAATCTACAGACTACATCTTCATGTTCTCCTACTCGTAGTCCTTCTATAGCCAAGTTAAAACTTTGGAAATGATCATCTACCATAATTTTTTCACTTGGTTCAAACTTAGGCAACATTTTGTCAAAATCTTGGGGCAAATCATGTAAGGGAGGTGTCAGGTTTAAAGGTAACCTAGCCCTCCAAGTAGGTGGTGAATTTGGTTGGTTTGCGTTTACATTAGCCATGATTCTGAGTGGAGAATGAGGTGGTGAGTGAATAGGGGTACGAACAGGTGAACAGTAAGGTGTATCTGGATCTAATTAATTCAAAGGTTGGTCAACTTCCTGTAAGGATGCTTCTACCAGTTCTTCAAGGTATTCTACCAACATTGAGTCTTCTAATTTAGGGCGATCCTTTTTCTAATATTCTCTTCTGGGTAAGATAGGAATAATAGGTAATCCTCTGATATTCTTCGCATATTCCCTAGTAATTCTTCTCAGATAATCAACTACTTTTTTATCAACAGGATAAAGATACCCTCTATCTTCAGGAGTTGTATTATGAAACAAACTGCTTTCAGAACTGTCACCGGTGGATTACTTTTGAGGAAATAGGTTTCCTCGGCTAGCCATGCACTAGTGGCCCTCCTTCTTGTGCCAAAAACTATTGAGGCCTGAAAAATTGCAAGTAACAACAGTTAGGGATTCTCCCCAATAAACGTTCCCAAATATCCCATTATTGTTTGGTATGGGGAATCCGTTTGGTTTACGGTTCGGCTACCGTAGGTCAAGTAACAAATTAAAACGTTTTACCGGTTATGGCCCGATCCACTGTGTATATTTTTTATTTTTTTGTGTTTAAGTATGATGTGCAAGTGCCTATCTAAAAATGAATATTTGATAGAGACAACGAGGAGTGTCACAATGTGATGTGCAGGTTCTTACCTCATCTTAACTCTTTTGCATCTAAATCACACACAGCAAGAAAATAAATTTAAATAACTAACCTATCCCTAGGGAGAAAAATTATCAGTTATCAATGAGTAATGTATTTCTGCGCATGCATTAAGAAAAATTACAGATAGTTGTTACTTATTTTAGAGCACATGAACATTAATAGATATATGAACAACAATATAGCTTATTGTTTATGACAACCTTCATCACTCATAGTGGAAATTTCACAGAATAAAATGGAGTGCATTCATAACATGAAAATAAAATCACTGAGTTAGAATGATCTCGCAGTTAATGGAAGTAAGATGAAAATGAAATAGTTCACATTCAACTGATCCATAGCAAAACATTTGAAACATTCCACCAAGCTTTCTCCAGTAGGAAACTTGTAATTCTTTATTTCAAAAGGAAATAGTTCTTCTTACAATATACTCTAACAAATGATTTGGGAAAAAGTCCTCTTCTCTATCTAAACTCTCCTTTATTTATACAAAAAATCAAAACCTTTGGGTTTCCCCTCGATGACCTTTCGGCTACCCCAACCTTTCAGTTCTAAATTTTTTTGTCTTGTAGTATGTGCCCGTAATTTATATAACATGTTATATTGTAAATTAAAATTTAAGATCACTTTATGAGGAGGGACTAGCTTGGTCACTGATGAGATTTTTCCAAGCCTGGGCCTCTGCTGCTATCGATCTGCTCAATAATCTGTTGGTATTTTTGAGATTTTGTTAATATCAGGCTTTCACTTTCTTATTTTCTTTTATTTATCTCTGCTTCCTCATTTCTCTTTCTCTCCTCCTCTTCCTTCCTTGCTACTTCCTCCGCATATCTCTTTCTTTCTTCTTCTTCATTCTTCAGCCAACTCTCTATCATAAACACAGCATGTTCTTAGACCATTAATATTTTACCAAAATAACAAAACTGTATCAATCTATTTACCTCCTCCATATGCATTCTGTAAAACAAACTATACACAGTATTAATGCATGAAAAGAAAGAATGACAAGGAAAATAAATCCTCCAAGTTTGTGTCTTGAAATCCTCTAAGTCCATTGTCCAAAACTAAAATCACAAGACCGATAGAATAGACTCTTCATCTCAATCTAGGATGCATCTGCACTAACTAAAAATCCTTCGATGAAAGCATGAACGATAACAATATAACCACCAATCCTCAAAACACCGAACCCTAAACTGTTCTCTTCATCTCAGAAAAAACCTTGACTCGACCAAAAACCATGGAAAACCTCCGCCATCCCATAAAATAGAGTCAAAGCACACAAAATCGGTAGGAAAAATCTATCGACAGTTGAAAACTCTAATTGTCAAAAGGATAATTTGATCGACAGCCACAACGGTAGGCCACAAATAGACTACGGGTTCCATGACAAAATAAATCTATCGATGATCAGAAACTCTAAGGATAAAGGTCAGACCTTCAACCCTAAGCACATTTGCAGTGTCGGTGATGCAAGCCTAAGTGCTTCCGCAGTCATTGTTATGGAGAGAAATTCCTATGGCTTGGGGTACCCCAACAGATAGCTTGACTCGAGAAATCAATCCTTTCCATTATGCAATACAAATTAAATATCTAACACTAAAGGATCATACCTCATACCTTATTCCCGACCGTTGAAGTAGATCCCCATTGAAATTTCCAACTTCAGCTTGAATTGATAGATTACTTCCTCAACAACAAGTAAACAATACAAGCATACTATATATATTGGTGTTAGATCTATTCTAGCATATATAATCAATCAATGTATAAACATTTGAAATCACCCATAGATGAAATATTCATTCAAACACACATTATTGGATAGGAATAGATACTTCTATTAATATAAAATCAGAGATTACAATGGATAGAACCTTTGTCGGCACGTCTACGAATCAGAGAAACTGAATCCCCCACTTGGGCCTCCACCACCTCAATCCTCCATCTCTCGATAGCAATCTCACAAGAAAAAGGCAAGCTTGGGAAGAACACAAAAGTGCTCCAAGGGACACAGGGATGCAGACTCAAGCATAAGTTTCGGCAACAATGGACTATAGTTTCTTTGCTCTCAATTCTCTCATATGCCTTCAATGTACCATAGAGTTCCTTATATAGCTTTTCAATGGGGTAATGAAAGGTCAAATCTGAGCGATCTCAAGGCATAGTGAAGGCCAAGAGTCAAGTGAGTCGGATCCATGTCAAGGAAAACTCCAAAAGGATTTGGATTTTGTACACATCTCAATGTACGCGGTTTTAGAGGTCAAACCCACGTATATACGCGATTAAGGGTTTAAAATTCGCGTATATGGATTTTGACATGTTTTTAGGGATGGTCAAGGAAACATCAAAGGAAAAAAAATGGTCCAAGGGGTCTAAGGAGTCTGCAGAGGGAAAGGGGAAGGCCATACAAATGTGATTCACCTAGAGTGATAAAATCAACTATAACAGATGCCCCCTAATGTGTGAGGTCAGAGGGGTCATACGATGGGGTCATACGATGGCCGAAATACATTATAAGTCCATCCCAGAAGTGGAGTGATGAAGGATCCCAAATGGAAGACCAGCCACCCAATCAACATAGTACAATGATACAACTCTGCACATAACTGCAAATACATATAGCAGTCCCAGATACATAAGAGTACAATGGCCATGAATAGGCATGATACAAGATATCACATAAGTGGTCATCGCCACGTACAATATACATAGATTAAAATCTCCATGATGAAGATATACAAAGGACCATGATCTCCATAATGGCTAAAGATATATAATTGATCAAGATCTCCATAATGGTTGGAAATGTATGACATGTACTGGATCAAGTCACAAGAGCTGAAATCTCATCAACATTGGCAGGATCAAGGAGGTAGCATATAAGAGATGCCACCAATATGGAAGGTCTTCTACACAAACCTCTATGAGTACATGTCCTACTATGTGAATAGAGGTGTCGAGGTCGAACATAGTACTCCATAGTCTGATTACCGGTCATTGATGTATACCATTAATAGACACGAGATTACCCACCAATAATGAAAATGGGAATCAAGGTACTAGAGTGCAAACTAACAAGCGTGAATAAATGCGTTGAGGTTGAACACATGAGAGGATCCATCGATCAGGGGACATTGATGTATTCCCAAAGACTGTCGATGGAAAGAGAACCTACCACTGATGACTGCAAGTCTCAAGGCACTCAAACTGACTCTAAATTCCAATCCCAAAATAAATGATCTGAAGTCGATGGGATGAAATCCGCTAGAAGGAGGGCATTAAGGTATCCCCCATCATCCAACACGAGGTACTCATCAAAGTTGTATAATATGGACGGACTCGATCATAAGGTGCATGAACTAGTAACTGTACCAGGAATGGTCGACATGCAAAGTAAAGATAACTAAGGAATGGCCGACTGAGGTTTCAACTTCCTTCAAACAAGAGCATAACGAATAATGGTGACTGAATAAAGGAAGCATAGACTCGATATACAAATTGGGACATCTCTGCGACAAAGGAGGCATCGATAGAGGCTCCATGGGAACTGGAAGCTTAACCAGTCGGTGGAGATAAAATTAGATAATCGAGTACAGCTCCTAAAGTCAAACTATAAACCCAACCAATGGATGTGATATACAATGCTATGTTCAAAGGTGACACGACTCTACAGCTACCAAAGATAACATCTTTCCTTGTCTAGCTTTTTGGTTTTTTGATTTTTTTGGACTTTTTCAAATATTTAAAAAGCTTGAAAAAGAATAAAACTACTTTATAGTTATAGAGTAGGAGGAGACGAGTGTCATAGGGGAAAACAATCTAGTTCCAAGTAGTAGAACATACCTATGCTCAATGCAAGGATACATGTGTAGGATATCGACACTCGGGGGAAAATCCCCTCTCGATAAAAAATAAGGAATCAAGCTGCAAAGGATATACAAAATGGCTCTGCATGGCTAGACATGAGACAAGCTTAGGCTATATGGCTGAAACTTAATGTCATGGAAGCCGGCGTAAGGCTCAATAAGGAAGGAAAAGCTCATGATAATGCAATTACAACTTGACATAAGGGAGTCCCGGGGAAATGGCCAGCATAAAGTTCAAGAGGAGTATGAAGCTCTTGCTCAAGGACATGGCAGGAATAAAAGGGAGACTCTCAGACCTAAGAGAGGACTCATAGCATGGGTGCAAAATGAAAAAGGGAGCTAACTAGGACACCCATATATAGGAAAGCTCTACCATTCACATAGTACCACTTCTAACAACAGCATGAAGGTTCTGTGATACCATGGAATGGGTTCGTACCTAAGGTTAACATGGAATGGTCATAAGGCAATGCATAAATGCAAGCGGATGTGATATCCTAACCTATATTTCAGTTCAGACATAATACCTATGATAGGCACGAATGGGTCAAAACCTTGGAAGAATGTATAGAAACTGGACCCTACATGACAACCATATTAGTCCAAAACAACCCAAAATAGTCAATAAAGAATCCAAACTATAGGATATAGGGAGGAATGATCATGACAACTACACCCAAAGTAAACAATGCAGTGAACAATGGGACATGAAAAGGAAAGTAAGGTGTAGACCCAATGTTCATGCATCCACTACCACCCCCATGAGGGTGACCATCGATGTAAAGACCGAGCGAAAGGAATAAAAATCCTCCACAAATGGAGTAGAGGAAGGAATGTGACCAATCCAAAATATATGAGCACGGTAAGGGGTTGTGATGACCCCAAGTCTGACACCAGGGTCCATACTAGGACCAAGGATGGGTGATAGGATACTAGGCATCTCGAAAATAAAAGGACTCAAACTCAAGAGAGTATAAATATACTCAAGTAACCACAATCCCAAAGGCCAACTAGCACACAAAGAGCACACTCCTAAGAAAATCTACAGCCAAAATACAAGCAAACTAAGGGGAGGATATGTGAGCTCCTGAATGCAGCAGGTATGTCTCACCTAGGAGAGGCTCAAAACTCCCATACACTACAAGCATAGGTACGTAACCAATTATAGTGGCCCTCAGCTTCAACACATAAAGTGACTGTGTTGTTCAACCTCTACTTGGCCAGGACACCTGCAGAATAACCTCTACGAAGTACCCCCTCGATAACCTAGGTAAGGAAACTAAGGTCACCTCAATATAATCAATGCTCAGGCGGACAATCAAAGACGAGATTGACCGTATGGGCAGGGTAGCAAATCCCGAAACTCTCTCGAGAGCCCCTAGATACGAATACAATCCTGGAAATATCTTCGGTGCTACTCAGTTATGACTAGGGGTCATCCCAATCAATAACCGCTCACACTACCTCGTGCTTAACTCCCTTGTAAGAGGAGGATCCTGAGAAACACTAATTATACCAAGTAATTTCACACTCTCACCTGGATAGACACATACATGTTGTTGTTTAGTGTTCTTGGAGAATTTACTCACAATGAACTATTCCAAGACCCTAAAACCTAATATTGTCGGTGCACCCAATAAAAGAAAAGAGTGTAATTCATTTTATTATGCGTTGATTTTAATTGGCTGTAATTACTTAAAGGGAAATGGTCATGAAACTAATGACATTATGATTCAGTAGTGAAATAAATATGCACACCATAACAAACAATGCTAAGTGCAATCTTTGTCAAATTAAAAATAGGGTATGCCACTACATGAGATGCATAAATATATATTCCTTTGTGAATGCCAATGCAATCCTTCCTATATGAAAGCCTAAACACAACTCTCATCCAAGCAATCCAATGCAAGTACCTCCTCAAATCCATATCTAAGATGCAACTAAGAGTGCAACTACTTTGTATTTTTCAATATAAAAGAATGAAAAATGCAATAAAAGTCATTTAAAACTCTCAGTCTCCGCAGCAAGTATAAAACACAAGCCCAGCAAGACACCGAGACAAAAAAGAGTAATGCACTAATGGAAAAACAAAAAGGATAAATGACTAAAACTACTTTGAAAGAAAAATCAATGAAAAAGCAGTCTCTGGTCACAAAAGAAGCATCCAACAAACAACATCAGACCCAAGGAAGACCCAACCACACTCACAACCCACCCAACAACTTCCCACAACATCAAAATCACCAAAAGGGAGGATGTATGCGATTACTTAAAGAACAACTGCATATATACACGACTTTTGGCCAAAAACCTCTGTGTATATGGGACTTTTGGCCAAAAATCCACGTATGTATGCGACATTTGGCCAAAAACCTGTGTATATAGAGAAGGAAGTGGTAAAAATCCGACCAAGAGTCAAACCAATAAAGGGGAGTGTCAATGGATGAACATACTATAAAATGCAACAGAGAAACAAGGAGAAACAAAGAGAAAGTCAATAATATCAAGCCCATTGTGCCCGCAAACCCCAAATAAAAACAAGGAACATTCCCAGCGGAGTCACCAATTCTGTTATGGAGAGAAATTCCTATGGCTTGGGGTACCACAACAGACAGCTTGACTCCAAAAATCAATCCTTTCCAATATGCAATAGAAATTAAAAAATCTAACACTAAAGAATCAGACTTCGTACCTTATTTCACATGGTTGAAGTAGATCTCTATTGAGCTTTCCAACTTCAGCTTGAATTAATAGATTACTTCCTCAACAACAAGTAAACAATACAAGCATACTATATATATTAGTGTTAGATCTATTCTAGCATATATAATAAATCAATGTATAAACATTTGAAATCACCCATGGATGAAATATTCATTCAAACACACATTATTAGATAGGAAAAGATACTTCTATTAATATAAAATCAGAGATTACAATGGATACAACCTCTATCGACACGTCTACGAATCGGAGAAACTGAATCCCCCACTTGGACCTCCACCACCTCAATTCTCCATCTCTTGATAGCAAGCTCACAAGCAAAAGGCAAGCTTAGGAAGAACACAAAAGTGCTCCAAGGGACAAAGGGATGCAGACTCAAGCATAATTTCTTGCAACAATGGACTATAGTTTCTTTGCTCTCAATTCTCTCATATGCCTTCAATGTACCATAGATTTCCTTATATAGCTTTTCAAAGGGGTAATGAAAGGTCGAATCCGAGCGATCTCAAGGCATAGGGAAGGCCAGGAGTCAAGTGAGTCGGATCCATGTCAAGGAAAACTCCAAAAGGATTTGGATTTTGTACACATCCCGATGTACGTGGTTTTAGAGGTCAAACCCACGTATATACGCGATTAAGGGTTTAAAAGTCACGTATATGGATTTTCACATGTTTTTAGGGATGGTCAAGCAAAAATCAAAGGAAAAAAAATGGTCCAAGGAATCTAAGGAGTCTACAGAGGGACAAGGTAAGGCCATACAAATGTGATTCACCTGGAGTGGTAAAATCAGCTATAATAGTCATGGATCGGAGATCGGAGAGACTACCTACTAAACACATCGGCACCGGCGAGTGGAAGGACTAACCCTAATACTCTTTGTAGTTTCAGCTATATAAAGCACTAAATGTCACCGGTCTCATGTATAAGAGATGGGAACTACTAACCAATAATGCATCGGCAGGTCAAAACACTAAACATTAGAGAGATAGTTTGATCGACAGCCACAACGATGGATAACAAACTAACTGTGGGTTTAGCGGATCATAAAACCGTCAACGCTCAGAAGTTCTAATCACTATGTATCGGTGACTCAAACTTCAATGTTGTCATAGTGTCAGCAATGCAAAGGAAAATCCCTCCAATCAAAGTCAAACCTCGTTTCGATAGCGATAAAATAAAAATCATCGGCAGTCAATGTTTTAACAATAAAACAAACAAGAGGTAAAGCGCATCAACAAAAATAAGAAGTGTTCGTTGTTTCCCTCCCAAAACATCGGCAGCATATAGAACTAATTCCCTGACTCTAACTTCAACTAACTTTTGACATTGAAGAATCAAATCATCAAAAAATCAAAACATTAAGTGCTCGAAATACTTTCAGCTGGGCGAAAGTAACACTAGCGCGTTTAACCTCCGAAACATCGGGAATAAATAGTCAATTAGTCATCCAACTTCCACTTAAAAAAATCCAAATTTATAGCAAAGGAACAACAGAGTTCAGGAACCCATACAATCCTGGGCTAGATAAAATTGAAAGGAGGGTCCAAAATTTTAGAAAATTTGGGAAAAAGGTTGCAGCTGCAACACCATTATATATCTTCATATCTATAATATATATAAACATGTCTTTATTATGTCACCTTTTATAGTTAGAGGTTTTTATGAAATTCTATTTACCAAATAAAAATTTCAACAAGTTAGAAGATAAACAACTATTGACTTCATGTTTTGCATCATAATCTCAATTCTTAGGATTGGAACATATTCAACTCATGATATACTAGCATTTGAATTCCTATCATATTCATTTGTCAATATTTTGGTCTTTTTTCTATGACTATAAAAATACTTTATGAGTCCTAAAAGTTATAATATGAATGACATTTAGCTTAAAAGTACAAATAGAAAAAGAAAAGATTTAGCTTAGGTAAGGTCTTGGTTTACTAACTTACTTTGTTAAAAATATGATTTTTTTTTCATTTAAAGAAATCTCAAAACATAGAAAATAGGTTTGTTGACCATTTTTTATAAATGCAAATCCATTTATATGTTGTTCACAAAACAAATTCTACGATATCATCATTGTGACACTTCATAATTTCAATCTATCATTTAATTTGGACCTTCCTTATATGGTGACGATATAAGTTTTAGTTAGTGTATTAAACACTTCAAAATTTGAGAGAGATATAAAATGGGTTCTATCCCTACCTTGTTATTACATCCTTCATCTTGTGGTTTGATAGGTGTTTATCCATCCTTGATTTATGGTGTTTAGGATTTGTCTTGTGTTGACCCTTATATTCAAATGCCCATCTTAAACATGTAACCCTACCCATTTTCCTTGACCTTACCACACTCTATTATTCTATGCTCTACTATTCCTACCTATCCCTCTTGAAAGTTTATTCTTATTCCTATTCCAAAACATGTAACACATGTACTGTTATTGGATTGTGAACAGAACCTGTTACACATGTTTGTTGTTTTAGATATTCCATCAGTAAGATAAATCTTCAATTAAAAAAAATAAACATCGAAATGGATATGCCCAATCTACATGTTAATTTTCATAATTTCCATCAGTGCTTTCTACAGAGATGTGGTTTGGTTATTTTCGTGCAATCTCATGTCCATCCCCCGCTGCTTCATGGTGACTATTGGAAACCCATGTGAAAGACACTTCTTTGTTAACAAACAAACCTTCAATGGTTACCTATGTCCATTAGCAAAGAAAACTACGACGGTGACATGTGTCCATTAATAAAGAAACATGTGTGTGCTAATCTCCTTTGAATATAATGCCACCAAGTAAATGTGTGTTTATTCCTTTCTTCCTAGTGTCTTCGGGGGTTTTATTCACTGTAACCCAAACCCTTCTCCAATGGATCTGCCACCATTTCATCTCCATCTATAATTGCTTTTAACACCTACAAATTCCAGTTATGAGGATAAGATTCTCTCTATAATACAAATTGTTTGAAGTCCAAGAATGCACTATTAGTACTGATCAAAATCACTTCAAGCACTTCAATTTTGGGCCTTCCTATGCATATTGAAAATGGAATAGTTTGTATAACTTACATCTATTGTGTAATGCTTCCAGGTTCCTATGAGCATTGTTTTGAGGGTTTCATATTCCTTCTTGGGACTACCATTGCCTAGATTTACTACCTTGAGGGCAGCCGAGACTTATGTGAACCGTGTTGTTTATTATTTAATTGTTCTCAGAGAACAAAGGTTTATTTTGTGGTTGTTTCTATTAATGATGAGTAGTTCGTTGTTGGTTGAGGCCTTCATTGTTGGTATAAGTTCTAATATATCCTATAAGTGAACACCAAGACCTTATAGAAAATATTCCAGGTTTGTTGTTGTTCACTTGACACGTGTTATTACGTGAAGGTGACTGCCACTGCATTTTTTAAGGGTTGTTATGGCTGCCACTTCTATTTGGATTGTGTTTCGAGGCTTCCCTTCTTTAAATAGGAATGTTGTGGGCTGTATTTCAACCTTTTACTATCTTTATTAAACTTAAGACGTTGATCTTTCTTGTTGTACCTATTCCTCTACCTTTATAAACCTATCTTGCAATTGTTTATCTCTCTCTCTCTCTCTCTCTCTCTCTCTCTCTCTCTCTCTCTAGTATTTATAGACCCTCATGTAAGGGTCACTTTTATTCCATTTGTTGATTTTCCTCCAAGAGGAATAGACTGTTCTAAAAGATAAATTTCTGAGTATAAGGAAGGTCCCAATTCAACAAGTTATCATACTTGTTTTTTTTTGTGTTGTGCGTTAGATCTATTACTGCTACTATGATTTTTGTCTGATTATTCTTAATTTTGTTGCTACTTTGTTGATTATATGTTTGCATTTGTTTAATGTGTTCTTAAAATTTAAATCAGTCATATTTGAAAGTGTTAAAGTTGAAAAAAGGGAAGTTA
The DNA here is from genome assembly GCA_001517045.1 of Pseudotsuga menziesii. NCBI lineage: Eukaryota > Viridiplantae > Streptophyta > Pinopsida > Pinales > Pinaceae > Pseudotsuga > Pseudotsuga menziesii. The sequence continues at coordinate 589,465 of LPNX010938941.1, forward strand.
TCTTTTACTTTATTAGAACGATAGATATGTTATCTAAACATCCCTATTGTACATTTTTTTCAGTATTAGTCTTGTAAAATATGATTTTTACTTATATGCTTAAAATCCCTTTTTTAAGAAATCACACCCACTTTGGGAAATACTAAGAACATAAAATAAAAAGCAAAACCAATATCAGATTGTCACAGAAATGGAATTCTTGATTGCTTGGAAACAAGTGTACATGGCCCCAATTATGAAAGTTCAAAGTTCAACATAGAGTAATTGTTAAACATTTGAGTTTATGTTTGAAGGATGGAATGAAAAGATGCTTTTAGAGACCTTTTACGACTTGCAATTCATACTCTCTTAACTCTTGCTTGTGACCCAAGTTAAGAAACTTGTTTTAAATGGATACTTTCGTAAACCCGTTCATTGTTTTATTGTGGAATCCTTTGATAGAACATGATTTTTGCATAACCAACAACACTTGGAATTCCCAAAAAATTCCTTGCATTCAAAGATTAGACATCCAAGACTTAATTTGTTCCAATTCATGCAGGTCAGTCCTTACACTCCTTTTCTTTCCCTGTCTACTCAGCATAGCATATTGACTTTGACATTTCTAACAAGTGTAGGTCCAATGGACGATCACTGTTTTGATCCTTCTCGTGCTAAATTTGTCTTTAGAAACAAATTTAAGACTCACAAAGATAGAATTTTGGAGAAAATTTTCAAAAAATGTTGAGGGGATTGAACCCTATACCATACCAGAGAAACTACTAGGAAAGGACCATCTCATCATGAAATCCAAATAAAAAACTAGGTCTAGGGAAAAATTCTCGATCCTTTTGTTGATAAGATGTCCTCTTTTAAGACTCTTGCATTGAGGCTAGAAGGGAAAGGAACTTCTTTAGTTGGGCACCATGTAGGAAAAGAGTGCACATTTCATGGTACTGATTTGGTTCATGAATTTTTGGAAGTGGCTCACTCAGAACCTTTGGAAGTGGTTCAATCCTAAGAAAACATTTCGATTGCATTGAATGAGATTGAAAATAAAGAAATATATTTAGAGGGTTTAAATTCAAAATTCAATGGAATCCTAGATCATGGTATCATATACCTTAACGGGTGGGGCCTATGAAGAGAAAAAATTGGATGAGTCAATGGTCTTGAATATGAAAGCATTTCCATTCTAGAGCAGTTGAAGAGCTTGGAGGAAAGGCTTCACTCATTAGCATATAATGGAGAACCTGAAATGAGGTTTCACACATTAGTAGATAATGGATATTATAAAATTGGTGAACAACAACTTGATGTATTTGAGCATGGTATGGAATATCCACAAGAAAATGTAGGGTTGGAGGAGTATCATGAATTCATGCTAGGAGAAAACATATCACGTTTCCTGGGAAGTGGAGAAGATTCATCAATTCAAGTGAAGGCTAATGGAAATGACGAACATTTACATGGATCGGATATAAGTGATATTAATGGCAATCCAAAAACTATACACCTGGACAAGGACAATTATAAAAGTGAGAATACATGAAATGTAGATACTTCAAATTCCACCAAAGCACCGTCTATAAGAAAAGTTGGATCTGCGAAGGAAAAGAGGATTCTTCCTTTGTTCAAGGATATACACTTGTAATATGAATAATACTATATTTAAGCTTCTTATCCAACAAACCAGTCTAATGAATCGATCAATATATCTCAGGATTGCAAGAGACAATGGTTGTGTTTTCATTGAAGAAGAAGTGCAACAACTTAATGAAAGGTTACAAGCTCTTGAGGCTGATAGAGAGTTCATAAAACACCACATCAAATCATTGAGAAAGGTGATGATGGGATGAAACTACTTCATGAAATATTTCCCTACAAACTTTGGTTTGTACCCTTTGCTAAAAAAAATATTCCTTTTGGGGTTTTTCAGAGCATCCTTGTGATAGTATATAATTTCAGATGATGGAGTTGGAGATAGTTATTATATGACTCTAAAGTTGACTAAGCTTGGAATGCAGTTGGAAGATATTGGAGGTGCCCTTGTAAATGGAATAAATATTCTACTTATCCTTAGAAAAGCTCTGGGATGCTACAAAACTCTGAAATACCACAATGTCTTAGCATATTCTCATCAATTTTTGAAAGCAGGGAGTGAGTTGAAATATTCAAAGATGAAGAATGAATGCTTGACTGATACCGTTTGTGGTGTAGGTGGAATTATTGCATTTGTCATTAGTTGTTTCCATTTTCTTTGAGAAATAAGTGATTGATGCTTATATTTCTCTTTGACCTGATTTAAATTTAGAGAGAATTGCAGATTCCTTGTTCCCTAACAGTTCACCAATATAGAGAAACATCTCAGTAATTTACTAATTTTAAAAAAGCTTTGTATAATAGGTTAAATGGATTATGTTCAATCATAATTACTAAATTTAGAAGAGATTTGTACAAAAATGGCTTATGTTTATTTGAATATTTGTAGAATTTGTTTCCTCGTGCCTTGTGGTTTCAACTTGTTTTCTCATATATTATACTATATTCCTCACTAATGTTTCTAAACCAACATTGACCTTGCATTAGCAGAGGAACATCTTCTTCTATGCAAATTATATTCATTATATTATTGGTGAAAGGTACCGATATGTACATTTTTGTTTTGCAATAAAACTAAATCGAAATGGAAAAGTATTCTATTTGTTATTCAAATCACATTTTGCTTATGGACCTAGAGTGCTAATGTCACGTCCCCAACCCCCCGACCGGCGAAGAGGATGCGACTCCATGGCATTAACCACCCGGGCTAAGAGCCCCATGAACATATGCATGCAAAAAATTGCTGAAACAACATGCTTAAAAAAAGAATTTGAACTAAAACATGCACATATGAAATTAATCATCATACACAGCGGAAACCAACAGCATTCATACATGCATGCATTCAACATGTTCATAAGCATTCATTTAACATGTTCATCATATCATTAATAGAAAAGATGGTTTCAGAAGTAAAAATGGACAAGATCACTTATCTTATGAAGAAGTCAATCCGCAACCAGCTACATCGCTGCAACATTCCACCCAACCATAGGCCAGTGTGCTCCTTAATCTCTCAGCAGCGCTGCCACCCCCGAGCTAGGCATGATTCTCCAAGGATTAAGGAAACAAGTAGGCTTACACATAGACAAGGATACACAAAACATAGCCAAGCCAACACAGTTGGGTTTATTAGGCCATAAAGGAGTTGGGGAAAGGCTCAATGCTAAGCTGGTGAGCTCCTTACATAGCCAAGAACACCTACACCAGAACTAGCCTGACCTCTAAGACACCCACACACACCCAACACAAGGAATCAGTCCCTTCTCTGCTACACAGTCCCTTAGGCCCTGCATTCCCTTCCAGTGCTATTCAAGGGTGGTGGAGAAGAAGGCCAACCCTCTAGCTCTGTCAATGTGGTTTCCAGCCACCAGGTTTATCAAGCAAACCAAGCCCCCATCCATGCTCCTTACACGGTCTGAAGACCAACCATTTCACACATGCAATTAAATCAGTTGTCACAGCTTAAATAGGGAAAACGACTCCCAAGCAATTACACAGTCCCAAACGTATCAGTGAACGTGGGGAAAACCACAGTCCAAAATGTTAACAATGAGCACAGCTCATAACATGGGAAAAAAAAACAGCCCGTTTTACACAATCAAATCCGCTGGGAAAGATTTACACAGACCACAATGGGGAAGAGATTACTGTTCTCCCAACTTGCTGCATGAGTAAACAGCAACGCAAAACACAGAGCATGAGATAAGATTACACCCAATTCCAAATGCGGGTCTAGAACACACCCGATTTCCTCGCTGGGGAACAATGTGATTGACAGTGGAGGTGACTCCTCACTCTTGGCTGCGTGAGACCAAAACAGGAAAGAGGCCTATGCATGGGAACAACCAGACTTCCGTGAGGCACAAACAGACAATGGATAGATGCGAGTAGGGAGTGCGTGAGCGTGAGCAACTTTTGCTCCTGTGTGAGGATGAGTAGCAAATCATGAGGAACAAACAGAACGGTCATGAGGAGAGAATGAATGTCTGCGTGAGTGATCATAGTGGTTCCTCTTCCAATGTGAAGTCAACCATGGTGGAGTGTGCATGTGGGTGAGAATTGACCGTCCTTCCACCCCACTCCCAAAGACAATAACTGCATCAATAACCAGCAGTAAATCTTAATGAAAGTGGTTGGGTAAGACAAGGAAAGAAGACACATGGGTGTTTTCCCTTATTGGCCAAGGTTTGACAATTTCCCACCCTTATCCTTGTGAAAATCATGCCCCTTTCTCATTTTAGTTGTCGCGATCATAGCTGGTCGGGTTTATTTAATTAATTATAGATGCATATTTACATGATGACAAACATAATATATGCCGCATGCCCCAATATACCATCGGTGACAAGTTTAAATCCAAAACATAGCATAACTGATCAGTGGTGGGGCCTTGGCCTTTAGCTCCACACCATGATCATTACAATATATACATCATGTACATCTAATGCAATGGGGTCAAAACTGGGGTGTTACAACTAAGAAATATGTGCACACTTCCAAACTGGGATTTCTGAGTTAAAGTGAAGGATTGGTAGTTAAATTACATGTTTTGATGACACACAAAATTTGGAGAAGACCTAAAGGTTATTTAACTATGAAAAATTCTGACATGAAACTATGTCATATATAGAAACAAATAAATATAATGGACATTTTTCTTTTGATGAAACCAAGAGAAAGCTTTGTTCACTAGAGTATGATTTTTTTATGTGTGTCCACTACCTGCTGATTATAATCATGTAGACTTGTATTGAATTGGATGCTTAACATCTCTTTAAAATTAGCCTTTTTTCACCATTTTGTGAATTTTAGCTTAATCTAACACTTCCCACGTGAACTAAGAGACATAGGGGTATTTATGTCCTGCACACAATTCAAGGACACACAGATGTTGGGCATATCTTACTTGGTAATGGGTATTTTTTGAGACACGCAGGTATTAGGTATATCTGAATTTGTGACTTCGTAATGAGTATTTTTTAGGACATGTGGAAGGGTATTGTGGAGGATGCTAAGAACAAGGATCCCAATAGTAACAATAGCTTCCTTGCATGATTTTTAATACCTTCCAAGCACAAAATACAAACAATAGTTGGCATGGCTGATAACTATTGCAACATTTTTGTTGTAGATAACAAATGGGGTTAATAGAGGCTTTAAGTATGGTTATATTTCCTCAAAACCTTACCCAACCCAAAATTTTCTACACTCCATTGAAAATCACATTTCCATCTTGAATTGAGTAGTCTTAACCTAATATTTCCCAATTTACCTAAATCCTAATCTATTTCATCAAAATCTTATCCCACCCAATTTTTTCTACCATCCATTCCATTGAAAGACCCTTCCCAAATTATACAACTCAAGTTCTATTTCATTAATCTTCAAAATCTTACCCTACCCAAAATTTTCTACAATCCATTCACTCCACTTCAACCATGTTTCCATGTAAAATACAATATTCTAATCCTGAGAGTTGGACCCTACCCAAATTTTGTTAGAGTCAGTTCCATGGAAACCATGTTTCTAAGTATAATAGTGTATTTGGTTTTTGCAGTAAAGAAACATGTTTTCCATGTATCTCATTTTGTTTCCATCACTTGGGAGCTATGGAACATTGTGAACTAACTGTATCTATAGAAAAACTTCCAAGGATTTTAATATTGGCTTCAACCTTTAAGAGAGATTGTGCAGTATTTGATGACATTCAGTACATATGTCTCTCCTAGAGTTAATATATACCTCAAACATTCACCGGCATTTCTCTATATAATATGAGTCTTTCAGAATTCTCACATGAGTTTGTAGCTTATATCGATTTATATTTGCACTCCCCATCCTGTGGTTGTTTTCCCTTAAACCCTATATTTTTTCAAGGTTCAATATTGGAGGCTTGTAGGATCTAAGAAGATGTTTGAAGACGTATCTAAGATGAGAAAATGGAGTTGGGATTCATCCAATTCATGGTGATGATATTGGTGTTGGTGGACAAAAATTGAAACTATCAAGTATTGGTATTGAGCTTCATGTTGAGTCTCCACTGCCTCCAGAATGGAAACAATGTTTAGACCTTTAGGTTTGTTTCCTTCTTCTATTTTTCTCTTGATTACATATTATGTTTCTATTTTATTCATGTTTTTTTTTGTCATTGAATTCACCTTCAGGCTTTCTTCATTCTTCTAGTTTTTTATTGATTACAAATTGTGTTTCTCTTTTATTAATGGTTTATTTTGTTTTTCATTGAATTCATCAATGATTGCATACAGTGAAAATATATTATTACAATTTAGTTACAAAAGTGTATCTTGGCATGATCCAAGAGAAACAATTCTAGTTTCTTGCTATCAGCCTATGCAGTTGAACCTCCAAATGAATCTGCTAGAAAATGGTCATATATGGAAGCAATAATATAAGGAGGAAAATGCAGGTGGAAGGAAGAACTTGTCTGACCTCTTTGATGAAAATGGAGGAGAAATTATTGCAGTGGCTTGTGCACAATGTCACATGTTTGTGATGTTTTAGAAGGATTTTCCTTCATGCCCCACCTACAAGTACATGCATACAATCAACCTCAATTTGGAATAAAAAAAAAAGAATATTATGCCACCCATGCATACACTCATTTTTCTTGATTATGATCATGCCACTGTACATGACACAAAGCAAAACGAATAATTTTTTGCTCTCTAAATTTGAAACTTACGTTGTTTTATGACAAAATGTTGTATAGAATTTTACATTTTGTGTAGCAGTCTTAAGTTAGGAAGAATAGGGGGACTGGAGCAATCAACTATGGTTAGTTTATCATTGTAGCTATCTATTGTATAAGATGGTTTTCTTCACAAACATATTCCAACACATTTATTACTGCACATGGCCTTATAATATAGTTGGAAAGCCACTACAAAATATATTGATCCTCCTGACATTCCTTTGCACCTCTTGGTGCAATAGCTAGTATTATTTGAAATCACTTACCTGAAATAACACAAACTATTCATGTGTTTAGTGATTAGAAATTCAAAAACATTGTAATAAAAAATATAAATAAATAAATAAAAATAAACACTTATCTCAATTTATGATTCCTTTTATTTTTATGCACTTACGCTTTCAACATTCCACTTCAAATATGAATAACAATACTTATCTTAATTGATGATTCCTTTCAATTTTATATACTTACACTTTCAACATTTAACTTTAATGCTTAGTCATTTCTATTATTAAAACACTTGTGTAGACAACGGAAGGGTCTAAACACTCTTCTACATGAAAGTATAACCTTAACCTTATGCTCATAAGTGATTTTAGCAAATTAGAAACTTATAAAAGTTTGAAATACTTCCTTTTTTCACACTGAAAGAGAACCTTATATATTAGAAATTTGTGTCATAAGTACAAAGCTCTTCATCTGAAAAATACATATGAACTACAAGACAACTTAAACAAAAACTGGCCAAAAATATGAAATCTAGAGCCACAACCATGAGGCTAAATAACCTAATATTGTAGAAATTCTGACCAGCAATAGATTAATTTCACTCACAACAAATTACAATTGATCATGCAAAATTGTCAACAATGGAGACTGAAAATGGAGCTGTAACACAAAATTATATTAACTCAGTGTACAATAGCCAACCCTATAATAACATAGGCTGCTGTATATATAGAATACATGAAAAAATTGAATGCATGAGGAATCATCCAAAACTAGCATAAAGCACGCTTACCCAAAATAGGCAAATCCCCCATAGGTGTAAAAAGCTGATCCCAAATCTGTCATGAGGATCACGAATTGGAAAGCGCTCATGGGCAAGCTAATGAATGGTGAAATGGAAGCTCATACATACTTTTGCATGGAGGAAAGAGTGGAGGATGAAAGGGGAATAAAACAGGTTCACCTCACCTAGTCTTGCTTTCCTTATGTGCTTTAAAAACTGAAAA
>LPNX010938941.1:604268-700670 GCA_001517045.1 Pseudotsuga menziesii
ATTGTAAGGTCCTACATACTAATTCTAGATGAACCCAGAATCAGAAATAACTCATTCCTAGGATATAGATGGCATGCATTGACTTTAAGGTGCTACCTAATTAAGCTAGTGGGTGAATAATTAATCAAATAATGATTAATTATTTTATCCTAAGTTGTGAGTGGGTTTAATATATTGCAACAGCCCATCATCACCAGCTTGTCTTGTTCTTGTTTGAGAGATTACATGAAATATGCAAGGCTAGGGATCTTCCAGGTTCGATCTGTGAGTTTTGTGGCATAGAAGGTCGAAACAAAGACTGAGTAGTCAGGTCCTAGCTTCGAGAGGATGGCCAATACGAGCTGATCATATTTATTTTCAATACCACACTGTTTCAGCTACAAAACTAGTGCTTGGAACTTGGAGAAATATAGCTACAGGGATTCAAAATTACTGGGACTCAGGGAAATCAGTTCATTTTCGATTTGGTGTCCCTTCATCTCATCTGTCTTTCCGAAGAGTTTAGAAATTTTCTCCCATACTTGATCCGGTGAAGTTAATCCATCGAGATGGAAAAGGAGGTCTCCGGAAATACTGAGACATAGGAGGCCATAGGCCTCATCTCTTCGATTGTGCCATTTGATCTTCTCTGCAGTAGCATTGGGCTCTGCTTCTGTAGCCATAGTCACCCTGTAGAGGCCTTTTTCTCTCAACAAGATCTCCATCTCTGCTTTCCATTCAAAATAGTTGAAGGGAGTGAGGATAGTTTTCTGTGAATCCATAGCTTTAGAAAATCTCTCCCGGCTGTCAGTAGAAGGCTCCCAGTCTTGATGTCGAACCTGCAAAACAATTTTTGAAGGAGAGTAACAACCTACAATGGCTCTGATACCATGTATAAATTCTGACGAGCAATAGATTAATTTCACTCACAACAAATTACAATTGATCATGCAAAATTGTCAACAATGGAGACTGAAAATGGAGCTGTAACACAAAATTATATTAACTCAGTGTACAATAGCCAACCCTATAATAACATAGGATGTTGTATATATAGAATACATGAATAAATCGAATGCATGAGGAAGCATCCAAAACTAGCATAAATCAGGCTTACCCAAAATAGGCAAATGCCCCATAGGTGTAAAAAGCTGATCCCAAATCTGTCATGAGGCTCATGAATTGGAAAGGGTGCATGGGCAAGCTAATGAGTGGTGAAATGGCAGCTCATACATTCTTTTGCATGGAGGAAAAAGTGGAGGATGAAAGGGGAATAAAACAGGTTCACCTCACCTAGTCTTGCTTTCCTTATGTGCTTTAAAAACTGAAAAAGCAGTCAACAACGCAGAAAAAGCAGAAGGGCACCTAGGAGGCCAGGAATAAAGAAGATTTGATTCCTAAGGCTTTCCCAAGTGCTACATGATTCAAATATGGCAATTTTGACCTCTGTGGATAGGCAATTAGCAACTTGAACATGGTGGGACTCATGAACTAGGCAAATAAGACAAAAATAAATGAATTAATGTCTAAGTGCATAATACTATGGGTTTGATTATTCTAACAAAGATAATTACAACCATAACTATAAGTAAACACATAAGGCCCAAGATGATACGAGAATGGATCTAAATATAAATTAAATCACCATTATCTACCCTAGAGTTTCCACGATATAATTCCCAAATCAGATCCCCAATTCCAAGAACAACATACTGCTTGGAGAGACCATCTGCCACCCTGATGAGTTCATAGTAAATATGTCAAAAATAAATATATTGGATGTGGAAAATAAGGTTCCAGGTCTATCTAATCCAGTGGGAGAGCTCAAGATTTTGTATAATATTTTTCTCGCTGGCCTAGTCCACCACTACATGCGAATCCCCTAGAACCAAGAGTTGATGCACGTCATTTTATTTAGCGAATATAAGTAGTCCCCAGAGGGCCAAAATATAGGATTTTTTTTTAGTACCCCTACCAATACCCAATCTAAATATGTAAGTGATACTAAGGTAGAATTCTTATCATCATCCCTGCACAACAGAATCCACCCTACTCCGCACAATCAAAGTACTCGGTGGTAGAATGTTGGGCCAAGAAGGGGACAAGGATAAAACAGGTCCTTACCTTCATTTGAAAGTATTCATAAGAGTGCATCCGTGCTAGTGCCTTCGAATAGGAGGCCTACAGATCCACCCAAACTTGATGAAATAATTCTATATTCGGGCATTCCAAATGACCCATAAAATATCCAGAATATATTCCAATGGGATAGAAGTTTTAGTTATCCAAGCCATAATATTTTCCTTTAAACTCCCTTTGTACCAATGAACAAAAACCATCAAGTACTCAAAAAATAGAATCCAGAATTCATGAAAATAGTTACACTCCCCAAAGATGTGATCCACGGTTTCTAGACTGTGGAAACATAAACAAAGATACCTGGACCATGTAGGCCGCAACGCTGTAAACCATCCCAAGTAAGGATTTTGTGGTTGATACACAACCATCCAAAGAATTTTATTTTAATAGGTAGTGACCCCTTCCACACTTTTGGAAGTAAAGTAGAAGGCTTATGAACAAGGGAAAGTTCTAGCAGGTGCTTGTATACCAGCTTAGCGGTGACCACATCTAAATCTAAATTCTTGTTTTTTATTTAATTTGTCAACACTCGTAAATTTTGATTGGGTTTAGAATGAACTCATTACAAGTATTTTCCACATCTAATTCTTCTTTATTCCACAATTTCATATAACACCTTATATTTTGTATTTTTGTTCTTTCAATACATCTAGATGTATTTTTTTTAAACATTTAAATGGCTTAAAAATTATGGAATTACTCGGATAAAGAAAAAACTTAGTTTAGGTATTTATTGGTTTGATTTTATTTCCACAATTCCATTAAATATTTTAATTTCAATTTTTTTTAAAGTTGTTCACACCACTTATGCACACAATAAATGACTTAAAAGTTATTTTCGATTGTAGTGTGCTTTTCACATCACACTCATAAGATATCTTGGTAAATCAAAAGTGGTTGAAATTTTGAAATACATCCTTCAACCAACCTTAATTAAACATATCTAGTTCATGGAACTAAGTTTATACCTCTATAAATAAAGAAACTTAATTTGTAAATAAACTAAAACACTCACTTGAGGGACAAAATAACCTATAAATTGAATACTGATTATGGGACACACATCCAAATAACCAATTATAATTGTTTTCATACAAATCATACTCTTTTCCTATGAGTCTTTAAAATTCATTCTATCATATGCGTTTCTAGCATAACGGATGCACTCTCTTCTTAGTATTAATGATTACATTAACATTGATGATTTGATGGAGCCACCTAACTATTTCAAGTTACATAACACTAATTGGTTGTTGGAACTTGGTAACCCCTTGTCCATGATCCATGAAGAGGCATCTTAGTTTCCCAAAAATAGGTTTATCACTAGGTGGATTTCATGAGATTGTAGAAGCACCTAATATGGATACTTGTTTCTCTTTTGGACCATTGTAAAGATCACTTCACTATAACTATCTCTATCATACCTTCATCTATTGAGAGCACTAGAAGGTGTAGTTACTTAATTTGATTTGAGAGAAGATCATTAGAGTCATAATATTATTCTTTTACCTTACAAGCAACATCATGTGAAAATCGATACATCAGAGCCCTACATTTATGACTTATTGAAACACACATATAAAACAAATTTTGATTACTTTCTAACTATTTTTAGTTTAGGTACATTTGCTTTGTGTTCCCAATTTTATGTAAACAACCATTCCTTTTACTAATCGTCATGTACTATCTTAGAGAAATTCAATCAACTTGGAACTATAATATACCCCCAATCATGTAAGAGTTCACTTAGAAGTCATGACCTCCCTCGTTTGTTAGGAGGGGCCCTTTCTCTTTCCATCTCTCTAACAACCATATAGGGATAACATGAATCTTCCATATTTGATTAATCTCATTAATAATATTCTACATTATCCTACTTGGCCAACCATGTTGACTAATTTATCCTCTAACATTCCAATGTTTGAGGTCAACTCAGAGAGGATCCATCCAAAAATGTCATGACATTGACCTATGGTGCTCTTTTAGTAACATTGCAACGAATTCTATTTGACTTAGGATATTTGAGTGCACCCTTACCGGGTGATTTCCAAATTGTATATTCATGAACTTGGTGGCACCTAAAACATCTTTGTTTTGATAGCTAAGGATTTGCTAACTTTTTTTAGTTACACTACTACATATGGCTAAAAAGTCCCACTAAAGTTTTCCACAAATAAGGTAAAATCAAATTTTTCGTGGAAAAACAGTTTAAATTTTTTGAAAAAAAAGAAAACCCCCCTACGATCATCAATCTAGCGATGTTATAGACCGTTCGTGGCTATAGAAATGAGTGTTGTTCACTATAGTGACGAACGGTCCATAACGTCGCTAGAGTGAAGAATTGTCCATAACATCACTAGAGCAATGAATGCCGAAAAGAAAACTTTTTTTTTTAATGGTCATTCACTTTTTGTTTTTTTTTAAATTTGTTCGTTGTGCATTTTTGCTGCAACTGAGACCCTCATTGATCTATAAATACATGTTCTTAAGTCATATTTTCACAATCATTTACTAGAGTTGCATCGATCTTTCTATTGGTTTTTCGTTCTACGATTTGAAGAGTCCGGTATTGGTTTGACATATTGAATTTTTGATCTCAGTCGTTTTCCAGGTTAGTTTGACTGCAATGCACTAGTCTTTTTTTTTGTTGTTGCACCCTTTATGTTCCAACTAGGGTTTCAATGAAATGGATCAAATGTTTATATAGTTTGGGAGTTTTGTGTCAAAATGTAATTTTATAAATTGTCATTTGTGTTAAAATGTAAATTTTAAAATTTTCATTTTTGTTAAAATGTAATTTTTTAAATGGTGGTTTGTGTTAAAATGTTAATTTCATGACCAGCATCATAGATTTCAAGCACACAACATAATTATATTTAAATATCCCCCTCAATATAGATAACCAATGGGACCACAATGGTGTATCCTTTCAAACCTTGATAGTCATTTGACAATATCGACATTATCATCTATATCCATAATCCCATTTGACAATCCTTTCAATTTTTTAGGGTCTACATCTATATTCATAATCTCATTTGAAAATATCATGTCAATGTGTTGAAACATTTTAATCTCTAGTATAACGAACATGAAAAATATTACCGACCCCTCAATTTCTTCTACATTAAATCCATTGGCACCATAATGTAGACTTTCCTGCAATTAATATTTATAAACGAACGTAGGGAACCAATTAACCACTCATTATACTATGGGTATTACCACTTGTCAAAATGGTGTAACAACTCCTTTCAAAAATATTATTAACGCAACATAATAACCCGCTTGTACATTTACATAAAAATTTATTACTTTACAAGGAAAAACCATATCTATATTTAATATACCAACACATGCACCATTGAAGTAATATGTAAAATCCTAATTTGTGACATCATTATCACAATTCCTTAACCCATTTTTTAAGGAAATATATAAATTCATGTTTTGTAGAGTGAATACCATTACCCACCATACACCAATACCTATTGGAAGAACATGTAGTAATCCAAGGGAATTATAACTTAGGTAATCCTCTACACATGATAAGGTAATCCTCGAATCACCTCCTTTAATTTTCATTCTCCTTTAATATATACACACTCTATTCAATTTAGACGTATGTTATATATTTATTAATGTGTTTTTTTTGTTCTTATAGGCTATCATAGTGTCAAATAAATATACATGGGAAGAAAAGAATAGGAGGTATGATGATATTAAGGAAACATTGGAGGTGAAGGGTGGTGGAAAGTGTTATTTCCCTTGCAATGATTGCATAGGTTTGTGAACTAGAATAATTTTAAGAATGTCAGCTGAAAACCCTTGTAAGGAGAAGGGACATACTAAAGGGGGGTATGAATATCATCCCTTGGTAAGACATTATTCATCACATAATGTACTTTTTGTAATAGTACTGATAATGTATTTAATTTTTTTTTACCATTTTAAATATATGTGTTGTATATTATACACTAATTTTATTGCATTGTTTGTAAATATAAAGACAATGCCCCAAAGGCGTCGACTACTAGAGAGATATTTTCCACATAATAGTAGAAATACTACTTTACAAGCCGATGAGCATGGAGATCATGCCATTGAAGGTCAAGTTCTTAATGATCCTATCGACAAAGATGACATTATTGATACTAATGGTGAATATGAGATAAATAGATTTCTCTAAGACACATTTGCTCCATTTGATCAGGACAACATCCATGATATTCATGATGTTCCTCTTCTCAAGAAGTCCCAAGAACCTCTTTATGAACACTCAACAACTAATATTATATATTCTATATTGTTGTTGGTGAACTTGAAGGTTTTGAATGGTTTATAAAACACTTGTTTCACATAGCTCCTAAGGTACGTAAAGTTTATTATTTTCCTCTATTTTTAGTGTTAATTAATTCGTAAATTATGGATATGAAATATTTATGACGTATATTGTTTACATTTCACTTTTTTTCAATGTTGCAGATTGTTGGGTGAATTTCTATTACCACCATCAAATAATTTACCACGCACAAGTTGAGAGTTATTCTTGATTATGAAAGAAATTGGAGTGGAGTATCAATCTATTAATGCATGTCCTAATGATCATATTATATATTATGGAGAGTATGCATCAGAAAAAAATGCACACAATGTGAAATTAGTAGATATCGAACTGATCAAGTAACAAAAGAGGTCCCTCGCAAAGTTCTTCGTTATATTCCCATAATTCCACATTTCCAATGACTATTCAAGTACCAAAGTATAGCATAGTTTATGGATTACCATGCGAAGAACAGAAGTGAAGATGGTGTTCTTAGAATGCCTGCAAATGGTTGTGCATTGAAGAACTTCGAAGAAAAATGGAATTTTTTAAAATATGAACCTCATAATGTTAGACTTTCATTGGAAACTGATGGTTTCAATCCATTTGGTGAGCTTCGTTCTACTTACTTACTGTGGCCTATTTTCATCATAAACAATAACCTACCTTCTTGGACGACGATTAAGAGAGAGCACACAATGTTGGCAATGATTATTCCAGGTATTTTTTTGAAAGTAATTATATTATTTCATAAAGTTATTTGTTTAATTGTTGCATAAGAACACCTTTTATATATTTGGATGGATAACTAAATAGAAATATTGTATGTTTATTGATCAATTAGGTAAGTACCAAGTTAAAGATATGAATGTATATATTGAGCCTCTTATCAATGAGTTATTGAATTTATCAGCTGGAATCACTATGTATGACATCTCTAAATCAATAGGGAAGAAACAATTTCAGTTCCATGGAATACTTGCATGGATAATTCATGACTCTCTCGGGTTAACACATTTTTGTGGTATGAAACTTTATGTTGCACGTCGTTAAAATTATATGTTTTTAAGGTAAAAAACATGCATTTTTTAAAAATTAATAATAGTTTGATGTTATAACATTAATACATATATCTCAGACGTTTTCAAACAAAGGGAAAATTTGCATGTCTAGTATGTTGTCCTGGGATAAAATATCACCATTCAAGAAGTTTAGCAAAGGAGGTGTTCGATGAGTACAAGCACTTCCTCTCTAAGAACCATAGGTACTGAAATATTGAAAAAACAAAATTCAATGGTAAATAAGAGAATTCAAATAAACCACTAAGAATGGCACCTCACCTATGGAAGTTGGAATATATCAAAAATCGTCCAGGTATGCAAATTGTATATGCAACATACAATATGTTCACATAATACTATGATTTTTATATTTTTACTGAATTTTATCTACCATGGGTGTCATGAATTATTGTTAATGTGTTTTTGTTTATTTTTAATGAATGTATTTAAGGCATGAATGGGATTCCATGAGGAATGAAGAGTTATCCCATACAATTCGGTAGGTTTCCTTACTACGAGCACCTACAAATAGCTTATTTGTTTGATACAATGCATATCGGGAAGAATGTAATAGGAATGGTATGGAAGACATTAGATGGAAGGTCTGACAAAGATAAAATTGGAAAATTTTATAGTGGCATTGCAGAATCCAATCACGCATTGCAAAGTGTAATTATTTCCATTGTTGGAAATTAGAATCGAAATATTAGTCTTCCATGGTTATTGACGGAGTAACAAAGCAATGCTATAAAAGAGGTCATTCAGAAAATAAGGTTTCCGACAGGGTTTTCATTGAACATACAAAATATCTTAACCAAAAAAGGTGATTTTGGCGGTGTTAAAACTCATGACTAGCATATTTTCATTACAATAATTATTTATGTATATAATTTACATTAAGTAAATCTTTTTAGTAATTGTTCTCTCCTATTTGGAAACATTATATAATTATTTTCTTTTTGCTACAGTATGTTCTACCTCTATCTCTCCCATATAGCTTTGACGAAAACATAAAACAAGTTATATATGATCTTGGTAAATACATGAGGTAAGTAACAATTTTATATGCATGAAAAATGTACGTTCTTTTGGTTGCATTGCTTATTGACATATTGTGTTTTACAACTTGGAACTTTATTATGTATGCCTCAATCTGCTTGATCATTGTTATTTTCTTGCATATTTTGTAGGTGGATTTCATCTAAAGAAATCCATAAAGAATATATTAGGTATTTTTTGAAGAGAGAAATTCCTCATCTAATGTGTGAAATGCAGAAGTATTTACCCCCATCATTTTTCAATTCACAATAACACTATCTCATACACCAAGTTGAGGATAATGAATTGTGTGGACTGCTATTGTGTCGACTGCTTCCAGCATGTCTAGCTTCAGATCACTCACTCGACCTGTAGGGGTGAGTCCCATCGCTATGATTTTGGCCACGTTTTGTGGTGTCTAGGATTGTATTTGACTGATCATTAGCCCTTTTGAGTTATTCCTTGATGGTGTTCCTGTTAGTCGTTCTACTAGTCGTTCTTTTATGCCAATAGGAACAGGGTCACCCTGGTTTGAGAGACCGATAAGCTTGTATATGACTTCGCTGGAAATTTCTACTGATCTGTCAAAGTATAATTTGCCATTGTGATACCGACTAATGATAAATTTTACATCTGTTTTTTTTGTTCCTCCAGAACTCCCCATGAAAGGTGTGTTCATGTAACTCATAATGGTGCTATGGCTTATCTTCTCTACTTCTTGTGCCATTTTCTTGTCCACATAGTCCTATTCTTTGATTTTTGCCCAGGCTTTTTCCCATGAAGTTTCCTGTACCTTGGAATTTTTTATGTTTCTTAATCTTCTCATGAGTGGGGTTTCGGTGGATTGTAGTTCTTTTGTTTTTGCAGCCATGGATTTGGTTTGCTTTGGGGCCATTTTGTTGGTCTCTTGGTCAGCTTTACTTATAGGGTTTCTTCTCTCAAATTTCTGAATACTTCCTTGCTCTATTTCTTCTAAACACGGTAAATGATCTTTTTTTGGTGTGGTATTTATAGGTGGAGCAGGTTACGATTCTGTCGATGGATGTATTAATGGCGGAAATGATGGTCCAGGACAATCTTTCAAGTTTGCGTTAAATGCGATTTGAATTTGGTGCTCCTTCTAAACTTAGTCATGAAGGCATAATTTGACCTTTGGAGTCATCAGTCGTTGTCAATCATGCGGTTGGTCGATGGCGGTATGTCAATGGGGGTGGTGTCGGTTGTCGAACTGAGGTCTAGTAAATCTTTCGAAATTTCCTGTCATTTTGGTTTACAGGTCTTGGATCTGTTTATTTTTTTTGGAATTTTTATATTTTTATAGGTTTTCTGATAGTTATGGTCATTATATATATATATATATAGATATATTTAAAACTTGCTTAATTTTTTGTACCATTTTAGTCGAGCACCATTAACAAGTTTCCGAAATATTATGCCTTGTAACCTCCTTAGTCGAACTGATCCATTGGCATGAATTTCTTCGACAACGTAAGGTCCCATCCATTTTGTGTGCAACTTTTTGGGTTTTCCTTTCACTCGACTATTAAATAGCAGAGCAAGATCTCCTACTGACAAATTTTTGTTTTTGATATTGTAGTCATGCCAAGCCTTCTGCTTCTGTTTTTGAATTTCTTGATGTTTTAAAGAAAGCATTTAGTGTTCTTCTAGCTTGCTTAGTTGCATTAGTCAGTCCTTCCAGCTTTCTTCGACATTGGCATGTAAGATATCTTCTATGATAGGTGTTTGCTGTAAAAAAATGTAGTGGAACTACTGCTTCTTGGAAATAGACTAGTCAAAATGGTGTTTGGTTGGTTGAACATTTGTATGTTGTTCTGTAAGCCCATAATACTACAGGGATTTTTTCATCCTAATCGTCTTTGTTGGTGTTGCATATTTTTGTTAAACCATTCTTTAATGTTTTGTTGAATACCTCTATTGCCCCATTCGACTTAGGGTGATAAGTTGTACTGCATCAGTGGTCAATATTGAACTGGTCTGTCAGTGCTTTGAAGGTTTTGTTAATGAAGTGTGATCCTTGGTTTCTGATTAAGGTTAGTGGACATCCAAATCTATTAATTATATTTTCATAGATAAACTTAGCAGATACTTCACTGGAACATGTGTCGACAGGTTATGCCTCCCCCCATTTGGTTACATATTCTACTGTGGTTATTATATATCTTGCACCTATTCATTTTGCTGGTATTGGGAATGTTCCTATGAATTCGATGGCCCAAATTTCAAAAGTCAAACTTGGGTTTACTGATATCAAGGGAATTTTTATACTAGACAGAGGTCGGCCCAATCATTGGCATCGGTCACATTGGCTAACAAAATTTTTGCAATCCTTGTATAATGTCAGCCACCATAGCCCTAACTGTTGGATTTTCTTAGCAGTTGTATCTCCTTGAAAATGTCCTCCCACTGATCCATAGTGTGCTTTGTGCATGATATTATCTCTTTTGTGTTCTAACACACATCCTCGGAGGATGTTGTCCAAGACCATTTTATATAGAAATCCATTTATGAGGCTGTATGGTGAAACCTTCATAGCTAAGATTTGTTTCTTTTTCATGCTCATGCCCTCTGGTGCATGACCATTTTCTAAGAATTGAGCTATTTCCTCCAATTCTACTGGGACAACTTCTATTTGAAATAAGTGTGCATCTTGCAGGTCATCTTCGACTCCTATCGAGTCCTCTCCCGTGTCAATTCTCGATAGGTGGTCGGGTCTGACATTTAATTTTCCTAGTCTAACAATGAATTCAAATTCAAATTCTTGGAATAGTAGTAGCCAACGACAAATCCTCCCATCGTGCAGAGGTTTGTTTATGAGGTATTTCAATGCTTGGTGGTTAGTATAGAAGATAAAAGGGTTGGCTAGTAAGTAATGTCAGTACTTCTGTAGTGCAAATACCATTCCTAATGCTTCCCTCTCTATTGTCAAATAGTTCCTTTCTGCCTTGTTTAGTTTTCTGCTGCTATATACTACGGGATAGTGCATTCCATCATCCCCTGGTTGTGTTAAAATCGCTCCTATTGCTAGGCCTGATGTGTCAACGTGTACATGAAATTTAATCGACTGATTCGGGAATCTGAGGGTAGGTGCCTCAACTAGTTTCCTTTTTAATGTGTCAAATGATATGTTACATTCATCTGTCCAGTCAAACTCCTGATCTTCTCTTAATAGTTCTTCTAGTGGATAGGTCATATCTGAGTAGTATCTAATCAATTTTATGTAATATCTCATGTGTCCTAGCAATACCCTAACCTATTTTGGTTTTACTGAAGGTTTCAAGTCAAGGATAATTTTTATGTTTGCAAAGTCGACCTTGATGCCTTCTTTACATACAATTTTCCCTAGTAGTATCCCTATAGGGGTTAGGAAGATGCATTTTCTTATGTTGAGAGATAACTGAATTTGTTGGCATCATTCTAGCATTATCCTTAGCCGTTTGTAGTGATATTTCAACATGGAGTATATTGTCCAATAATAGAAATATACTGCCATTGTTTTGTAGATATTTTCTTGAGATGTTTTGACAACAATTCTCAAAAATACTGCAGGTGTGTTTTTTAGACCAAAAGGCATAACTTTGTAGGCAAATGAGTTGAATTCACATATGAATGTCATATTTTTATGATCTTATTTGTCTATTGGTACTTGGTTATATCCTGAGAATCTGTCTGTAAATGAGTTGCATTCATGTCCTGCAACTTCATTTAAGATTTCATCTACGTATGGTGTTGGGAATGGGTCTGTTAGGGTGACTTTGTTTAATTCTATGAAATCGACACAGATCCTTAGCTTCATTGGGTCATGTTTCTTTGGTTGGATGACCATTGGGCTTTCCCATTTCAACTGGTCAATAGGGTAGATAATTCTTGCTATGAGCATATTTTCGATCTCTTTCTTGACTATCTCTTTGTATTTGTGAGCTAATTTGTATGGTCTCTTCTTTACGGGTCAGGCATCAAGTTTAATGTCGATCTTCATTTATCCCATTTCATGGAATAGCCATTTTAGATATTTATAGTGTCTAGCAAAGACATCCTTGAATTCTTTCAGTAGTTTTACTATTTCGGTTCTTTGTTCTTCGCTCCAGTAATCGCCAATTGTTTCCATTTTTGGTCGATCATCATTTGATATGTCAAACTCTTTAGTTTTGACTTTGGCATCCAACCATTCTGGTGCTTTAGCTTCATTGATCAGTTGACTCCATTCTTTGAATTGTGAGAATGTAACAGGGAAGTATGCTATGGTCATTTAATCGGTATCTTCTTTGTCAGTTGTGTCGATTTTAAGTACTGCGTGAATTGGTTTTGTTGTTTCTGAGTGATATGATTTCCATTGAAAGATTTTCCCTTATGGATTTTTGTTTTCCATTTGTAGTCTTGTTAACTATGGTATTATATTGATTTGTATGTTATTGCATGGTTTTGTTGGCCGATCATGGGTTTGTATCAGACTGTTGTTCCTAGTCAGTTCTATAAATGCTTTTATTTGCTTTGCAGTTTTGACTAACTTTTCGTTCTGTGGTATAAAACTAAATTCCTTAGTGAATTTCTCTCTAAGTTCGTTCCATTGAAATGTTTGAACTTGTGCTTCTTCCATTTTATACCATTTGTTTGGTAATTCGGCTATCATAAATGGAAACAGGTGTGGCCATGTACGTTCGTCTTTATAACTGGTCTTCTCCATTATCTTTCGCATGTTGTTATGTGCTCTTATGGGTCTTACCCTTGGATGAACATAGGTATTTGCACCTGTTTAGTTCTCTTTTTTCCTATGAATCTTTCTATGAAGTAAGTCAAAGCTATTTTCCATGTCTATAGTCTTGATTGATGGGTATCCCACCATTGAGAAGCTTGGCCTGTAAACATTTCTACAAAGCTTTGTAGTCGATCATGTTCACCTATGTTTTTAGAGACTTGTTCTATATGCATAACTAGGGATTCTCTTTCTTTATACCTTGGGATTTGTATGATACTTATATTTGTTGGGTTTAAGGTAGGATATTCCTTGGTTTTCTTTTCGAATATTTTTGGGATGATAGATACTGAAAAACATTGATGGACTAGTTTATTCTGTATAGCTTGGATGGTCCAACATCATTTTACTTGGGTCCCGTAGTTTTCCACTTCCCAATCATATAGTTCTGCGTCCTAATTATATCCCACTGATTCTTGGTTGCCTAAGTGCGGCTCACCATAGGTATTGGGTTTAGTGTAGTCTTCATTATTTTGAATTTGATATAATTGTCGAATGTCGACTTCTTTATCAATGGGTTCTGTCCAAGGTTCTCCTTGGGAGGGATGAATAGGGACTATGATTTTCTGTCCATTTCCTTTTAATTTTATTCTTTCTTTGTCTAGAGATATTGATTCTTTCATTTTTATTCCCCATGGTCGACCCACCAAGGTTGGGAAGCAGATGGATCCTTATTTAGGGTCGATAATTTCAAAGTTGACTTTAGTTGATATTCCTTGTATTGTCGTATCGACATTTCTCCAAACCCTGATGGTTTCGATCAGTCCTTGGTTGGCTATCTTGAGGTATATTCCTAACTCATATAGTCAAGGTCTACCTAGCTATTCCCAAGTTTCATGAGTCATAATATTTACTTGTGAACCGAAGTCAAGTACAACTTGTTGAACATGGTATCTTTCTATTTCTAGATCGACAAGTCAGTCAGCATCACTCTTATCATTTTGGTTTCGACTGCATATGTTTTTGGTTTGTTTTTTTGTATTATTATTATGCTTAATATTATATAGTAAGTCAATGAATTGAGATACCGATTTATCATTTTGTACTAAGCGTATTAATTCTTTAACTGTGTTTTTTCGACTATCATTGACTTCTTCCTGTCTAGCAAATTCTTTAAACATATTCGTTGCGTTGTGATATAATTGTTTTTGTTTAGCCGGGTTAGGATAATCGTTTGTTTCTTTGATTTTACTTATACGTGGATTATCATTTCCAATTTTTGTCCCTTGTCGGGTTACTATGTGCAGGTTCTTTGTATTTATTACATCATGTTTTTGAACACATGAAAAGACATTAACGTTTTTCTTTTTATTAATTTTGTCGAGCATGGTGGGACAATCCTGTAATGAATGATCGCCCACACCATAGCTAGTACAAAACTTTATATTAGTTCTATACTTGTATGGATAGTTTGCATATCGATGGCCCTCTTTGTAGCATGTAAATCATTGGATGGGCCATCATGGTTGATTGTCGCGATTTCTAGAGAATCGTCCTTGACCTCCATATCCTCCACGATGGTTTTTGAATTGACACTCATATCGACGGCCTTCATATATCTGATTATTTGGCTTCTTGTGATCATTGTTTATGTAGGTGTTATCATTATTCTGCACGACGACGTTCATTTGGTAGACTGCTTAGTAATTTTGTCAGTTCTTTAAATTTAGGTGGAAATCGATCATTGCATGTATTTTTACCTCACAAATTGCACACATAGATGCTTTTCCATTTTTCATGTTATATGGGAAATATTTCATTGTATGTTCTCCATGTTCTTGGAAAATGTCGCAGAAGCATTTCCTCTTAACAAATCGAACGTCCTGTCGACTTACGTCTTGTTGAGAGTTATCTTTGGTGTATCCGACCGTGGAGCATTTTGTGCACCAGACATCCTAATTCTTGAGGTTCGGCTCTTTCAATGATTTTTGCATGATTTCTAGATGTTCTTCCAATCTAGTATCAATGAGATATGTGTTGGGCCCAGAAATGGCCCTTTTTGACCATCCTTAATTACCTCTTTTTGTCCTATCCTACCCCATTGAGCATGCCAAATAAATGTTTTACCCTCATTCTACTCTTCACTCCATGAAGGTATGATTGGGTATTGTTTTATTTTATTAATACTTATGATTGTGATAATTAAGGCTTCATATCTCTCAATATGCTAACATATGATGGTATAAAGGTATTTTAAGATATATAGACTACAGGAAGATCAGGCCGAACATGCTACGAAAAGGATGGGCATTCATTGCTCAAGCTGATCACCATCCATCCTACCATTTCCCAAGGAATGCAGTCCCCATGTATTATCCCAGGAAAAGCTGTAACATAATGCGTTAGATTTGGAGCTCAACAGTGTGTTGCTGCTTGTGTATAGCTGTGATCTAAAGATATCATTACTCATGGGTTGATTAACAGTTTCCCTATATTTTCTATCTTTCATCCTGCCATGTTTGTAATAGCTATTGTCATTTAGGGCGCCTGAAGATCAGAGATCTTCATGGCTGCTCCATAATAGGGATAGGATGTTATGATTTTCATTGTATAAATATGGAGAACTGTTTTGAGCCAGGGGTTTTTGAACATATAATCAATTCATTGTATTAGCTGTGAGGAGGAATTATGTAATCAGTCTACCTTTTAATACAAGGAGTTACTTCAGATTGAAGGATTTTAATGTGTGTTCATCCAGCATCCATGTGTGAAGGTTGGGATCACCTTCCACAGGGATCACTGAGCTAAATTAGGCATTTCAATTATTTTGTTGTGTGATTTTATGTTAATTTTATTTCTTCATAGGAAGTTGTAACACGTTGTGGATTTACAGTGTGTTGTTATTGCATCTCTTGGATACATGTAGTGGCATGGTGTGACAGTCGACTGAGTAGGTAATTATTCCTCATGCAAATTGTGTGGTAAGTGTAACAGCTCTGTTCATCCTTAGATCTTTTAGTTGTTGTTTCCACGAATCCTTGTAGCTTGTCTCTTATTTTTATGATTGCAAAAATTCATTCATGTACTTAGAATTCATAGAACAACTGAACTCAATTTCTGTATTTTGAATCTCTAGACTAATATTCAATTTATGTCTTTGGATTTCTAGGATAATTAGATTAAGATAGTTGGGTTAATCATTAAGTGGTTTGAAATATAATTTCCCTTTTTCTTCAATTGTAATCTAGATGTGACTTTCATCGTTCCATTCTTAGATCAAGAACAACAAAAGGTAATTGTGACTGTATTCCTTAGAAGGTAACTAGATTAAGTAGATTCTTGGGATGAGCATAGCCGAACAGAGGATAGGATTGTTCAATTACAGTAATTTAGTGTTTAAGTATATATTGTGCATGTTATCCTTGAAATACAAGACTTCCCTGGGTTGACAATAAATATTGTACACTCTGTATGTTAGTTGTAATTCACTTGCATATTGGGTGCCCAACATTTTGGCGCTGTTGCCAGGGAGGATAAAAATTAAACACCATCATTAGTTGCATCCTGTAATTGTTTCTATTCAGTCTATTTTATTTTTGTGTTCTAATTATTTGGGTTGTATGAATACAAGAAGGGTAAAGCATGATCATCTTCCAACTCCCAAAACCCCACAAAATACTAACAGTGCAGGTTGTCGAGGTCCACAATTGGGCATAAGAACATTCATTGATGATCTTGTTGACAAAACTAATTCATACACCAGGGCTTGTCATTAGGAAACACCTATCAGAAGAATCCTTGTCAATCCCAGGTTGCTAGCGTTAGGATCCACAGTGGAGAACACACGAGCAGCCGCAACATCTTCAAATATCCGTGCAGAGGAGGACAAAGTTGGTACAATAGGATCCATTGATAGAAGTCCAATCTACCACATTTACGGGAAGGTTGTAAATGAAGAAGAGTGGACACAATTCCATTAGAATATTGTTGATAAGTGGAAGAACGAGGAGAAGAATGAAGGAAGGAACGAAGAAAAGAAAAAATAGAAGAACAAGGAGAAAAACGAAGGAAGGAACAAAGAAAAGAACGAAGAGAGGAACGAAGAAAAGAACGAAGAGAGGAACGAAGAAAAGAATGAAGAGAGGAATGAAGAGGAGAAAATAGAAGAAGGAATAAGTAATAGACATGAATCTGATGAGGAAGAGGCAATGGGGGGAAACCATCATCATGAAGATCATTCCTTGCCTGAAGGAACGGTGGCTACACTTCAGTTCCCAATTCAGCAGCCGGAAGGAACAGCCCCTATGAAAAATATATCACCATCGGTGTTGCCTTGCTTCCATGGAAAAGCAACAGAGGATCCGGATGAATTTATTTTCGAGTTTGATATCCTCTGTCACAACTACGACAATGTCAATGATGTATAAAAGCTGAATCTCCTCCCTGCCACTTTGAAGGACAATGCATTGCGCTGGTTCATGAGCCTAGGAGGTGGAACTATCACTAATTGGGACAATATGAAACAGGTGTTCCTGGAGAAATATTAGGAATATTGCAACACCAAGGACAAGAGAGAAGAATTGTTCCAAATGGTGCAGAAGGAATACGAAAGTCTAGAATATTTTGTAGAGAGGCTTTTATTCAATGTGCAAAGAGCTGGAAAAATGAACATGGGGTTAGATGTGCTCAAGATAATCCTTCTTCATGGGATTAGGGATTATTTCCTAGATATGTTAAATATGTTAGGAAAGGGGGATATCTCCAAGGAGTCTTTCGAGAAGATTGTGGAATTATGCAAAAGGTACTCTAGGGGGTCTTCCAGGAATAACAGGCAAGACAAACGGGATAAGCTAGAACGCAATGTCTTTGAAAAAACTCAGAAGTAATATAATGGAGGAGCCACCTACGCAGAGATAGGAAACCTCCTTGAAAATTTCAAAACAGAAATGATGAGCTCTATCTCCTCGAAAATCGACATCCTGAGGGCAAAGCAAAAATAGGCAATAGAGGATCTCACACTAGGTGTGTTCTGCCCTCGATGTAGAAAGAACCACCCTCTGAAGGAGTTCCCGCTTGACAAGGTAGAAGTGTGTCAGCTGTGCAAGCTGAACCACAACACAAAAGAATGCGCCTCACTTCCCCAAGTGAAGGTTGTTCTGTAGGCATCAACTCCAGAGGTGGAACCGACCTACTTCATTGCACAAAAGGAGCCTTGGCAGCCTCAAAACCAAGGCATGAAGCCAGACTCGTTTCCATTTTTGAATAACATAAGTAATTGGAATAATATGCAAAATGTGAATACACAATTCCCTTCATATTATTCTCACTGGAACCCTTCTCAACCTTCAATGCAAAATTATAAGTCATGGAATCCCTCGGTTCAGCCACCACAGCCACCACACCAACCAACTTCTTCGTCTCTTGGATGGAGGAATTTCCATTTAGGGAACTAGTTTCCTCAATAACCTCCACATCAATAGTAACCATACCCTCCTCAATATGTTCAATATCCTCAATACCCTTAATACCCTCATCAGCAGTCACAGTTGCAGTTGCAGAACAATTCTGCCCCTAATATACCGATATGACCTTAGCTGCCTGCTCAACCTAATTCTAACCCAAACAATAAAATAGTCCATCAATTTGAGACTATCAACATGCCTGCCTACTCCCTTTCTCATGTGCCATGCAACAATATTCATTTACGATCATGAAAAATAGTAGAGCCTGTAATCAAAGAAGATGTTGCACCCTCTGTATATGAAGAAGGTATGAATCCACGGCATCTATCTGATATGAACCCCATCATTGAAGATGTTGAACATCCCACTAATGGGATGGATGAAACATAGAACGATAAATCAAGTGATACACATCCAACCCAACTGATTAGGAAACCACTGTATCCCGAGAGATTAATGCTACCAAGGGTAGGGGGACAACCTCTGTTTAACCTCTTAGGAGAGTTAAAGAATCTTTATGTTAAAATTCCCCTCCTTCAAGCTCTTCAAGATGTACCTATCTATGCTAAAATTGTTCGGGACCTATGCACAAAGAAACTGGGGAGGAAACCCAAAGATCCTCCCACTGTCCATGTCATAGGGAAATTATCTGCATTAATAATGGGAAAGACCCTATTGGCCAAATATGACGAGCCTGGGAACCCCACTGTCACTGTGCAAATTGGGCATTAATAGATACCCAATGTACCGGTAGATTTAGGAGCAGCGATTAATGTCATGACAATCAAAACTGTAAGAAAACTTGGGCTCACTAATATTCGACCAACCCCCACTATTTTAGAACTGGCAGATAGATCCACCATTAAACCTGAAGGAATTCTGGATGATCTTGTCATCTCAGTTGACTCTTGGGAGTATCCTACTGACTTCTTGGTTTTACAACCTAAGTAGCTGCTGGGAGGACACCCATTGATCATGGGAAGGCCTTGGCTAGCCATAGCTGATTCTTGCATCAATTGTCGATATCGGTCTATGACCATATCAAATGGCACTGAGACTAAGAACCTCACTCTCTATCCTCTAGATCAGCCGAGTGTAGAAGTTGAAACTTCTTTATGGATGGAGCCAGAGGAAGAAGAGGGCATTTAGCCATTATTAACTATAGGGAAAGCCTTAACCTTTAAGGACGAAACTAAAGATGATGCCATTAATAACTTCATTAGTGAACCCACCTCAGTCAATAAAGAAGTTTATAGAATCCTGAACATTACTCTGGGTAAGGGAGAACAAGAAAATCTCATAGAAAAATCACTAGTCCGTGACAAACACATAATCCCAGTATTGAAAAATTCAAAAAGTATTCCCATTGAGGTAGAGTTTGGAAAAACCCTGAATATTAACCCCAGCCTCTCTTTAGATGAATAGAAGCACCTAATCAGTCTCTTGAAAGAACACAAGGGGGCATTTTCCTAGGAGTATACAGCCATGAGGGGTATCCACTCTAACCTATGCACCCATCATATTTATATTAAAAGAGACTCCTGGCATGTGTGCCAGCCTCAACGACGAATGAACCCCAATTTTAGGGACCTAGTGAAGGAAGAAATTCAGAAACTCTTGGAAGCAGGATTCATATATCCTATTTTAGACAGTGAGTGGGTCTCCCCACTCGTAATTGTACCCAAGAAAAAGGGTAAATGGAGAGTCTGTGTCGACTATAGGGAGCTGAACAAAGCCACACAAAAGACCACTTTCCCTTGACCTTATCGATCAAGTACTCGACACCCTATCAGGGAAGAATTTCTTCTCCTTCTTGGATGGATTTAGCAGGTACAATCAAATTCAAATTGCTCCTGAAGACCAAGATAAAACTACCTTCACTTGTCCCTGGGGAACATTTGCTTATAGAGTGCTTCCCTTTGGTTTATGTAATGCACTAGCAACATTTCAAAGAGCTGTAATCGACATATTTTCAGAATTAGTTAATGAGAGTATGGAATTTTTTATGGATGATTTCACTCCTGGAAAATCTGAAAAAAGGTTTTAACTCACTGTGAACAGACCCATGTTAGTTTTTCAAAATTTAAGCTACCATTATGGTAGGATCTTTTCACTGAGAGAATAACCAGCACAACAATAACATAAGCACATCACATGAGACAAGAGACACAAAGAGTTTTCCTCGGGGAGACCATAAAGGAGAAAACCCCGCAACTTCCTCTAAGATAGTATCACCACAAGATGTGAAACCCAAAACAGTAAGATGCACTCTCCACACAGCAATAGCCTTCTGTCTTCTGTCAAGCCAAAGTATTTCCTTCTCCAATAGTGCGCCACACTTGAGAGAGAAAGTGATGTAATTCACAAGTGACAAATAGAGAGACTCTCTCTCTCTATTTATATTCATTCATTCACTTAAGTTTCCATTTCACACGTAGGCTCGACCTAATAATTACTACTCAATCCTACACCTTAATTAGTGTATAATAACTCAAGTGCCCCAAAACTGTGGGGACTTACCTAATGACTTGATATGACTTGATTACATTATTAATCCTCCCGATCGAAACATCGGGGCATGACCACATGACTCAAATACATAATAGAAACATCCCGGAATAAACATCGGGTTACAATACACAGAAGAATACATTCCGAAGTTACATATACATCAACACTCCCTCTTAACTAGGAAGGTATTCTTTCGACAATTTTCAGCACTGGTCTTCTTCTCTGCATCAACTGGATCATCTTCGACTTCAAGTCATCTTCATCTTCAATTCATCTGGATCTGGATCATCTCTCGATCTGGATCATCATAGTACGTCATCACTGGATCTGGATCATCACTCGATCTGGATCATCATCACTGGACTGGATATGGATCATCACTCGATCTGGATCACTACTGCTGGATCTGGATCATCACTCGATCTGGATCTCTCGGAGTCATCATAATTGGATCTAGATCATAGCTCGATCTGGATCTCCACTGGTCATCATCATGTGTGTACTATCTCGTCATAGGAATTTCTACAAAGCCATCCCTTTTTCATGCTGGTTTTAGGCCTACTCTCATGTAGGTCTTCGCCCAGCACTTACATCTGACCTGCTCATCAGGAAGGCACAACCATCCAGGGGAACACATCCAACCACATTGATGGAAGACTCCCATACAGACATGAACACATCCTATCACAGTGATGAGAGGTTTCAGCACTTACATCTGACCTACTCGTCAGAAGGGCACAACCATCCAAGGGAACACATCCAACCACACTGATGGAAGACTCCCATCCAGACAGGAACACATCCTATCACAGTGATGAGAGATTTCAGCACTTACATCTGAGCACGTGGGAACACATCCCTCAGTCGCTCCAGAAAGGCTCTGCACTTACATCCACCCAGAGGAACACATTCAACCACACTGATGGAAGGGCTTGCACTCACATCTGATCCTATGAGAACACATCCCAGCAGTCATATCAGAATGGCCCCTAGTCCTTGACTGAGCTACCTGGTAACTGACCAGGAACCTCCATTCTCCTAGAGAATGGCAGTTGCCCTTACATCCGACCTGCTCGTCGGAATGGCCAACACTCACATCTAACATGGAAGGAACTAAATCCTTTAGCCATGAATAGAATGGTTCATCCCTTACATCTGATCAAGTGGGAACACATCCCTCTATCACATCAGAATGGATACACAGTCTTGCACTGAGTGATCCTGGTAACTGACTAGGTGCCTCCATTCCTAGAATGGCAATTTCCCTTACATCTGTCCTACTCGACAGAATGGCACAGCCCTTATATCTGACCTACTCGTCAGAATGGCTATAGATCTTAGCACTCATATCAGTCATGGAAGGAACCAATCCTCTCACCATGATGGAATGACTCAGCCCTTACAGCTGACCATGGAAGGAACCAATCCTCTCACCATGTCAGAATGGCTCTGTGTCTCATCACTGTCTCTGGGAGGAAGCCTCGATCTGAAGAACACCAAGTCTCTCTCTGAAGTACTCAAACTTCAGCCTAGCCAATGGCTTCATCAATACATCAGCTATTTGTTCCTCCGTCGCAACATACTAGAGCTTCACTGCTCCTCTCTGCACCATATCCCTGATATAGTGATACTTGATCTCGATATGCTTCGACTTGTCATGGAACACTAATTCTCTGACAACTTTACGCAACTCTGGTTGTCACAATGTATACAAGTAGCATCCAACTAGAGATCAAATATATCATACAGTAGCTTCCATAGCCATACTACCTCACAACTAGCTAAACAGGCTGCGACATACTCTACTTCAGCTATACTCAGTGCCACACAGGATTGCTTCCTGCTAAACCAAGAGATCACACCTAATCCCATACTGAAGCAACATCCCGAAGTACTCTTCCTGTCGATGGCACTGCCTGCCCAATCTGAATCAACATAACCCTCTAGGTTAATCTTCGGATTCGCATCATACTTGAGCCCATAATCAATTGTACCCTTCAGGTACCTCAGAATATGCTTTGCAGCAATCAAGTGAACACTTCTCGGATCTGTCAGGTACTGGCTCAAGGTGTTCACAGCAAATAAAATATCTGGTCTCGTGTTCGTCAGGTACATCAATGACCCAATCATCTGACGATACATCGTAGCATCAACCGACTCTGAAGAAGTATCACTCAATAGCTTCAGTTTTGATGCCATAGGTGTGGCCATAGTCTTGCAGTCCATCATCCCAAACCTCTTCAGGATCTCTACTGCATACTTCCCTTGTCCAAGGACGATCCCATTTGTACTCTGCCACACCTCCATACCTAGAAAGTAATGCATCATCCCCAAGTCCTTCATCTCGTACTCAGCAGCAAGCTTTCTCTTTGTATTAGAAATCAACCCATCTGTACTTGTCACAAATAGATCATCTACATATAGTAGAAGCATCACTAGGTTGCCATCTTCAACCTTGTAGTAAAGGTTGGAATCTGCTTTACTCTTGGTAAAGCCCAAACTAGATAGAAAGCTGTCAATCCTATCGTACCAGGTCCTGGGTGCCTGTTTCAAACCATACAGGGATTTCTTCAATCTGCACACATGAGACTCTCTGTCATGTGTCTGAAAACCGAGTGGCTATTCTACATATACTTCCTCTTCTACTACACCATTTAAGAAAGCAGTCTTGACATCCATCTGGTGTATCTTCCACTTCGTCACTGTAGCCAGAGCAAGTATTGATCTGATGGAAGTGTATCTGGCTATAGGAGAAAAAGTCTCTTCATAGTCTACTCCCTCTTTCTGAGAGAATCCTCAAGCTACGAATCTTGCCTTATATTTTTCAATGCTATCGTCCGCAGCATGCTTGATCTTGTAGATCCATTTGGAAGTGACAACTGACTTCCCTTTTGGTCTTGGGACAACATCCCAAACATCATTCTTCATGATTGATTGATATTCTTTGATCATAGAATCCTTCCATTCTTTCTGATCTGCTGCTTCTTCATAACTGGAAGGTTCTTTATCAATGAAATCACATAGTAAAGCTACATACCCGGAATTTGATCTGGTTCTCTTTCTTTCTATGTCATTCTCTTATGGAGCCCCATATCTTTCCGCACCTTGGATAAGTTCACGTACCCAAGCAGGTTTCCTCTTATGAGGATTTTTCTCTGATGGTGGATCTACAGGTCGTTTTGGTTCTTCTAACTTTCGATCTTCTTCTTGAGCTTCTTCATTCATGATTGTATCACGGATCCTGGGTGCTTCTGCTTCTGCTTCTTCAGGTTCTTCAGTAGGTCTTTTTCTAGATTTGTTGTAAGCTGTGTCTTCATCAAATGTTACATCCCTACTGATGTCAATCTTCTTGTATCCTGGAGAGTAGATTCTATAAGCCTTCAAGCTTTCAAAGTATCCCACAAATATACCCTTCTTTCCTGAAGGATCTAATTTTGTTCTCTTTTCATTTGGAATGTGTATGTATACTGGACAGCCAAATATTCTGAGATGGCTGACTTCAGGTTTCTTTCCGAAGAAGACTTCTTCAGGAGTCTTGTTCTCAGGTACTCTATGTGGAGTACGGTTCTGGACATACACCGCTATTCTGGCAGCTTCAGCCCAAAGATGCATAGGTAGATCTTGATCATGAAGCATAGCTCTTGCAGCTTCCATGATAGTTCTATTCTTTCGTTTTGCAACCCCATTCTGTTCTGGATTATAAGGAGTGGACAACTCCCTCTTAATCCCTGATTCTTTGCATAGCTCCTTGAATTCATTTGAAGTGAATTCTCCACCATTACTTGATCTAATGATCTTTATCTTCTTTTTAGTCTAGTTCTCGATCAAGGCTTTGAATTCCTTGAACTTGCTGAACACTTCATCTTTGTTCTTCATAAAATAAATCCATGTCTTTCTAGAAAAATCATCAATAAAAGAAACATAGTATGCATACCCGCTAAGTGAGTTTGATGACATAGGACCGCACACATCAGAGTAGATGATTTCTAGAATGCTTTTGTCTTTGCTTTTGCTGCTTGGAAATGTCTTCTTTGTATTCTTCCCTTTCGCACATCCT
Source organism: Pseudotsuga menziesii (assembly GCA_001517045.1). Lineage (NCBI taxonomy): Eukaryota > Viridiplantae > Streptophyta > Pinopsida > Pinales > Pinaceae > Pseudotsuga > Pseudotsuga menziesii. Next base: position 629,551 of record LPNX010938941.1, read on the forward strand.
TTACAAACTCCATCATGTTTTGCTTGGAATTCTGGAAGACCTTCAACAGCTTTGCTTGCAATCGGTAGTGCTCTATAATGCACATGTGCAAGCCTTCTATGCCAAATTTCATTTGGCTCTACTGAATCATGGATCAAGACCTGTTCTGGATGGCCCTTCAATTTGTACAAGCCTCCTTCTTGTTCTCCAATTACTACCGCATCATTGATAGTCTTACCTTTTGGCCACATGATGACTTGACCATCTATGAATGCAACCCACATTCCTTTTGCATCCAATGCTGAAATAGATAGAAGGTTCTTCTTGAGTCCTGGAACAAACAATACTTCTTTCATTGTTAGAGACTTACCAGATTCTAGCTTGTATGAAGATTCCCCACTACCTTTTATTGGATATTGGTAGTCATCTCCTAGTTTCACCTTGTGGGGTGATTCATGTTCTGACAGTCTCACAAAGGATTCCTTGAATCCCGTCATGTGTTTTGAAGTGCCACTGTCTATGAGCCAATAATCACTTCCATGAGTAATGTTTCCTGTGAGAGCTGATATCAGAACATATTCATACTCGCTTGAAGAATCTTCACTTTCATATCTGGATCTCTTTCTGGATGGTTCATCATCCTCTGCAGCATGAGCATGATGTCTTCTTTTGTTTCTATTCTTCTTATGGGAGTGGTTCTTTCTCTTAGGACAATCTTTAGCAAAGTGTCCCTTTTCATCACATGTATAACATCTAAATCTAGATAGATCCCTTTTAGAGTGAGAGCTCTTACCTTTAAAAGGTTTTCTTCTTTCCTTCTTCGAGTGAGCTGTGAGGGCTTGGTATTCACTTCCCATCTTCTCTTCCTGATCTGCTATCCGTGCTTCTTCTTGAGAACATTCTTCCCATAGTCTGCTGAATTTTACCAATTTATTTCTCACACAGATTCCTTGGATAAAAGCATCCCATGACCTAGGAAGGCCATTCAAAGTAGTCATCACAATCTCTGCATTTTCCACTTCTTCATAAACAGCTTCCAATTGTTCTTTTATTTGAGAAACCCTTGTGAAGTATGACTGGATAGTTTCTGCATTCTGAATCTTCACATTCTTCAGTTGGTTCCTCAAGGTCATCTTCTGATTGATGTTCTTTCCTTCAAACAATTTGGTTAGGGCATCAAACATAGCTTTATATGTCTTGAGAGAGGACACCTGTGGGATGAGATGATCCTTAATAGAATCAACAATGATTCTCTTTTCCATAACCATCTTTTTCTTATGTAAGGCCTTTGCCTCATCTTCCTCTGGAACTGGAACCTCCTCATGAATGTAGGAGTCTAGTTCATTCTCTTCCAGGACCAGGGAGATCCTATACTTCCAAGCTCGGAAGTTATCAGCCCCCTCAAGCTTTTCATCAAGCTTAGTATGATGAGACATCTCTAAATAAGAACCTCAAATGGAAATACAAAATATTTTAGATCTTACTAGGTTCAAGATGTCAAATCTGAAGCTTGAGCTGAAATCCTATAGAGTTGGTTCAGGAGCAACAAGGGTTTTGCTTTCCCAGAGTTCTGTCCACCCAAATGCCTTCAAATTTGTTCCTAAATTCGATTTTGGGGAGGAAATCAATCCAGGCCTAGGCTCACTGAAAAATTCCTCTTCTGCAAAAAGCCCTAATTTCCGACCCTAGTGACAGGTCCAAAACTGAAAAACCTCAGAATTGAATTCTGTTTCGACAGAAAGATGAACCCTAGGGAGGAGAGTAATTAAACCTTACTTTTGCTGAAAATTAGTGGAGAAAGATCCACAAACAAGGAATCCCTAGCCTCTGCAGCTGCACAGTGTCTTCTTCTCAAGTTTGCTCTGATACCATGTTAGTTTTTCAACATTTAAGCTAGCATTATGTTAGGATATTTTCACTAAGAGAATAACAAGCATAGCAATAACATAAGCACATCACATGAGACAAGAGACACAAAGAGTTTTCCTCGGGGAAACCATAAAGGAGAAAACCCTGCAACTTCCTTTAAGATAGTATCGCCACAAGATGTGAAACCCAAAACAGTAAGATGCACTCTCCACACAGCAATAGCCTTCTGTCTTCTATCAAGCCAAAGTATTTCCTTCTCCAATAGTGCGCCACACTTGAGAGAGAAAGTGATGTAATTCACAAGTGAAAAATAGAGAGACTCTCTCTCTCTATTCATATTCATCCGTTCACTTAAGTTTCCATTTCACACGTAGGCTCGACCTAATAATTACTACTCAAGCCTACACCTTAATTAGTGTATAATAACTCAAGTGCCCCGAAACTGTGGGGACTTACCTAATGACTTGATATGACTTGATTACATTATTAATCCTCCCGATCGGAACATCGGGTCATGACCACATGACTCAAATACATAATAGAAACATCCCGGAATAAACATCGGGTTACAATACACAGAAGAATACATTCCGAAGTTACATATACATAAACAACCCAACTCTCTTTAAGCACTGAAAAGTGCCATATGATGATGAGTGAAGGAGTATTATTGGGGCACTTCATCTCTATTGATGGCATTCAGGGGGATCCCTAAAAAATCAAGGTAATAAAAAATATACCTGCTCCAGCAACTCAAAAAGAGGTGCAGAGTTTCCTAGGAGATGCTGGATACTACCGAAGATTTATAGAAAGTTTTTCCAAACTTGCTTCTCCTTTGTTTTCATTGTTAATGAAGGATGCCAGACAATGTTTTTTAAGCTTAAGGAGAAGCTGTCCACAACTCCTATGTTAAGAGGGCCCAATTGGACCCTACCCTTCCACATTTCTTTAGATGCTTCTAATATCACTATTGGAGCAGTTTTAGGACAGGAATATGGTCAAGTACCTTATGCAATTTATTATATTAGCAAAAACTTAGCCCTTGCTAAACTTAATTATACTGTCACCGAGAAGGAGTTTTTAGCAATTGTCTACTCCATTAACAAATTTCGATGCTACATTACTGGATATCCTACATTTGTGCACACTGACCACTCTGCCATTAGATATATAATGAACAAACTCATCACTAATGCCAGAGTGATGACTAGATGGCTCTTATTATTATAGGAATTCGATATTACCATCATAGATAAACCTGGAAAAGAAAATGTTGTCGCTGATTTTTTATCTCGTTTCACTAATAGTGATGATAATTTTCCTGTTGAGGAATCTTTTCCAGATGAACATTATGTTGTTTTAGCTCATTCTCCTTTGTATGCAGATGTCACTAATTACTTGGTTGCAGGAAAGCTTCCGGCACATATGTCCAAAAGAGAAAAGAGAAAAATCATCCAGCAAAGTGCCAGGTATTGTTGGGTAAATGGTCACCTCTTTTACACAGGTCCTGATCTTGAAATCAGAATATGTGTATGGGAAGATGAAATATTTCATATACTAAAGGCCTACCATGATGAACCTTGTGGGGGACATTTTGCAGACAGAAGGACAGGACACAAAGTGCCGAGAAGGGGCTATTATTGGCCAACTCTTTTTAGGGATGCAGAAAGATATGTCCAGTCTTGTGATAGCTGCCAAAGGATGGCTCATCCCAATAGATTAGATCAAATGCCTCTAAAACCACAATTAGTAATTGAACCCTTTGATATATGGGGTCTAGATTTCGTTGGCCCTATCAGCCCTCATTCCAAGCAAAAAGCCTACATCTTGGTCTGTACCGATTATATGAAAAAATGGGTAGAAGTTGTAGCTCTGGTGAAAGCTAATGACTAGGCTGTGATTGAATTCCTATACAGTGAAATCTTTACCCATTTTGGGGTACCTAAGGAATTAGTTACTGATGGAGGACTGTAGTTTATGTCGCATCAATTTGAATCTCTGCTACAAAAGTATCATGTTCAGCATATGGTAACTTCACCTTACCATCCCCAAGCCAATGGCCAGGTGGAAAGCACTAATAAAGTTATTGAAGACATCCTCACCAAGACAGTTAGGAGCCATCGTAGAGATTGGGATGATAGGCTTCCGGAAGCACTATGGGCATATCGCACCATTTGGCATAACACCACAGGTTTCTCTCCTTATGACTTAGTGTATGGAAAAAGTGCCATCTTCCCAATTGAATTTGAAATCAAGACCTTGAAGACGACCATAGAAGTAAACCTAGATGTAACTGAATCCCAGAAAAGAAAATTGAACCAAGTGAATGAACTGGATGAGAATCGATTAGCTGCAGTGGACTAGACAGTGTTAATTCAACAATAGAGATCCAATTGGCATGACCAATTCATCAAAAAGAAGGTCTTCTGTGAGGGATACTAGACACTACTATATGATTCCAGATTCAAAAGAGATTTCAAGGGAAAATTACACACAAGATGGTTGGGCCCATACCTAGTAGACAGGCTATTTGATAATGGCACAGTCTGCCTGGTAACTATTGATGAAAACCGTGCACCATTATTTGCCAATGGTCACAGGATACGACTGTACCGTAAACCAATTTCAAAGGATGCATTTATCTCACAAATTGTTGCTGATCTAGTTTACCAGCAAGCACAAGGGCAGGAATTTTTCTCTACCTCTGTCAATTCTTAATTGATCACTGTAAATCGCGTATGAATCATTGTACATAAAGAATTGTTTTTTTTTTCGTTATGTTATATTTTCTTTTGCACTTGATCTGTTTTTTTTGTTTTTCCAAAATGTGTAGGGAAGCACCCAAGGATGGTGGTCAGATCAGGCCTGTTGACCAAAAGTCATTTTTCTGTGACTTCCTACACCAATTTTTTTTTCCTTAAATAAATTTGTCGCAGATGTGATACCCATTTTCTGGAAGCTGCGACACCTTTTTTCGGCAGCTGCAACACCTTTTTCCGAAAGCTGCAACACCTTTTTTCGACAGCAGCAACACCTTTTTCTGGCAGCTATGACACCTTTTATCGGCAGCTGCAACACCTTTTTTCAGTGGCTGTGACACCATTTCCAGCAGCTGCAACACTGCTTTTGGTAGTTGCTACACCATGAAACTCCGCCTTCTTTCGTTTCCACATGTTGTGACCCCATTTTATTTTTTACCATAAAAACCCATTTTGCGTAGCTACAGCACAGTCACTTTTCGTCCGCTTAACATTTTCTTCCCTCTTTTCCAGCAGCTGCGACATCTTTGCCGACAATTGCAACTCTGCTATATTTAGTTGATTTTTCTATCATTGAAGGCTGCGCCTCTACTTTGATTTCTTTATGACCTATGGCTGTGACTCCTATGTTATTAGTAGATCTTTTTGCACTATAGCAACTCCTCTAGATATGGCTCTGATTCCTGATGCTGACAATTTGACCCATAATGTAATATTCATCATATTTTCGACCATTTTGACACGATGGTTTTTGCTTCACTAACGGAAAAGGTTATTACAACACCTCTATTATAATGATTACATTTAATCACTGCACAGCGCACAAGTTCAGCTTCCATAACATCTGCAACAACACGTTCTATTATTCTCCAAAGGACATCCAGTGCACATTTTCGAAGGTATGGCTTTGATTAACCACCTGACTAAGTATCAATATCATTTCAAAATATCAGTCGTACCTCCCTTTTTATGCCCATTATTGCATCGATTAACTCTCTGCTCATGTGACGTAAAGACTAATTATGCTACCTAATAACCGCCACCTTTCCCAATTTGGGATAAACTTTCAAATAATCCAGTGCACTGAAACTTTCCAAATTTGCCTAACTCTCCTCTCAACTGTCATTGCATACTTTGTGCTGTAAACTCCATTGTTGGAGTTTTTAATCTATTGAACTACAAAATAATTCTGAAGCCAGAAACATGGGGATTCCAGCTCGTTATGAACCTTCAAACACATGAGAACTCAGAAGAAATGCTGCAGTCTTCGCTATCTTTCAAGCTACCGGTTGGATGGAATTTTTAGAACGTCTGAATGGATTTCACCATGAAGCAGCCTTACAGTTTGCTTTGAACCTCACAGAAACTCACTCAAAGGTTTGGGGATTGCGCATTGAAGTTTCTGAAGCCTTCATGGCTGAGGTCACTGGTATTCCTCAGGTGGGAAGGGCTTGGTTTGGACATCGAGTCCCCACTACTGTAGTACATGACTTTCTAATAGAGGGGGGGTAGGTTCAAATGACAAAAATGGGGATAGTATTACAGTCATTTCCACAACCATGGAATCACGTCATTGTTTTCCTCAAGAAATATATCACCTGCGAAGGTAGGTACCAAACAGTCTATAATTCTAAATTCCCTTTACTATCTCATCTCTGTCACAGGGTTCTGTTAAATATAGCATATTATTTTCTCAGTGATTTACATCATATGGCAGGGTTTGTTTGAGTTTCCAAACATCCACTCTCCTCACTGACCCACCATGGCCTCATAAAATTAATAATCTTAAGGACCCTTACTCAACACAATATAACCTGCGAGCAATTTACAGCTCAAGTTCAGGAACCCGCTCCTTTTCCCGGTATTCTAATAGAAGAAGAGTTGTTCCATCCATAGTTGGGGGGAAATGAAGCACAACAGGAGGCTCGGAGCCCCTCCAATATAGTTGGGGGGGGAGATGAGACTGGATCATAGGATCAACCATGGGTATAAGTAGAACAATTGAGAGAATATGTACATAAAAACCCTATGGAAGAGCTAAATAATAGGGTAGCTCTGACAACAGAGGGTGAAACTGGAGTAGCATTAGATGCTGTGACAATTGAACCTGAAGATGACAGAGCCATGCGAACAGAAGAAAATATTAAGTTGGTGACCATTGAATCCTCACCTGAATGGGGAGGAACTTTGATTGAGGAAGAACATCTTGAGGAATAAGAAAATGTTGGAATTGGGAACATTCCTTCTACCTCAGCTGTGAATCCAAAAACTCCAACACCACAAAGAAAAAGGAAGATATCAAAGGATGAAATTAAGGTATCTCCACCAATAAGAAGGAAAAGAACCAGGTCGGTCGTAGTAGTAGAAGCAACAAGGGAAATATGGGAAACCTTAGAAGCACAAATTGAGTTCCCCATTCTTAAACCCAGACCAATTGATGCCCTAGAGTGGCCGGTTGAAGAAAAACCCCAAATTGAAGGACTTCTGTTCGAAAATAAGCTATTAAAAGAGGAAGTCCAAACACTCAGAAAGGAATTGGAAAATTGGAAAGAAGCATGCAGAAAATAGGTTGAAAGGAAGCTACACACATTGGTGGAAGATGCAGATCAATTGGAAGGATCAAATCCTACCGAGCCTGGCAATCAAGAAGAAAGAGTGGTCTATCCCACCTGTGGAGAAATCTTTAAAGAATCAGGCCACAAGATTGTAATTCATGCCTCGATAACACAACAATTTACACCCACAAATGAGGAAGGACATGGACAACCTAAGTGGAGAGAAGATGGGACTCCCAAAGGAAAAATTCAGGAGGAGGAATTTTCAGATAAGTAAGACGTTGTCACACAAGAATCAGCACCTTTAAATATTCTTGCTGAAATTGCCACTAACTCTGGGACAGAGGAATCAAGGGATGAAGTTATTCCCAATTTTATGTATGAAGATTGCACTGTGACCTTGGAGTCCTCCCATGACATAGAAATCATAGAAGTGAAACCACAACAATAAGGAAATGATGGGGTTGAACAGGGTGCTGTCACACGAGAACCAGCATCCTTGAATGTTCTTGGCCAAGTGGATGTCCAAGTAGGAGGAGAACTAGGAATTGAAGGCACTCTGGAATTTAATAAAGAATTTTGTACTACGACTCCAGAATTGTCCTAGGACACAAAAATACTAGAAAAGGAGCCACAATATCAGGGAGATGAATAAGTGAGTCAGGATGTTATCACACAAGAACCAACATCCTTGAAAATTGCAGTAGGGACTATTGAAATACAACAAGAAAATAACCCTGATGTGGATGTCAGTCCTAACATGGATTGGGGTGAATATGACCAAATTCAAACACAACCCTCAGGTGATACTGAAATCCTTGAGGAACAGCTGCATACTGAAGAAGACATCCAATTTGAGCAGCATGAGGAAAAATAAGAAGAGGGCTCTGTCACACAAGAACCAGTAGCCTCATAGCCCCTGGCTAAGATAGTAGTTGATAATCAGGTAGAAAATGAAATCAAAATTCATGGGGAAGTTGGTCCACAAGAACCAACATCCTCATAGTCAGCTGCCAAAATTTCCATGAGAGAACCCTAGAAAGAAGGCGTTGTTACAAAGGAACTAGCGTCACCAAGATTGGTGGACTTTGTTGCTGAAGAGAGTCCAGAAAAGGTTGATGTTACACAAGAACCAGCACCCCCAGAAATAGCTTCATATGTGTAGGATGTCCAATGTGGCACATCAGGTGACAAAGTGTGGATTGATCCCCTTCAAAATTTCATTGACCTGGATTCTGACGAGGAGGAGCATCATGAAGAAGAAGCCCTAAACCCTACAGTAGAAATCTCAATTCTGAGAATGGAGGTATTAAAATGGAAGGCCCAGGTGGAGGAATACGAAGATGGGATAATTTCCCTTACGGAGCATAAAAATATTATCAGGAGACTGGAGGAGAAATGGGCAGAAGAACGTATGACCCGGAGACTTTGAGAATAAGAGCTATAGAGCAATGTAAGGGAGCTGAAAATGTTCCAGTCTATGCAGAAGGAAAAAGAGCAGATGTATGCTCTTTCTCAAGAACTCCTGGGCATTAGGGTACCTTCTTCTTCTTACCCTGTATTTATATTTGAACAATTTGTTTGGCTTAATTTGAGGGCTATGAAGGAAGGGAGGTCATTTGAAATAATAACCTCAAAAAAATTCTTGGAAACATTTTTAAGAAGCAATTTTGAAGATCAAAATTTGCTGTGTGAATTATATTTGCATGAGATGGCTTGGCCTCTGGACCTCCATTCAAATCCTGTCCCTTTTTGAGGAGATGTTCAATTGAGGGAATTTGCTTCTTTTGTAAGAAATCATTCTTAGTGGGAAATATATTTCCAAACCTTTTCTCATAATATATCTCACTCTAATCTGTGGGTTCGAAGTGAGCCTCAAAATCCTGGTATTTTTCTCACTTGACACAGGAGTTTGCTCTCATGCCCTATCTAGAATCAACACATAATGGAACTACAAGAGGAATTTATTTCTACTTGTACCAACCATATTTATATACACCCACAAGCATCATTGGAAGGAAGTAAGCACAGATGGCAAGTTTCCTCTCCTACACTCAAGAATAGAGACCCCTATTATTTTAGAAATTTTGAATAGGCACTTTCCAGGGTTGAGGGTTATGTTGGATGTGTCAGGGAGTGTGGAGCTAATTGGTTGGGCATGAATTTTAAATTTCCTCTCATCTGGTGGCCAACAAAACCATACAGGATGAATTTCTCACTAACCAAGATAGGAGAGCAACAATGCTGGAGATATTGGATTTCCCACAGAGGGTTCATAGAACAAGAAGGAACGTCTGAGTTCCACTACAACTTCTCTTCTCTCCATGAACAGAGCATAGTACAAGATTCGGATTCAGAATAATGGAGGTTGTTGCATGAGGACATGCAACAGGACAGTTGGGGGGAGATGTTGGGCCCAGAAATGGCCCTTTTTGACCATCCTTAATTACCTCTTTTTTTCCTATCCTACCCCATTGAGCATGCCAAATAAATGTTTTACCCTCATTCTACTCTTCAATCCACCAAGGTATGATTGGGTATTGTTTTATTTTATTAATAATTATGATTGTGATAATTAAGGCTTCATATCTCTCAATATGCTAACATATGATGGTATAAAGGTATTTTGAGATATATAGACTACAGGAAGATCAGGATGAACATGCTACGAAAAGGATGGGCATTCATCACTCAAGCTAATCACCATCCATTATACCATTTCCCAAGGAATGTGGTCCCCATGTATTATCCCAAGAAAAGCTATAACAGAATGCGTCAGATTTGGAGGTCAACAGTGCGTTGTTGCTTGTGTATAGCTATGATCTGAAGATATCATTACTCATGGGTCAATTAACAGTTTCCCTATATTTTATATCTTTCATCCTGCCATGTTTGTAATAGCTATTGTCATTTAGGGCACCTGAAGATCAAATATCTTCATGGCTGCCCCATAATAGGGATAGGATGTTATGATTTACATTGTATAAATATGGACAACTGTTTCGAACCAGGGGTTGTTGAACATATAATCAATTCATTGTATTAGCTGTGAGGAGGAATTGTGTAATCGGTCTACCTTTTAATATAAGGAGTTACTTCATATCGAAGGGTTTTAACGTGTGTTCATCCAGTATCTCTGTGTGAAGGCTAGGCCCTCCTTCCACAGGGATCGCTGAGTTAAATTAGGCATTTCAATTATTTTCTTGTGTGATGTTATGTTAATTTTATTTCTTCGTAGGAAGCTATAACAAGTTGTGGATTTACAGTGTGTTGTGATTGCATCTCTTGGATACCTGTAGTGGCATGGTGTGACAGTTGACTGAGTATGTAATTATTCCTCATGAAAATTGTGTGGTAACTATAATAGCTCTATTCATCCTTAGATCTTTTAGTCGTTGTTTCCATGAATTCTTGTAGCTTGTATCTTATTTTTATGATTACAGAATTTCATTCTTGTACATCAAATTCATAGAACAGCTGAACTCAATTTCTGTATTTTGAATCTCTAGACTAATATTCAATTTATGTCTTTGGATTTCTAGGATAAATCAGATTAAGATAGTTGGGTTAATCATTATGTGGTTTGAAACATAATTTCCCTTTTTCTGCAATTGTAATCTAGATGTGAATTTCATCTTTCCATTCTTAGATCAAGAACAACAGAAGGTAATTGTGACTGTATTCCTTAGAAGGTAACTAGATTAAGTATATTCTTGGGATGAGCATAGCCGAACAGACGATAGGATTGTTCAATTATAGTAATTTAGTCGTTTAAGCATATATTGTGCATGTTATCCTTGAAATACAAGACTTCCCTGGGTTGACAATAAATATTGTACACTCTGTATGTTAGTTGTAATTCACTTGCATATTGGGTGCCCAATATCTTTGGTGTGTCCGGCCGTGGAGCATTTTGTGCCCCAGATATCTTGATTCTTGATATTCATCTCTTTCAATGATTTCTGCAGGATTTCTAGTTGTTCTTCTAGTCTATTATCAATGAGATATGCTGGGAAATCTTCATCCATCTCAACTTGCAGAGCTTTGGTAAGTGCGTCTTCATATGTTTCAAATGTCTCCAAGCTTATGTACCACAGTATTTTTTGTGATTGACCTACAAGAAACCACTGAGTTAATAGTTGTTCGTCAATTACATAGTCGAGTTGATTAAGGAGGTCCTTCCATCATTTGTCATATTCCCACATAGACTCTATTGGCTTATGAGATGTTGTTTTAAGATTTTTGGCTGCCAGATGTTTTGCGTTTGGAGTTTTAAAGAAAGACAAGACTTGTGCATTAATGTCTGCTTTGGATGCTTGGGGAGTTCTCTTGATATAGGTCATGTACTAAGTTAGTGCTCTTTTCTTGAAGGCACCGACGAACTGTGCCATCTGTTGTTCTTCGATCATAACTTGATTTGTCTCCCATATTGACTCATAGATGAACCAATGCCTTCTAGGGTCTTCTTCAACCTCGTATAGAGGGATATGTGCTGATTTGTGACCCATGTTGGTATCATTATCGTTGTCTCCTTTAGGAGGTGGTAGTGGTGGTGGGGGTGGTGGGGGTGGTGGGATATTTTGTTTGTCTTACTGTGCAGAGATGTTGTTGACATAAATTTTGTTCCCTTCAGTATTTTTATTTATCGTTTCTTCTATGACAAGAAGTCGGTCCAGGTTGACTTCACCTGTTGATGTCGAACTACACTGATTTTTTTACAAGTCTGATTGTTCCATATTTTTCAAAGCTGTGTTTGGCAGGGGGGTGATCCTTCATGTGTCAGGTAAAGCAAGTGGATACTTCGGTTGGAAGGGTATGCCTGAAGTGTTACCCAATTTCCTTCCTTCGGTCGACGGATCACTAGATGATTATCATCGTTTACCTCATTGTCCAGTTGGATCCATATACCAAACTCACCAGCTCTTAGTCATAGGTATTCTTCGATAATGTCCTGTATTCTGGTACTCGGATTCGTTGGAGACAAAGGTCTTACCTTGTGGGGAATTTCTAGTTGGAGATATTCTCACTGCTCTATCCACAAGTCTTCTTCCATGGGTGATGCTTCTTCATCTATGCCTTCTTCCTGTCGGTCATGACCTGACTCTGGAGGATTTATTTCTTGGTTTGTCACCCTAGTAGTCATCCCTCTTTCAAGCGCTATAGCTTGTTCTATTCTTTCTATTGAATTATTGTAACTTCAAAGAATATTCTAAATATATTTTGTGGTCTTCGATGTTCCTATTGGGGGAAATACTTGTATTACTTTGTACCCCGATGTTCCTATCGGGAGAATTACCCAAATTTATGAGGAATTCCCCTCCGTTGTAAGTCCGGTCATTAGTACCCCAGTTGTGGTTACTCAAGCCTACACAACTTAATTAGGATTAATTGAGCCTACATAACCAAGTATAATATTAAATGAACAAAAGAATATAAATAGAGGTGTGGCACTCCTCATTTGAGACATAGACACTCACTTGTGTAACGCATCATAGAGAGAGAGAAAGAGTTGTAGCTAGAGAAGAAGGAGGATGAGTCTTTTGGGTTTTACCTTTTATATTTTTGGGGCATATATATTCAGGAAGCTTTTGCTGGGTTTTCCCTTCAGGGTTTTCCCAAGATAAATATTTTCGTTCTTTTTGTGTGGTTGTGCTTATCTATATTTCAGTGAGCTTTTGGCTTATGGTTATGCGGTTATGACACTAAATGTTTTAAGATCTGATATAACCATTACAAATTCAACACTCTCTTCCCTTCTTTTCAGCCTCTTCTCTCTTTCTACTCTCTGTAAATCCGTCGTACCTTTGTGTGTCACTGTTCGTTCGATTTCATTTTTAGGTTGAATCCTCATTGTTGGTGATGGTATTTTCTTTAGTCAACTAGAATTCTTTCTACTTTACCCTGACATATTCCCAGCTACCCCGCCATAGCCTACCCGACGCTTTAGAAAGCTTGGATAGTTCTCTTTATTTGCTTAGGAAGTAATCCCACTCCATTTCAGCAATGAATTTTTCCCACCTCTTATATTTCTCCACCTAGTTAGAATGTGGTTAGAATTTGGTAGTGGTTTGCGTAGTGACGGATGAGGTTCTACAATATGGCCCACTCCCTTTTCTATTAGGAATTTGAACAAAAGGATCGGTAAGGAGCAAAGGAACGGCTCGATGAGGTCTATATAAAACCTTTTCTAAACGCTTTTGACCGAAGTTCTTTCTTCCACGACTTGTTCCTCGTAGAATTTGTCTGTGATATTTTCAAACAACTTCAATAATTTTGTTTGTCCCCCTCAGATCAGTTTCTCCAGTAGCTCTTTGTCCTTAGTTGTTTCCGACTCTTTCATCTAGAAGTTTTTTCAAAAGCTGAGGTACTGATTCTACAAACTTCTCATGTGTTTCAGTGAAGAATTTTTCCTTCGCATGAGCAATGGTCAATCTATTTCTCCTTGCGTAGTTCTGTGAATAATTTTCTATCTTACGCTCCCACCAATTCTTAATCTCTTGTTTTGATATCATTTTCTTATGGTCATTACGTTCATAAACGTACTACCAACAACAGAAATAATGTTGTAATCTCAGAGATCACAGAGGGTTACCAATAATACACATAGAAGCACATAAACATAATATACACAAGAGACAAGAATATAGATAAGGAAGTCATAGATTATATTATAACATGAGGGTCCATACGTACACAAAACTAAGACAAGTTCTCATCTAGATCAACAAACTAATATATATAATTACAAACAGTTACAAATAACTACCTGTCAACTCTGTCAACCGACCTAATCTCTAAATAGTCGGCTATTCAACTAGTCAGCTCACCGACTAGCTCCTCCAATAGATGCTAAGGCTACCAAAAACGTAGAGAAAGTCTGCCATAACAATCATCAGTGCAGCCAATGTACATGGATAGGGTAGAAAATCCCAAAACCCAAACAATACTGGGCACAACATGGGGCTCAGAGGAGGTACTGGATGAGTCCCCAAACATGCACCAACTCTGGTGTATGCTTTATTGAGAAGTGGAAGGGTATCTCCAACAACTCAGTATCTCACGACCTCATGCTTGACTCCTATGTGAGAGGAGTTTTCCGGTGTCTTTCCCAACGACGTTGGATTTTGTAATAGATAGGACACTATGTTTGAGTTTGAATTTTTGGGTAGTTAAGATATTCCTAACCCAAAACACTAGCCTAGAATACTATGTGTCATACCTAGAAATAAAAAGTTACTAATAAATTTTAAATATTAAGTGTTTATTTTAAAGGGATGTTAATTACTCAACAGGGGTGGTGAAAGTGAAACCAATGGTGTTTTCACTCAATGTTGAAACCAAATTACTATACAAAAGAGAACTTGAAATGCATAAAGCAAACTACTTCTCTTCCTTTTTCAGATAGAAACTTGAAAGCCACAAAAGAACAATTTCTTTTTATTTTTTCAATAATAAAGATATGCAATGCATTAAAGACAAAACCCTAATTTACATGCATATTAAACAACTATATGTTCTTTTTATTTTTATTTTATAAATGAAAAAGAAAAACTTACCTACAAAATAAAGTATGCAGATAACAAGGACAAAACAAAATGAACTCTGCTATACAGCCACCAAACAGAGTCTAGAATGACCTAAAGTTAGTATAAACCCTACTTGGAAGGAAGGCTTGCATAAGAGATAAGTCAACTAGTTAGGCAAGGTGAAGTTAACAAAAAAAAGAAGAAGGAAATAAATACCAATAAGCTTCTAAGTTCAAACAAAGAACACTAACAGAGGCTCACCAGAAACATAAGCCAAGAGTCATGCCAATAAAAGCGGGTGGGGGGATGAGCAAAGAGAAAACCCTAATTCTACAAAAGAACTTGAAACCTAGATAAAGAACACCCAAAAGGGATGACACTAACTCCCTGGAGTCATACACCTGCATAGGACCCCAAAAAACCTACCAAACAACCCTCAAAGTGTAGAAATTCAGGCCAGCAGTAGATTAATTTTACCCACAACAATTATCAATTGATCATGCAAAATTGCTAACAATGGAGACTGAATATGGAGCTGTAACACAAAATTATATTAACTGAGTGTACAATAGACAACCCTGTAATATCATATGCTGTTGAATAAATAGAATACATGAAGAAATCGAATGCATGAGGAAGCATCCAAATCTAGCATAAAGCAGGCTTAGCAAAAATAAGCAAATCCCCCATAGGTGTAAAAGATGGATCCCAAATCTGTCATGGAGCTCACGAATTGGAAAAAAGGCATAGACAAGCTAAAGAGTGGTGGAATGGTAGCTCATACATGCTTTTGCATGGAGAAAAGAGAGGAGGATGTGTAGGACAAAAAACAAGTTCACCTCACCTAGTCTAGCTTTCCCATGTGCCTTAAAACACTAAAAAAGCAGGCAATAAAGCAGAAAAAGTAGATAGGTGCCTAGGAGGCCAGGAATAAAGAAGATTTGATTCCCAAGGCTTTCCCAAGTGCTACATGAGTCAGATATGGCAATTTTGACCTCTATGGATAGGCAATTAGCAACTTGCACAAGGTGGGACACATGAACTAGGCAAATAAGACAAAAATAATTGAATTAATGTCTAAGTGGGTAAACTATGGGTTGATTATTCTAACACAAAGAACAGAAAAAACCACAAAAAGAGGAAAAAAACACTGTTTTGGGGCATACGTGGGTTTCCCTCTAACAGGTCGCGTGTCATACATGGGTTGAAAGTATATCAGGTTGCATGTACAAACCAGACACATGACTGTGGAGTCTGGAACTCATGTATGGGTGGGAAAAATCCCCAAAAAGGTCAAAATATGCCTTAGTAACATAGGGGAGGTGTTCTATCATATTGAGAAGGTGCTCCTAAGTGGCAAGAAGGACTTGAAAACTTACAAAAGATTGGAATAAAAACAAAGAAACCCCAAACAAACAAGGCTCTCCCTAGTGGAGTCCCCAGTTCTATTGTAGATGAAAGTTTCCTATGGCTAGGGTTTAAGAGGTCATCAACATACTCAGGTTAAAAGATATATGCATATAGTTTTGCAAGTAAATACAAGCAATATCAGAGTTTGGAATGGTTCATACCTTAGATAAATGAAGGTTGCTCCAAGCATCCCTTCGATCTTCCTCTTGCTCGTCTTGCTCCAAGAGATCTTCAAAACAAATTATACCTTCCTCAAACCAATATGACCATATTTAAAACAATGATAATCAAATAAACATGAAATAATAATTTGATTAACATCAACATCTGATCATAAACATAGATTCAAACACACATTGAATAATAATTTGGGAAGAAGAAGGACATTTCATCTTTATTAATATTGAAAACAAGCACAAATATACCTTCTCTTGAAGTTGGGCACCTGATAAAACCTTGATCTCGTTATGCTACTACTCTTCTCCAAGGAACTTAGGCTCCAAGCTTTGCAACACAAGGGAATAACTTCTAGGGAAAAGGCCGGGGGGGGAGGAAGAGAGTCCCAATTCCTCCAGCATAACAATGCAAATATTCTAGTCTCCTCTCATGGACCTCCTTAACTATATTTATATGTTTCTGAAGAGATAGGGTCAAAGACAAAGTAGTTACAACCGAAGGATTCAGTTGCATAACCACCCAAACTACCCAAATTTCAAGAAATGCCATTTTTTGACATCTACAGGAAAAATATGCGGGTTTCAGAGACAACAGTCACGTATTCAAGGGACACACACATGTTGCAGTAACAATAATCATGTATGATACATGGTTAGAATTTAAATAGTCATGTTTTTAGGGAACACATGGGCATTGTGTAGAACAAGTCGAGTGCAACACGTAGGTTTCCTTCAGGAAACTCATGTGTACATAAAATAATATCATTTTTAGGGTACTTCTAGGCATTTTCAGAATTTGATGTCTTCTAGAAAGTTTTAGCTGGATTAAATACCTTTCCAAAGGTGTAGAGAATCATTCAAATAGAGTTACACAAATCCATATATGATTCCTCCAAGTTAGGTGTTTTTTCATTGACTTTCCTGAAGTGTCGTCATGGAAGTGTCGACATGCGACGTAATCATGTGAAAGTGGTGACAGACAGAGATGTATCATTTTGAGATATAACTATTTGAGAGTTTCACTATGAAATATGTTCATAATTATTGTTTCCAACATATTTTTCTCTATAAATTAAAAATGGAACAACTCATTAACATAAAAAACAGATACATGCATCCCTTTGCATGGATTCAAGTGGAACAATTCTCAGTTTTTTATTTTCCCTCTTTGGTTTTATTACAAACTGTTCCACATCAATGCTTTAACTCATTTTCATGGGTTTCTAAAGGAATTTCAATTTCAATGAATCTCCTTTCTCTATGTTTTACAACAAGAGGACATCAAAGGAAACTAAGAATCACTTGGAGAAAACCCTAAATCTAACTTAAGAGTTCATGCATGCTCTCTTAAGACAAATCCTAGGAAAAGCAATTTATTTCATTGTTTGGCCAGCTAATCAAAAGCACATGTATTCTTTCAAAATGATGTACTATTTTAGACAATACTTGTGCTAGCAAAAGATCCAATTATGCTTTCAGTGCATTTGAATTGATAAAATTTCCACAATGGGAAAATTATTCATTGGAATTTTTAATTTTATTTGTTGATTTGTGGTCCAATAATGTAATTTAAATAATCTGGATGTGATTCATTTTTAACATATAAAAACCATTGAACTTTTATGTAAAAAACTAAACATTGTTCACTTCTTGCATATAGACGCTATATAAACTCTAAAATAAAGCCTTATCTTTCCTAACCATAACTTTGATGCAATGGGTCAATATGTATATATATTATAGATATCAAGATATACATTGATTTCTCGGTTTCAATGCTGCAACGAAAAAAAAGTTTATGGAAGAAAGTCTTCATTTTCTTCACCATAACTTTAATGCAAGGGTCATCTTTCAAAAATAAATCTTTTTTCAAGGCATAATAAATTACATATTTTGTTTTAACTACAATGTACATCACAATGCAAGAATATATTTGCATATATGATATGTAGTTCTTTCCTGCTATGTAGAAACTTTCCTTTGTACTTGTCGAATTGAAATCTAACAACCATTGCATATCTTCATATCTATAATATATATAGACATGTCTCTCTTGTGTTACCTTTCTTTTCATTCATTTAATTTACTAGGATGATTCCATACAATATAATGAAAACATTTTTTTAATATACTATAATTTAATGTCAATGTCTGGCCACTCAAACACATGTTGAACATTCTACATATATATTATAGATATAAAGATATACAATGGTCGCTTGATTTCAATTCCACAACCAGAAAGGCAAGTTTCTAAAAGAATGTCTTAACTTTCTTGATCATTACTTTGATGCAAGGGTTGATTTGAAAAAAGAAGTATTTTTGCAAGACATATTAACTTGCATCTTTTGTTGAACTAATTGTAAATCACTATGCAAAAATAAATTTGAATCAGGGATTATTTTATGGAACCATATTTATTTAAAAGTGTATAAATGTTGGCGAATATTACCAATTCTTAAAACACCAACTATAAAATGATTGGCAATATTTTTCAAAAAATATTTTAATTTCCAAGGATTTTATATCGTTTATATAATAATTTGCCAATTTTTGGGGTGAAAAAAATTTACCCCATCAAAATTGGGCGAAACAGGGCTTCAAAAAATGCAAAATGGCGAATGTTTTTTGGGAGAAAAACATGGAAAAATAGCCCACTGGACTAAAATTCGCCCCTAAAATCATCCATGATTTGAATGTAAGATCTATGGTTATTTCTTGGGTTGTATCTACTTTCCTTTTTAGTTGTGGCATTGAAATCGAACGACCATTATATATCTTCGTATCCATAATATATATAAACATGTCTTTATTATCTCACCTTTTACAGTTAGAGGTTTTTATGAAGTTCTATTTACCAAATAGAAAGTTCAACAAGTTAGAAGATAAACAACTATTGACTTCATGTTTTGCATCATAATCTCAATTCATAGGATTGGAACATATTCAACTCATGATATACTAGCATTTGAATTCCCTATCATATTCATTTGTCAATATGTTGGTCTTTTTTCTATGACTATAAAAATAATTTATGAGTCCCAAAAGTTATAATATGAATGACATTTAGCTTAAAAGTACAAATAGAAAAAAAAAATATTTAGCTTAGGTAAGGTCTTCGTTTACTAACTTACTTTGTTAAAAATATGACTTTTCTTTCATTTAAAGAAATCTCAAAACATAGAAAATAGGTCTATTGACCATTTTTTATAAATGCAAATCCATTTATATGTTGTTCACAAAACAAATTCTACCATATCATCATTGTGACACTTCATAATTTCAATCTATCATTTAATTTGGACCTTCGTTCTATGGTGATGATATAAGTTTCAGTTAGTGTATTAAACACTTCTACATTTGAAAGAGATATAAAATGGGTTCTATCCCCACCTTGTTATTACATCTTCCATCTTGTGGTTTGATAGGTGTTTAGCCATCCTTGATTTATGGTGTTTAGGATTTGTCTTGTGTTGACCCTTATCTTCAAATGCCCATCTTAAACATGTAACCCTAACCCTTTTCCTTGACCTTACCACACTCTATTATTCTATTCTCTACTATTCCTACCTATCCCTCTTGAAAGTTTATTCTTATTCCTCTTCCAAAATGTGTAACACGTGTACTGTTATTGGATTGTGAACAAAACCTGCTACCCATGTTTAATGTTTTAGAGCTTCCATCAGTAAGATAAATCTTCAAATAAAAAAATAAACACGGAATTGGATATGCCCAATCTGCATGCTAATTTTCATACTTTCCATTGGTGCTTTCTGCAAAGATGTGGTGTGGTTATTCTCATGCAATCTCATGTCCATCCCTCACTGCTTCATGGTGACAGTTGAAAACCCGCGTGAAAGACCCTTCTCCGTTAACAAACAAACCTTCAACGTTTACCTATGTCCATTAACAAAGAAACCTACGATGATGACCTGTGTCCATTAATAAAGAAACCTTTGTGTGCTAATCTCCTTTGAATATAATTCTGCCAAGTAAATGTGTGTTTATTCCTTTCTGCCTAGTGTCTTCGGGGGTTTTATTCACTGTAACCCAAACCCTTCTCCAATGGATCTGGCACCATTTCATCTCCATCTATAATTGCTTTTAACACCTGCAAATTCTAGTTATGAGGATAATATTTTCTCTATAATACAAATTGTTTGAAGTTCAGGAATGCACTGTTAGTACTGATCAAAATCACTTCAGGCACTTCATTTTTGGGCCTTCCTATGCATATTGAAAATGGAATAGTTTGTATAATTCACATATATTGTGTAATACTTCTAGGTTCCTATGAGAATTTTTTTGAGGGTTTCATATTCCTTATTTGGACTACCATTGCCTAGATTTACTACCTTGAGGGCAGTCGAGACTTATGTGAATCGTGTTGTTCATTTTTTAATTGTTCTCAGAGAACAAAGGTTTCTTTTGTGGTTGTTTCTATTAATGATGAGTAGTTCATTGTTGGGGCGAGGCCTTCCATTGTTGGTATAGGTTCTAACATATCCTATAAGTGAACACCAAGACCTTATAGAGAATATTCCAAGTTTGTTGTTGTTCACTTGACACGTGTTATTACGTGAAGGTGACCACCACCACATTTTTTAAGGGTTGTTATGGCTTCCACTTCTATCTGGATTGTGTTTTGAGGCTTCCCTTGTTTAAATAGAAATGCTGTGAGCTGTATTTCAACCTTTTACTATCTTTATTAAACTTAAGACGTTGATATTTCTTATTGTACCTATTTCTCTACCTTTATAAACCT
Organism: Pseudotsuga menziesii; assembly: GCA_001517045.1. Taxonomy (NCBI): domain Eukaryota; kingdom Viridiplantae; phylum Streptophyta; class Pinopsida; order Pinales; family Pinaceae; genus Pseudotsuga; species Pseudotsuga menziesii. The sequence continues at coordinate 650,590 of LPNX010938941.1, forward strand.
ATCCTGCAATTTTTTTTCTCTCTCTCTCTCTCTCTCTCTCTCTCTCTCTCTCTCTCTCTCTCTCTCTCTCTCTCTCTTGTATTTATAGACCCTCATGTAAGGGTCACTTTTGTTTCATTTGTTGACTTTCCTGTAGGAGGAATAGACTGTTCTAAAAGATAAATTTCTGAGTATAAGGAAGGTCCCAATTCACCAAGTTATCATACTTGTATTTTTTGTGTTGCACGTTAGATCTATTACTACTACTATGATTTTGTCCAATTATTCTTAATTTTGTTGCTAATTTGTTGATTATATGTTTTCATTTGTTTAATGTGTGCTTAAACTTTAACTTAGTCATATTTGGAATTGTTAAAGTTGAAAAAATGGAAGTTGTCTTTTACTTTATCATAATGATAGATATGTTATCTAAACGTCTCTATTGTGCTTTTTTTTCAGTTTTAGTCTTGTAAAATATGATTTTTACTTATATGCTTAAAATCCTTTTTTAAGAAATCACACCCACTTTGGGAAAATACTAATAACACAAAATTAAAAGCAAAACCAATATCAGATTGTCACAGAAATGGAATTCTTGATTGCTTGGAAACAAGTGTACATGCCCTCAATTATGAAAGTTCAAAGTTCAACATAGAGTAATTGTTAAACATTTGAGTTTATGTTTGAAGGATGGAATGAAAAGATGCTTTTAGAGAATTTTTACGACTTTCAATTCATACTCTCTTAACTCTTGCATGTGACCGAAGGTAATAAACTTGTTTAAAATTGCTACTTTCATAAACCCGTTCATTATTTTGTTGTGGAATCCTTTGATAGAACATGATTTTTGCATAACCAACAACACTTGGAATTCCCAAAAAATTCCTTACACTCAAATATTAGACATCAAAGCCTTAATTTGTTCCAATTCATATAGGTCAGTCCTTACACTCCTTTTATTTCACTGTCTACTCAGCATAGCATATTGACTTTGACATTTCTAACAAGTGTAGGTCCAATGGACAATCACTATTTTGATCCTTCTCATGCTAAATTTGTCTTCGGAAACAAATTTAAGACTCACAAAGATAGAATTTTGGAGAAAATTTTCAAAAAATGTTGAGGGGATTGAACCATGTACCATACCAGAGAAACTACTAGGAGAGGACCATCTCACCATGAAAGGAAAATAAAAAACTAGGTGTAGGGGAAAACTCTCAATCCTTTTGTTGATGGGATGTCCTCTTTTAAGACTCCTACATTGAAGCTAGAAGGGAAATGAACTTATTTAGTGAGGCACCATGTAGGAAAAGAGTGCACATTTCATGGTACTGAGTTGGTTCATGAATCTTTGGAAGTGGCTCACTCCTTAGAACCTCTAGAAGTGGCTCAATCCTAAGAAAACATTTCGATTGCATTGAATGAGAATGAAAATAAAGAAATATATTTAGAGGGTTTAACTTTAGAATTCGGTGGAATCCTAGCTCATGGTATCATATACCTTAATTGGTGGGGCCTATGAAGAGAAAAATTTGGATGAGTCAATGGTCTTGAAGAGGAAATCATTTCCATTCTAGAGCAGTTAAAGAGCTTGGAGGAAAGGCTTCACTCATTAGCATATAATGGAGAACCTGAAATGAGGTTTCACACATTAGTAGATAATGGAGATCATAAAATTGGTGAACAACAACTTGATGTATTTGAGCATGGTATGGAACATCCATAATAAAATGCAGGGTTGGAGGAGTATCATGAATTCATGCTAGGAGAAAACATATCACGTGTCCTGGGAAGTTGAGAAGATTCATCAATTCAAGTGAAGGCTAATGGAAATGACGAACATTTACATGGATGGGATATAAGTGACATTAATGACAATCCAAAAGATATACACTTGGACAAGGACAATTAGAAAAGTGAGAATACATGAAATGTAGATACTTCAACTTCCACCAAAGCACCGTCTATAAGAAAAGTTGGAGCTGCGAAGGCCAATAGGCTTCTTCCTTTGTTCATGGCTATAAGATTTGAATATGAATAATACTATATTGAATCTTCTTATCCAACAAACTAGTCTAATGAATCGATCAGTATATCTCAGGATTGCAAGAGACAATGGTCATGTTTTCATTGAAGAAGAAGTGAAACAACTTAATGAAAGGTTACAAGCTCTTGAGGTTGATAGAGAGTTCATAAAACACAACATCAAATCATTGAGAAACGTGATGATGGGATGAAACTACTTCATGAAATATTTCCCTACAAACTTTGGTTCATACCCAGTGCTAAAAAAAATCTTCCTTTTGGGGTTTTTCAGGGTATCCTTGTGATAGTATAGAATTTTAGATGATGGAGTTGGAGATGGTTATTATATGACTCTAAAGTTGACTAAGATTGGAATGCAGTTGGAAGACATTGGAGGTGCCCTTGTAAATGGAATAAATATTCTACTTATCCTTAGAAAATCTCTGGGATGCCACAAAACTCTGAACTACCACAACGTCTTAGCATATTCTCATTAATTTTTGAAAGCAAGGAGTGAGTTGAAAGATTAAAAGACGAAGAATGAATCCTTGACTGATACCCTTTGTGGTGTAGGTGGAATTATTGCGTTTGTCATTAGCTGTTTCCATTTTCTTTGAGAAATAAGTGATTGATGCTTATATTTCTCTTTTACCTGATTTAAATCTAGAGAGAATTGCAGATTCCTTGTTCCCTAACAGTTCACCAATATAGGGAAACATCTCAGTAATTTACTGATTTAAAAAAATCTTTGTACAACAAGGTAAATGGATTATGTTCAATCATAATTACTAAATTTAGAACATATTTGTACAAAAATGGCTTATGTTTATTTGAATATTTGTAGAATTGGTTTCCTCATGCCTTGTGGATTCAACTTGTTCTCTCATATATTATACTATATTCCTCACTGATGTTTCTAAACCAACATTGACCTTGCATTAGCAGAGGACCATCTTCTTCTATGTGAATTATATTCATTAGATTGTTGGTGAAAGGTACCGATACGTACGTCTTTGTTTTGCAACAAAACTAAATCAAAATGGAAAATTATTCTATTTGTTATTCAAATCACATTTTTCTTATGGACATAGGGTGCTAAGAAAGATGTGGACACTTCCAAACTAGGATTTCTAATGACACACAAAATTTGGAGAAGAACTAAAGGATATTAAACTATGAAAAACTTTGACATGAAACTATGTCATATATAGGAACAAATAAATATAATGGACATTTTTCCTTTGATAAAACAAAGAGAAAGATTTGTTCACTAGAGTATTATTTTTTTTTATGTTTGTCCACTACCCGCTGATTATAATCATGCAGACTTGTATTGAATTGGATGCTTAACATCTCTTTAAAATTAGTCTTTTTTCACCATTTTGTGAATTTTAACTTAATCTGACACTTCCCACGTGAACTAAGAGACATAGGGGTATTTATTTCCTGCACACAATTCAAGGACACACAAATGTTGGGCATATGTAACTTGGTAATGAGTATTTTTTGAGACACGCAGGTATTAGGTATATCTGAATTTGACTTGGTAATGAGTATTTTTTAGGACATATGGAAGGGTATTGTGGAGGATGCTAAGAAAAACAATCCCAATAGTAACAATAAGCTTCCTCGCATGATTTTTAATACCTTCCAAGCACAAAATACAAACAATAGTTGGCATGGGTGAAAACTATTGCATGTTGAAATATTGTAACTTTGAAGAATATTCTATATGTATCTTTTTGTGGTCCCCGATGGTCCTACTGGGAGAACCACTTGTATTACATTGTACCCCTATGCTCCTAATCAGAGAACCACTTATATTACATTGTACCCCGATGCTCCTAATCGGAAGAAGTAATAAGAGTCATGAGGTAGTCCCCTCTAATTGTAAAGGTGGGTCATTCGTGTTGAAATATTGTAACTTCGAAGAATATTCTATATGTATCTTTTTGTTGTCCTCGATGGTCCTACCGGGAGAACCACTTGTATTACATTGTACCCCGATGCTCCTAATCGAAAGAACTAATAAGAGTCATGAGGTAGTCCCCTCTCATTGTAAAGGTGGGTCATTGGCACCCCAGTGTGGTTACTTGAGCCTACATGTGTAACTTGAGCGTACATGATTTAACTTGAGCCTACATGTCAAATGAGTTAACTTAAGTGAACGAATGAACATAAATAGAGGTGTAGTGCTCCTCATTTGAGACACACACACTCACTTGAGTAGCGCACTTGTGGAGGAGAGAAGTAGCTGGAGAAGGAGGAGGATCAGGTTTTTGATCTCCTTGTTGGTTTTACCTTTTTACCTTTTTGGGGCATCTATATTGAGGAAGATTTTGCTAGGTTTTTCCCTTTAGGGTTTTCCTAGGATAAATCTGTGTTGGTCTTGTGATACTGTTTCTTTCAGTGATCCTGTTTATATGCTTTTGTTATGGAAATGAAATGAAATACTGATGTTTTAGCTAAGAATATAAACATTTAACACAGTATTAGAGATAAACTGAATATGACATCTTTCATAAGCTATAGAAGCTAGGGATTCTTACTTTTTGGTTCTCTCTCCACAATCGATCAGCAAAAGAAGGATAGGCTGGCTCTCCATTGAAGGGTGCATGACTCTCTTTTGCATTAATGACTCTCCATGCTTCCATTGAAGGCTGACTCTCCATGCTTCGAAGGGAGTCATACCATCAAGCTGTTTGTGAGGCACCCTATTCTGAATATAGGCTGCACAGTTGATAGCTTCGGCCCAGTACTTTGGTGGCAAAGTTTTGGCCTCCATCATGCATGTTGCCATCTCCTTCAGTGATATGTTCTTCCTCTCAGCAACACCATTTTACTGTGGTGTGTAAGGGATAGAATGATGCATCTGAATACCTGCATCTGCACAATAGTTAATAAAATCAGACTTGACATACTCACCACCATTGTCAGATCTGAGGGCCTTGAGTTTCCTTCCAGAATGGTTCTCAACCAAAGCCTTAAAGACTTTGAATAGGCCAAAAACTTCAGACGTTTGTTTTAGGAAGTGAACCCAGCAATACCTGGAAAAGTCATCAATAAAAGTCAATGCATATTTGGCCTGAATCATGGACATATGAGGGAATGGGCCAGCAACATCACTGTGGATCAGCTCGAGGGGTGCAAAGGTTCTCTCATGACTAGCTCTCTCAAATTTGTGCTCTGGGGGTTTTCCTAGGATACAGCCTTGGCAGACTCCTTTGGAAAATTTTATCTTGGGAAACCCTATGACCATCTCTTTTTCACTAAGATCTGATAGATATTTGTAGTTTAGGTGGCCAAATCTTTCATGCCAAAGCTTGCTGGCTTCATTAGCATGAATGAGAAGAGCAGAGGGGTTTGAGTAAGGTAGGAAGTGTGAGAACATGTATACCTTTTGAGCATGATTTGCAAATTCTTTTGCAATGAATCTACAACTTGAGTTCTCTGTGATCTCTACTTCATCGGGGGAGAATATGACCTTCTTCGGAGACCCAGTGTGGGTCATCTGGTACACTGATAGGAGGTTGGAGGTGAGACCAGGCACATACAGCACATTGTTGAACTTACCAAGATCAAGATCTATCCTTCCTTTGCCTTTACTTTCAGTGAGAGAGTCATCTCCCAGTACAATAGATGGTCCTTTTGACATGTCCAGTGAGGAGAAGGCCTCCTTATTCGAAACCATGTGTCTTGAAGCTCCAGAATCAATGATAAAACTGGGTGAGCTTGATGTGCCAGCAACTAGAGCACGAACTCTCTCTCTGTCATCCGAACTTGATCCTCCTTCTCTTTTCTTTGAGCTTTCTAGAAGGGAGATGCCATTCTTCTCCAGGAGTTGGGTCAGCATGTCTATCTGCTTTTTCATACAAGAGCTTTCAGTGTGATTGCCCTTATTGCAGTATGCGCACTTGTTCATTTCACCTTTGTTTTTCTTCTTCTGGTTATTCTTCTTAGGACCTTGTTGATCCTCCGGAGACTGTTTCTTGTCTCTCTTTTGCTTAGGTGGCTTTTTAGCTTTCTTTTTGCTTTTTGAATCCACCCTTGAATCTCCAACAATCAAAGCTTGATCTTTGGACGGTTTGATGGTGCCCATCATCACCAGCTTGTCTTGTTCTTATGTGAGAGATTCCATGAAATCTACAAGGCTAGGCATCTTCCAGGATCGAACTGTCAGTTTTGTGGCATAGAAGGTCGAAACAAACACTGAATAATTGGGGCCCATCTTTGAGAGGATGGCCAGTACGAGCTGATCATCTTTCTTTTCAATACCACACTGTTTTAGCTGCAAAACTAGTGCTTTGAACTTGGAGAAATATAGCTGCAGGGATTCAAAGCTCGTTGGACTCAGAGAAATCAGCTCATTTTCGATTTGATGTCCCCTCATCTCATCCGTCTTTCCAAAAATATCAGCAAGCTTCTCCCATACTTCATTCGGTGATGTCAATCCATCGAGATGGAAAAGGATGTCTCTGGAAATACTCAGGCACAGGAGGCCATAAGCCTCATCCCTCCTGTTGTGCCATTTTATCTTCTCTGCAGCTGCATTGGGCTCTGCTTCTATTGCCATAGTCACCCTGTATAGGCCTTTCACTCTCAAGAGTATCTCCATCTCTGCTTTCCATTCAAATAAATTGAAAGGAGTCAAGATAGTTTTCTGTGATTGATCCATAGCTCTAGAAAATCTGTCTCGGCTGTTAGTAGAAGGCTCCCAGCCTTTGATGTCGAACCTGCAAAAAACATTTTGAAGGAGAGAAAAAACCTACAATGGCTCTGATACCATGTGGAAATTAAGGCCAGCAATAGATTAATTTTACTCACAACAATTATTAATTGATCATGCAAAATCACTCACAAAAGAGACTGAAAATGGAGCTGTAACACTAAACTGTATTATGTAAGTGTACAATAGCCAACCCTGTAATAAAATAGGTAGCTGAATAAATAGAATACATCAAGAAATTGAGTGCATGAGGAGGCATCCAAATCTAGCATAAAGCAGGCTTACCAAAAATAAGCAAATCCCCCATAGGTGTAAAAAGATGATCCCAAATCTGTCATGGAGCTCACGAATTTGCAAAATGGCATAGGCAATATAAATAGTGATGGAATGGAATATCATATATGGTTTTTCATGGAGAAAAGAGAGGAGGATATGTAGGACAAAAAACAAGTCAACCTCACCTAGTCTAGCTTTTCCTTTTGCCTTAAAACACTAAAAAAGCAGAAGGGTTCCTAGGAGGCCAGGAATAAAGCAGAATTGATTCCTTTAGCTCTCCCATGTGCTACATGAGTCAAATAGGGAAAGTTTGACCTCTATGGATAGGGAAATAGCAACTTGCACAAGGTGGGACACATGAACTAGGCAAATACGACAAAAATAATGGAATTAATGTCTAAGTGGGTGAACTATGGCTTGATTATTTTAACATGTATACTACTAATATGCATGTTATGGGTAAGTAGCTCATGGTTCTCTCCATTGCTACTTATCTAGAATGAAGTCGTCTTGATGACATATTGGATTAGTGCACAATCTCAATAATGTCATGATAGAGATGGAAGGCATATAGAAAGTTTTGGATGAATGTTGTATTGGCTAAACAGTTGCATGATGCATAAGAATTTGTTGTTATGCATATGTTTTACAAAATAGTTATAACCATGCAGCTGGTGCATTTGAATTGTAGGGAAGGTCCTGTACAACCTCCTACAAGAAGAATGAGACTTGTTCTGAAGAACAAGTGATGACAATTCAAGATTCACTGTAATAAAATCTAAATCTCCCAGGGTCAGAGACACCATGAAATAAGAAATAGCTTCAGAGAGTGGTAGATCCACCTCGAAGGATGAAGACCACCATGGGTACGAGAGATAACTCAAGATGAAGAAGAGAATGCTATGAAAGAAGCTATGATCAAAGAATAATAGTTGACCATGGGGAATGATGTATATGATATGATTTCGAGACATAAAAGGAAGTACATAGTATCCTCCATATGGATCCACAAGAACAAGTGTACAAAGCAAGGTTCGTGATTTGCCTCAGAAAGAATAGACATACTCTATTGACCAGTATATATCAAGCATAGAACCACCTATAAAGAATGAAGAGGGAAGATGATACTCCACTTCAGGGGGAGTGACTACAGAAGATATCTGAGTTTGACATGGTATGACATGATGGATAGATTCATGATGGATGGAGACTTTACCAAGAGTAAAGTGGGTTCCAACCTTCATGGTTGAATGCAGAAGACTAGGATATGTTAATGACCTGACAAGACGAACTCATGGAATATGTTATGATGAAAGAATACTAGAATGATGTTTGGGATATACTACTCAAACCAGAAAGCAAGAATGTGGTATCTTCCAAATGGATTTGCAAGATAAAATATGTTGATGATAGAAGTAAGGAAAGACTTGTGGCTAGAGGTTTCTATCAAAAAGAGGGAATTAATTATGAAGAGACACTTACTCCAGGAAGTAAGGTACACTTCCTTTAGAACTATCATGGTAGTTTCTTCCATGATGAATTAAATACAAGCCTTCCTTAATGGAATGATTGAGGAAGATTTTTACATCGAATAGTCACAAGGATTTGAAGTTGAAGATAGATGGACTCACATATGCAAGTTGAAGAAGGTCCTCTATGGCCTGAAGCAAGCTCCCGGAGCTTGGTATGGAAGAATAGATAGTTTCCTGACGAGCATGGGCCTTGCCAAGAGTAAAGTTGATCCTAACCTTTACTACAAGGTTGTAGAAGATGAACCTGTCATCCTGTTATTATATGTGGATGAATTATTCTTAACACAAAATGAGAAATAGATCATGGAAAGCAAGAAGAAACTAGCAGAAGAATTTGAGATGAAAGACCTTGGGTTAATGCATTATTTCCTAGGTCTAGAAGTATGGCAAAGTTTAGAAGGAATCTTTCTCAACCAGGGAAAGTATGCAGTAGAGATATTGAATAGATTTAATATGTTGGAATGCAAAGCCATGGCCACACCCATGGAATCCAACCTAGAGATGTTAGCTGATGACTCATCAGAGTTAGTGGATGTCACTCATTACAGACAGATCATTGGGTCATTGATGTACTTATGAAATACCAGACCAGACATTTGTTTTGCTGTGAACACCTTAAGTCAATATCTTGTTCAACCAAGGCAGGTTCACCTAGTAGCTGCAAAAAATGTGATGAGATATCTGAAAGGGACTATAGACTTTGGTCTATACTATGATGGAAACCATGACTACATATTGTACAGCTATACAGATGCAGATTGAGCTGGAAGTATCTCAGATAGGAAAAGCACATTAGGTAGATGCTTTTGGGTTTGTTATGATTTCATGGTTTAATGGGAAATAGTCCAGTGTTTCTCTTAGCACAGCTGAAGCAGAATACATAGTAGATTGCTCTACTAAGTTGTGAAGCCATATGGCTTCAGAAGTTGATATCAGGTCTCTTTGACCTGAAGATGGATACTACAATGATTCTATGTGATAACCATAGTTGTGATGACAAATAACCCTGTGTTCCGATGTAACACATAGAAATCCGGTATTTCTACATACAAGATAAGATGCAGATGATGATATTGTAGATGTAGATGATGGTGATTCAGTATTTCTATACTGAATATAGAGATGATAATGTTTTAGTATTCCCATATTGAAGATACAGATGATGATTATTTCAGTATTCCCATACTGAATATATAGATGATGATGCTTTCAGTATTCCCATATTGAAGATATAGATGATATTTCAGTATTTACATACTGTAGATACACATGATGGTGATTCTGTATTTCTATACTGAATATAGAAGTGATGATGCTTTTAGTATTTCTATACTGAAGATATAGATGATTATGCTTTCAGTATTCACATATTGGAGATATAGATGGTGATAGTTCAGTATTCACATACTGAAGATGTAGATGATGATGGTTTGGATGATGATGTACTGATGAAGCCTCTGCCTCGAGTAGAGTGCGAACACTTTCGAGACAAGCTTGTGTTGCTTGGAAAGACCTTCCTTGAAAGGGGGAGTAGTGATGTTGCAGTGGGATTGTATCATCCCCGGGCACTTGCCCTAAAGTGATCTAGAGACCTCGGTCTTTGAGAATGAAGAGGGATTGTATCATCCCGGGACATCTATCCATAATAGATTCAGTGACCTTGATCCTCGAGAACGTGGTGGGATTGTATCATCCCTGCACACTTTCCTTAAAGTGATCTAGTGACCTCGGTCCTAGAGAATGCAGTGGGATTGTATCATCCTTGGGCACTTTCCCTAAAGTGATCCATAGACCTTAGTCTTCGAGAATGAAGAGGGATTGTATCATCCTGGGATATATGTCCAGAAGTGATCCGGTGAATTTGGTCATTGAGAATGTCACAGGATTGTATCATCCTTGAACTTCGGTTCAGAATGGATCCAGTGTAACTTTGGTCATTGAGAATGTGGTAGGATTGCATCATCCTTGGACATTGTCCTAAAGTGATAGGGATTGATTCTCCTGTAATCAATCCAGTGGCTTCGATCCTCAAGAATGTGGTAGGATTGCATCATCCTTGGACATAGTCCTAAAGTGATAGGGACTGATTCTCCCGTAATCAATTCGGTGGCTTCGATCCTCGAGAATGTGGTAGGATTGCATCATCCTTGGACATAGTCCTAAAGTGATAGGGACTGATTCTCCCGTAATCAATTCGGTGGCTTTGGTCATCAAGAATGTGGTAGGATTGCATCATCCTTGGACATAGTCCTAAAGTGATAGGGATTGATTCTCCCACAATTAATCCAGTGGCTTCGGTCCTCAAGAATGTGGTAGGATTGCATCATCCTTGGACTTAGTCCTAAAGTGATAGGGGTTGATTCTCCTATAATCAATATGGTAACTTCGGTTGTTGATAATGTGGTGGGATTGTATCATCCCTAGACTTTAAGTCCAAAAGTGATCCAAATACTTTTTGTCTTTGAGTTGTGGACTGCAGGTTGTTGCTGATGATGATGATTCCATACTGATTGAAAGATCAGAGTATGATGATGATCATTAGAGGAAATTTCAACTCAAAATGGGCCTTTTAACTTTTATTCAAATTCCATGTCATCATGTGTTAGCCAATGGAATTGATTTAAATTTGAAATACCGTATAGGTCTTAAACACTTTTTTAATATAAATTTGGGGATAGGTATCATAAAAAAAACTACTTTTTTTGTTTGTATTTTTGACATATCTCCCTGTGTTTTTACTCAAATTTTGATCGGGAGAGCTCGTTGGATGCGGAATTATATTCCGTATCCAATGAGTACTCACTTGAAATACTTTTGATAGACCCCGCTACCCCAAAAACAAGAAATATCTGAAAAAATGGAATGATGACATCATCATTACATTTTTTAGGTATTTCTTTTTTTTGGGGTAGCGGGGTCCGTCAAAATTATGCCGAGTGGGTACTCATTGGATGCATAATTTAATTCCGTATCCAATGAGCTCTCCCGATCAAAATTTGAGTAAAAACATAGGGAGATATGTCAAAAATACAAACAAAAAAATAGTTTTTTTCTTTTCTTCCTCCAAAATTAATAAATATTATTTTATTATTTTAACTATTATTTTATTAGTTCATTTTAGGAGGCCCATTTTGAGTTGAAATTTCCTCTAATGGATGTACTGATCAAAAGATAAGAGTATGATGATGACGTACTGATCAAGAGATCAGAGTATGATGATGATGTTTCTGATTGAAAGATCAGAATGTGATGATGATTATGATTGACTGATTAGAATATGATGATGATGATGTTGCTACTGATCGAAAGGGAAAAGTGTTGATGATGATATTGCTAATCAAAAAGTCAAAGTGTTGAATATGTTGCTGATCGAAAGGTCAAAATGCTGAAGATGTTGTTACTGATCGAATAGTCAAAGTGCTGAAGATGTTGCTGATTGAAAGGTCCAAGTGCTGAAGATTTCATTGTTAATTGAAAGATCAAAATGCTGAAGATGTTGCTGATCAAAGACTGAAGATGTTGCTGATGATGAAGACTGAAGATTGAAAATGAAGACTACATGATGTTGAAAAGCTTCCAATGATTTATAGATGTGTTACCTTGCTGATGTTGATGATGTCCCCTATCTCTACTCTTGTTTTTGTTGATGTTGTTGTAGAATACCCTTCTCGTTAAGGGGGAGTGTTGAAATATTGTAACTTCAAAGAATATTCTATATGCATATTTTTGTGGTCCCTGATGGTCCTACTGGGAGAACCAATTGTATTACATTGTACCCCGATGCTCCTAATCAGAAGAACTAATAAGAGTCATGAGGTAGTCCCCTCTAATTGTAAATGTGGGTCATTATCACCCCAGTGTGGTTACTTGAGCCTACATGTGTAACTCGAGCCTACATGATTTAACTCGAGCCTACATGTCAAATGAGTTAACTTAAGTGAACGGATGAACATGAATAGAGGTGTAGTGCTCCTCATTTGAGACACACACACTCACTTGAGTAGCGCACTTGTGGAGGAGAGAAGTAGTTGGAGAAGGAGGAGGATTAGGTTTTTGATCTCCTTGTTGGTTTTACCTTTCTACCTTTTTGGGGCATCTATATTGAGGAAGATTTTGCTGGGTTTTTCCCTTTAGGGTTTTCCCAGGATAAATCTGTGTTGTTTTTGTGATACTGTTTCTTTTAGTGATCATGTTTATATGCTTTTGTTATGGAAATGAAATTAAATACTGCTGTTTTAGCTAAGCATATAAAAATTTAACATGGTATCAGAGATAACCTCAATAGGACAGCTTTCACAAGCTGTAGAAGCTATGGCTTCTTACTTTTTGGTTCTCTCTCCACAATCGATCAGCAAAAGAAGGCTAGGCTAACTCTCCATTGAAGGGTGCATATTTCTGTCGAAGCCGAATTCGATTTCGAGCATTTTCAGTTTTCGGTGCAGGAAATTAGGGCTTCTTACTGAAGACGAATTTTTGAGTGAGCCTGGCATAGGATTTATCTCCTCATCAAAATCGAAGTTTTGCCAAATTTTTCTACACTCCATTGAAAACCACATTTCCATCTTGAATTGAGTATTCTTAACCTAATATTTCCCAATTTACCTAAATCCTAATCCATTTCATCAAAATCTTACCTTACCCAAATTTTTCTACCATACATTCCATTGAAAGACCCTTCCCAAATTATATAAATCAAGTTCTATTTCATTAATCTTCAAAATATTACCCTACCCAATTTTTTATATAGTCCATTTGCTCCACTACAACCATGTTTCCATGTAAAATACAATATTCTAATCCTGAGAGTTAGATCCTGCCCAAATTTTGTTAGAGTCAGTTCCATGGAAACCATGTTTCTAAGTATAATAGTGTAGTTGGTTTTTGTAGTAAAGAAACATGTTTTCCATGTATCTCATTTTGTTTCCACCACTTGGGAGCTATGGAACATTATGAACTAAATGTATCTGTAGAAAAACTTCCAAGGCTTTTAATATTGGCTTCAACCTTTAAGAGATATTTTACAATATTCGATGACATTCAGTACATATGTCTCTCCTAGAGTTAATATATACCTTAAACATTCACCAACATTTCTCTATATAATATGAGTCTTTCAGAATTCTCACATGAGTTTGTAGCTTATATCGATTTAGATTTGCACTCCCCATCCTGTGGTTGTTTTCCCTTAAACCCTATATTTTTTCAAGGTTCAATATTGGAGACTTGTAGGATCTAAGAAGATGTTTGAAGACATATCTAAGAAAAGAAAATGGAGTTTGGATTCATCCAATTCATGGTGATGAGATTGGTGTCGGTGCACAGAAATTGAAACTATCAAGTATTGGTATTGAGCTTCATGTTGAGTCTTCACTGCCTACAGAATGGAAACAATGTTTAGACCTTCAGGTTTGTTTCCTTCTTCTACGTTTTTCTTGATTACATATTGTGTTTCTATTTTATTCATGTTTTTTTTTTTGTCATTGAATTCACCTTCAGGCTTTCTTCATACTTCTATTTTTTTATTGATTACAAATTGTGTTTCTCTTTTATTAATGGTTTCTTTTGTTTTTCATTGAATTCATCAATTATTGCATACAGTGAAAATATATTATTACAATTTAGTTACAAAAGTGAATCTTGGCATGATCCAAAGAGAAACAATTTTAGTTTCTTGCTGTCAGCCTACGAAGTTGAACCTCCAAATGAATCTTCTAGAAAATGGTCAGATATGGAAGCAACAATAGAGGGAAGAAAATGCAGGTGGAAGGAAGAACTTGTTTGACCTCTTTGATGAAAATGGAGGAGAAATTATTGCAGTGGCTTGTGCACAATGTCACACATTTTTGATGTTTTAGAAGGGTTTTCCTTCATGCCCCACCTACAAGTACATGGATACAATCAACCTCAATTTGGAACAAAAAAAAAGAATATTATGCCACCCATGCATACACTCATTTTTATTTATTATGATCATGCCATTGTACATGACACAAAAAAACAATGAATAATTTTTTGCTCTGTAAATTTGAAACGTATGTTGTTTTATGACAAAACGTCGTATAGAATTGTACATTTTATGTAGCGGTCTTAAATTGGGAAGAATAGGGGGACTGGAGCAATCAACTATGGTTAGTTTATCATTACAGCTATCTATTTGTATAATATGGTTTTCTTCACAAACATATTCCAACACATTTATTACTGCACATGGACTTATAATATAGTTGGAAAGCCACTACAAAATATATTGATCCTCTCGACATTCCTTTGCACCTCTTGGTGCAATAGCTAGTATTATTTGAAATCACTTACCCAAAATAACCCAAACTATTCATGTGTTTAGTGATTAGAAATTGAAAAACATTATAATAAAAAATAAAAATAAATACATAAAAATAAACACTTATCTCAATTTATGATTCCTTTTATTTTTATGCACTTACACTTTCAACATTTCACTTCAAACATAAAAAATAATACTTATCTTAATTGATGATTCCTTTCAATTTTATACACTTACACTTTCAGCATTTAACTTTAATGCTTAGTCATTTCTATTATTAAAAACACTTGTCTAGACAATGGAAGGGTCTAAACACTCTTCTACATGAAAGTATAACCTTAGCCTTATGCTCATAAGTGATTTTAGCAAATTAGAAACTTATAAAAGTTTGAAATAATTCCCTTTTATTCACACTAAAAGAGAATCTTATATATTATAAAGTTGTGTCATAAGTACACAGCTCTTCATCTGAAAAATACATATGAACTTCAAGACAACTTAATCAAAAACTGGCCAAAAAGCTGAAATCTAGAGCCACAACCATGAGGCTAAATAACCTAAGATAATTACAACCATAACTATAAGTAAACACATAAGGCCCAAGATGATACTAGAATGGATCTAAATATAACTTAAATGACCATTATATACCCTAGAGTTTCCATGATATAATTCCCAAATCAAATCCCCAATTCCAAGAACAACATACTGCTTGGAGAGACCATCTGCCACCCTGATGAGTTCATGGTAAATATGTCAAAAATAAATATATCAGATGTGGAAAATAAGGTTCTAGGCCTATCTAAGCCAGTGGGAGAGCTCAATATTTTGTATAAGATTTTTCTCATTGGCCTAGTCCACCACTACATGTGAATCCCCTATAACCAAGAGCTCATGCACGTCATTTTCTTTAGTGAATATAAGTAGTCCCTAGAGGGCCAAAAGCTCATATTTTGTGTTAGTTCCCATACCAATACCCAATCTAAATATGTAAGTGATACTAAGGCATAATTCTTATCATCATCCTTGCACCACAGAATCCACCCTGCTCAACACCATCAAAGTACACGCAGTAGAATGTTTGGCCAGGAAGGGGACGAGGATAATATGGGTCCTTACCTTGATAAAAAAGGATTCATAAGATTGCATCCATGCCAATGCCTTTTAACAGGAGGCCTACGGATCCACCCAAACTTGATGAAATAATTCTATATTTCGGGCATTCCAGATGACCTATAAAATATCCATAATATATTCCAATGGGAGCGAAGTTTCAGTTATCCAAGCCATAATATTTTCCTTTAAAATCCCTTTGTACCAATGAATGGAAACCATCAAGTACTAAAAAAATAGAATCCAGAATTCATGAAAATAATTACACTCCTCAAATATGTGATCCATAGTTTCTAGACCGTGGCAACATAAACAAAGATACCTGTACCATCGAGGTTGTGGCGCTGTAAACCATCCCAAGTAAGGATTTTGTGGTTTATACACAACCATCCAAAGAATTTTATTTTATTAGGTAGTGACCGCTTCCACACTTTTGGAAGTAAAGTAGAAGGCTTTCAAAGAAGGGAAAGTTCTAGCAGGTGCTTGTATACCAGCTCGACGGTAACCACATCTAAATCTAAATTCTTGTTTTTTATTTAATTGTTCAACACTCTTAAATTTTGATTGGGTTTATAATGAACTCATTACAAGTATTTTCCACCTCTAATTCTGTTGGGCTTAGGGAAGACCCAGGTTTTATACCATTAACTTCGCACCAACAAAAAGACCCACAGTGTTGGCCCTTTCGGCAACAACCCGCGAACAGGTTGCAGTCTCACCCGAAACAACTATGGGGTGCCGCAGAACCAGGTTTCTGCAAGCAGAAGAGGGATATTACTGTAACTTTAGCCTTAACAACAAATATTTATACCAAATAGAGCTTCGATATTCACTTAATTAGCTTCGCAGTTAGATAAAAGAATTTTCTTTCTTAACCCTTAACTGGGAATTCACAGCGAAGTTAATATTTAACAGTTATCTTACTTTAGCATTCACCTACTTATCAAAAGCATCAAAACATAACAGAAACCATACAAAAGAACCACAACACAAGATATAACGTGGTTCACCCTCAGTGTAGGGGCTACGTCCATAAAACTGTGCTTTTATTCCACTTCTTACAAAACAACAGTTCTGATCTATGCACTCAGCAGCAGATCCGCCCTTCAAGTCTAACTGTGCACTTAGCTACAATTCCTTTCTTACAATCTCTAAGCTACGCACTTAGCTGCAGTTCCTTTCCTTACAAAAACCCTCCGTGCACACAACTGCAGAGGTCATCCATGCACACAGCTGGGACTTGACCATAAAATGAAAAATAGATCTAAGTTCATCGCATCATATGATCCTCATTTCATTAGATGATATTGACATCTTTACATGAGTGCCTATTTATACAAGTGCACTATTACAAAATCATGGGTTTACACCCGAAAATTATGGACAATTACAAAAAGAGGGATTTGACTCAACCCCAACACCCCTAAGACTATTTTTAGTCACAACTCCGCTTACAAGCTTCCACAAAAACTGCGGAGTTACAAAAATTAAGGACCGTTAAGGTGCGTGCCCCAACAAATTCTTCTTTATTCCGCAATTTCATATAACACCTTATATTTTGTATTTTTGTTCTTTCAATACAACTAGATGTATTTTTTTTAAACATTTAAATGGCTTAAAAATTATGGAATTACTCGAATAAAGAAAAAACTTAGTTTAGGTATTTATTGGTTTGATTTTATTTCTACAATTCCATTAAATATTTTCATTTCAATTTTTTTTTAAGTTGTTCACACCACTTATGCACACAATAAATGACTTGAAATTTCTTTTCAATTGCAGTGTGCTTTTCACATTACACTCATAAGATATCTTGGCAAATCAAAAGTGGTTGGAATTTTGAAATACATCCTTCAACCAACCTTAATTAAACATATCTAGTTCATGGAACTAAGTTTATCCCTCTATAAATAAAGAAACTTTAATTTGTAAATAAACTGAAACACTCACTTGAGGGCCAAAATAACCTATAAATTGAATACTAATTATGGGATATACATCCAAATAACCAATTATAATTGTTTTCATACAAATCATACTCTTTTCCTATGAATCTTTAAAATTCATTCTATCATATGTGTTTCTAGCATAAAGGATGCACTCTCTTCTTAGTATTAAGGATTAGGTTAACATTGATGATTTGATGGAGCCACCTAACTATTTCAAGTTACATAACACTCATTGGTTGTTGGAACTTTGTAACCCCTTGTCCATGATCCATGAAGAGGCATCTTAGTTTCCCAAAAATAGGTTTATCACTAGGTGGATTTCATGAGATTGTAGAAGCACCTAATATGGATACTTGTTTCTCTCTTGGACCATCGTAAAGAGCACTTCACTATAACTATCTCTATCATACCTTCATCTATTGAGAGCACTAGAAGGTGTAGTTACTTAATTTGATTTGATAGAATATCATTAGAGTCATAATATTATTCTCTTACCTTACAAGCAACATCATGTGAAAATCGATACATCAGATCCCTACATTTATGACTTATTGAAACACACATATAAAGCAAATTTTGATTACTTTCTAACTATTTTTAGTTTAGGTACATTTGCTTTGTGTTCTCAATTTTATGTAAACAACCATTCCTTTTACTAATCGCCATGTACTTATCTTAGAGAAATTCAATCAACTTGGAACTATAATATACCCCTAATCATGTAGGAGTTCACTTAGGATTCATGACCTCCCTCGTTTGTTAGGAGGGGCCCTTTTTCTTTCCATCTCTCTAACAACCATACAGGGATAACATGAATCTTCCATATTTGACTCAATCTCATTAATGATATTCTACATTATCCTACTTGGCCACCCGTGTTGACTAAGTTATCCTCTAACATTCCAATGCTTGAGGTCAACTTGGAGAGCATCCATCCAAAGATGTCATGACATTGACCTATGGTGCTCCTTCAGTAACATTGCAATGAATTCTATTTGACTTAGGATATTTGAGTGCACCCTCGCTGGGTGGTTTCCAAATTGTATATTCATGAACTTGGTGGCACCCAAAACATCTTTCTTTTGATAGCTAAGGATTTTCTAACTTTGTTTCGTTACACTACTACATATGGCTCAAAAGTCCCAGAAAAATTTGCCACAAATAAGGTAAAATCAAAATTTTCGTGGAAAAACAATTTAAATTTTTTGAAAAAAAAGAAAATCCCCCTACGATTGTCACTCTAGCGACATTATGGACCGTTCATGGCTATAGTGAAAAGTGTTGTTCACTATAGTGATGAACAGTCCATAGCGTCACTAGAGTGAATAATTATCCATAACATCGCTAGAGCGATGAATGCCGAAAAGAAAACTTGTTTTTTTAATGGTCATTCACTTTTTGTTTTTTTGAAAGTTGTTCGTTGTGCATTTTTGTTGGAACTGCAACCCTCATTGATCTATAAATACATGTTCTTAAGTCATATTTTCACAATCATTTACTAGATTTGCATTGATCTTTCTATTGGTTTTTCATTCTACGATTTCAAGAGTCCGGTACTAGTTTGACACATTGAATTTTTGATCTCATTCGTTTTCCAGGTTAGTTTGACTGCAATGCACTAGTCTTTTTTTTGTTGTTGCACCCTTTATGTTCCAACTAGGGTTTCAATGAAATGTATCAAATGTTTATATAGTTTGGGTGTTTTGTGTCAAAATGTTATTTTATTAATTGTCATTTGTGTTAAAATGTAAATTTTTAAATTTTCATTTCTCTTAAAATCTAATATTTTAAATGGTGGTTTGTGTTAAAATATTAATTTTATGACCATCATTGTAGATTTCAAGTACAAAATATAATTTATGTTTAAATATCCCCCTCAATATAGATAACCAATGGGACCACAATGGTGTATCCTTTCAAACTTTGATAGTCATTTGACAATATCGACATTATCATCTATATCCATAATCCCATTTGACAATCCTTTCAATTTTTTAGGGTCTACATCTATATTCATAGTCTCATTTGACAATATCATGTCAATGTGTTGAAACCTTTTAATCTCTAGTATAATGAACATGAAAAATATTACCGACCCCTCAATTTCTTCTACATTAGATCCATTGGCACCATAATGTAGATTTTCTTGCAATTAATAATTATAAACGAACATAGGGAACCAATTAACCACTCATTATACTATGGGTAATACCACTTGTCAAAATGGTGCAACGACTCCTTTCAAAAATATTCTTAACCCAACATAATAACTCGCTTGGACATTTACATAAAAAATCATTACTTTACAAGGAAACACCATATCTATATTTAATATACCAACACATGCACCATTGAAGTAATATGTAAACTCTTAATTTGTGACATCATTATAACAATTCCTTAACCCATTTTTTAAGGAAATATATAAATTCATGTTATGTAGAGTGAATACCATTACCCACCATACACCAATACCTATTGGAACATGTAGTAATCCAAGGGAATTATAACTTAGGTAATCCTCTACACATGATTAGGTAATACTCTAATCACCTCCTTTAATTTTCATTCTCCTTTAATATATACCTACTCTATTCAATTTAGAGATATGTTATATATTGATTAATGAGTTTTTCTTATTCTTATAGGCTATCATAATGTCAAATAAATATACCTGGGAAGAAAACAATTGGAGGTATGATGATATTAAGGAAACATTGGAGGCGAAGGGTGATGGAAAGTGTTATTTTTCCTCCCAATGATTGCATAGGTTTGTGAACTAGAATAATTTTAAGAACATCAGCTGAAACCATTGTAAGGAGATGGGACATACTGAAGGGGGGTATGAATATCATCCTTTGGTAAGACATTATTCATTACATAATGTACTTCTTGCAATAGTACTAATAATGTATTTAATTTTTTTTATCATTTTAAATATATGTGTTGTATATTATACACTAATGTTATTGCATTGCTTGTAAATATAAAGACAATGCCCCAAAGACATCGACTGCTAGAGAGCTATTTGCCACATAATAGTATAAATACTACTTTAGAAGACGACGAGCATGGATATCATGCCATTGAAGATCGAGTTCTTAATGATCCTATGGACGAAGATGACATTATTGATACTAATGGTGAAGATGAGATAAATAGATTTCTCCAAGATACATTTGCTCCATTGGATCAGGACAACATCCATGATATTCATGATGTTCCTCTTCTCAAGAAGTACCAATAACCTATTTATGAAGGATCAACAACCAATATTATATCATCTATATTGTTGTTGGTGAACTTGAAGGTTTTGAATGGTTTATCAAACACTTGTTTCACATAGCTCCTAAGGTACGTAAAGTTTATTATTTTCCTCTATTTTTAGTGATTAATTCGTAAATTATGGATATGAAATATTTATGATGTATATTGTTTACATTTCACTTTTTTTTCAATGTTGTAGATTGTTGGGTGAATTTATATTACCACCATTAAATAATTTACCACACACAAGTCGAGATTTATTCTTGATTATGAAAGAAATTGGAGTGGAGTATCAATCTATTGATGCATGTCCTAATGATCATATTATATATTATTGAGAGTATGCATCAGAAAAAAATGCACACAATGTGAAATTAGTAGATATTGAACTGATCAAGTAACAAAAGAGGTCCCTCGCAAAGTTCTTTGTTATATTCCCATAATTCCACATTTCCAATGACTATTCAAGTAGCAAAGTATAGCATAGTTTACGGATTACCATGCGAAGAACATAAGTGAAGATGGTGTTCTTAGAATGCCTGCAAATGGTTATGCATTCAAGAACATCGAATAAAAATTGAAATTTTTTAAAGATGAACCTCATAATGTTATACTTTCATTGGAAACTGATGGTTTCAATCCATTTGGCAAGCTTCGTTCTACTTAATTACTGTGGCCTATTTTTGTCATAAACAATAACCTACCTTCTTGCGCGTTGTTAAAATTATATGTTTTTAAGGTAACAAACATGCATTTTTTTTAAATTAATAATATTTTGATGCTATAACATTAATACATATATCTCACAGGTTTTCAAACAAAGGGAAAATTTGCATGTCCAGTATGTGGTCCTGGGCTAAAATCTCGCCATTCAAGAAGTTTAGCAAAGGAGGTGTTCGATGAGTACAAGCAATTCATCTCTAATAACAATAGGTATCGAACTATCAAAAAAACAAAATTCAATGGTAAATAAGAGAATTCAAATAAACCACGAAGAATGGCACCTCACCTATGGAAGTTGGAATATAACAAAAATCGTCTAGGTATGCAAATTGTATATGCAACATACAATATGTTCATGTAATATTATGATTTTTATATTTTTACAGAATTTTATCTAGCATGGCTTTCATAAATTATTGTTAATGTGTTTTTGTTTATTTTTAATGAATGTATTTAAGGCATGAATGGGATTCCATGAGGAATGAAGAGCTATCCCATACAATTCAGTAGGTTGCCTTACAACGAGCACCTACAAATAGCTCATTTGTTTGATACAATGCATATCGGGAAGAATGTAACAGTTATGATATGGTATACATTAGATGGAAGGTCTGACAAAGATAAAATTAGAAAATTTTGTAGTGACATTGTAGAAGCCAATCACGCATTGCAAAGTGTAATTATTTCCTTTGTTGAAAATCAGACTCGAAATATTAGTGTTCCATGGTTATTGATGGAGTAACAAATCAATGCTATAAAAGAGGTCATTCAGAAATAAGGTTTCCGACGGGGTTTTCATCGAACATACAAAATATCTTAACCAAAAAAGGTGATTTTGGCGGTTTTAAAACTAATGACTAACATATATTCATTAAGGTAATTATTTATGTATATAATTTACATTAAATAAATCTTTTTAGTAATTGTTCTCTCCTATTTGAAAACATTATATAATGATTTTCTTTTTGCTATAGTACGTTCTACCTCTTGCTCTCCCATAAAGCTTTGACGAAAACATAAAACAAGTTATATATGATCTTGGTAAATACATGAGGTAAGTAACAATTTTATATGCATGAAAAATGTACGTCTTTTGGTTGCATTGCTTATTGACATATTGTGGTTTACAACTTGGAACTTTATTATATATGCCTCAATCTGGTTGATCATTGTTATTTTATTTCATATTTTGTGGGTGGATTTCATCTAAAGAAATCCATAAAGAAGATATTAGGTATTTTTTGAAAAGATAAATTCCTCATCTAATGTGTGAAATGTAGAAGTATTTACCTCCATCAGTTTTCAATGCGCAATAACACTATTTCATACACCAAGTTGAGGAGATTGAATTGTGTGGACATGTAAAATCAAGGTCAATGTGGATGGTGGAAAGGCATTTGAATTCATTGAAGGATTTTATTAGACAAAGAGACCACCCTGAGGGTTCTATAATGTAGGGCTATAAGCTATATAAATCAATGGTGTACATTAGTTAGTATCTTCCAAATTTAGCAAAAAATATCAATCTACCTCGCATTTGGCATGTTGACTCCATCAACAAATTTGAAGGGGAGGTCCTGTTGGGAAAAGTAGAAAGAGGAAAGTGAAAGGTAATTGAATGGTGTGCGTTTTATTTATTATACAATTATTTTTTCAATTAATGTAATTTTTATTATTCCATCAGCATTTTAAGATAAACTTTATTTCCTTTAATGATAGCTAATTTACAATTCTTAATTGTTATTTTTTCATATAGTTGGTCACGTGTGGGATGCAATACATTTATACATTACAAAAAATATTGATTGGATGGAGTAATGGATTGAATGATGTATAGAATATAATGGTACCTTATCATGGGAAGGGGTTAATTAAATGATTAATGGTGCATCGTCATTGAGAAGAATATCCGGAAGAACTTACACAAAGGGAAATTGATTTATCATGCAGTTTAAAAGATAAAAAGGAAAGTATATTTACCCTGCCCATTTTTTTTTGTTGTTTCACATTGTATCAAAATATTTCTCTTGTTTATGTCTTCTTATATATTTATTTATCGATTCGGGCATGATGTAGCTGATACATCACAATGATATGTGGTGCAATGGTGATAAATTTTGCATGAAAAAGTTGGATGACAAGAGGAAAACATTTGATTGTGGGATAACTGCATTTTTTCAAGTCACTAATGTTTCCTATAGAAGTTACATGTGTTATAGCTGATTTTACCACTCCAAGTGAATCACACTTTGTATGGCCTTCCCTTGTCCCTCTGTAGACTCCTTAGACCTCGTGGACCATTTTTTGTCCTTTGATGTTTCCTTGATGATCCCTTAAAACATGTGAAAAATTATACACGCGACTTTTAAACCTATAATCGCATATATACGTGGGTTTCACACCTAAAACTGCGTACATCGAGATGTGTACAAAATCCAAATCCTTTTGGAGTTTTCCTTGACATGGATCCGACTCACTTGACTCGTAGCCTTCCCTATGCCTTGAGATCACTCGGATTCGACCTTTCATTACCCCTTTGAAAAGCTATATAAGGAACTCTATGATACATTGAAGGCATATGAGAGAATTGAGAGAAAAGAAACTATACTCCATTATTCCTAGAACTAATGCTTGAGTCTGCATCCCTTCGTCCCTTGGAGCACTTTTGTGTTCTTCCCAAGCTTGCCTTTTGCTTGTGAGATTT
This sequence comes from Pseudotsuga menziesii, assembly GCA_001517045.1. Classification (NCBI taxonomy): domain Eukaryota; kingdom Viridiplantae; phylum Streptophyta; class Pinopsida; order Pinales; family Pinaceae; genus Pseudotsuga; species Pseudotsuga menziesii. Next base: position 675,167 of record LPNX010938941.1, read on the forward strand.
CTATTGAGAGATGGAGGATTGAGTTGGTGGAGACCCAAGTGGGGGATTCAGTTTCTTTGATTCGTAGATGTGCCGACAAAGGTTGTATCTATTTTAATCTCTGATTTATATTAATAGAAATATCTTTTCCTGTCCAATAATGTGTGTTTGAATGAATATTTTATCCATGGGATTATTTCAAATTCTTATACATTGTTGATTATATATGCTAGAATAGATCTAACACCATGATATATAGTATGCTTGCATTGTTTACTTATTGTTGAGGAAGTAATTTATCAATTCAAGCTGAAGTTCGAAAGCTCAATGGGGATCTACTTCAACCGTCTGAACTAAGGTACGAGGTCTGATCCTTTAGTGTTAGACATTTAATTTCTATTGAATATTGGAAAGGATTGATTTCTGGAGTCAAGTTGTCTGTTGTGGTACCCCAAGCCATAGGAATTTCTCTTCGTAACAGAATTGGTGACTCCACTGGGGAGTTCCTAGTAGTTGTCCTTTGGGGATTGTTCTATCGGCATTCAATGACTTTGAATTGCTCTTTCTCTCTTGTTTCTGTGTCGGGTCTGGGGGTATGTTTTCCTGGTAGTGCCTGATTGGTGTGAAGTTTGTCTCAACTTGTCTGTTTGCCTTGATTTTTATGCACCTTTTTTCCTGTACGCGAGTTTTTAACTCACAGTCGCGTATACACGCGGGTTTCTCTGCAATTTCTATGTATACATGTGGGTTTACTATGAATAGTCACGTATTCCCTTAGTTTTTCCTTTTAGTGGAAGTTAAATTTTTGATGGGTGAAGTTTGTTGATTGCTGAGTCTCCTTTGGCACTGCCTGAGTCTGTCTATACCTCTGTTTATGACCAGAGATGTTTTTTTTAGGATAAATTTTTTTTTAAGAAGGTTCTTGTCATGGCATTTTCAATTTTTTGTTTGGGATTACTGCATTAGATTTCTTTTACCTTAGTTCTTTGCTTGAGTGTTGTTTGAAGTGTGCTTGCAGAGTCTGGGGGTTGTAGAATCATTCTTTTGTATTTTGTATCTCATTTTGTTTCAAAAAATCCAAAACATTTGCTTATCATCATGCATTGGATTTTGCATTTTGCATTGTACTTGCACTAGATTTTCTTTGGAGTATTAGTTAGGATTTCATATAGGAAAACTTGCATTCATCATTTGAAGAAAAAATGTGCATTTCACGTAGTAGCATACCCTGTTTTCATGGACACAATGCATTTTCATTGATTGTTAGGTGTGCATTTTACTTCATGTTGTGTCATAACACCATTAGTTGCACAACCATATCCCTCTTTTGAGTAATAAAGCCAATGAAAATCAACACTTAATTAAAATGAACTACACTCTTTTGTTTTATAGAGTGCACCAACAAGATTATGTTTTAGGGTCTTGGAATAGTTCATTGTGAGTAAATTCTCCAATACCACTAAACAACAACATGTATGTGTCTGTCCAGGTGAGTGTGTGAAATCCTTGGTATAACCAATGTTTCTCAGGATCCTCCTCTCAAAAGGGATTTAAGCACGAGGCAGTGTGAGCGGTTATTGATTGGGATGACCCCTAGTCATAATTGAGTAGCACTGGAGATTTTTCCAGGATTGTATTTGTATCTGGGGGCTCTTTTGAGAGTTTCGGGCTTTGCTACCCTACCCATACAGTCAATCCCGCTTGCGACTGTTCACCGGAGCATTGATTATATTGAGGTGACCTTAGTGGCCTAACCTAGGATATCGAGGGGGTACTTTGCAGGGGTTATTTTGCGAGTGTCTTAGCCAGGTTGGGGTCAAACAGCATAGTTTCTTTACACATTGAAGCTGAGGGCCACAATAATTGGTTACATACCTCCGCTTGTTGTGTATGGGAGTCTCAAGCCTCTCCTAGGCGATACATACCTTCTTCATTCAGGAGCTCACTTATCCTACCCTTGATTGCTTGCATTTGGCTTTATATTTTATTAGTGATTACTCTATGCACAATAGCTTGCCTAGGGTTTGTGTAAATAGAGAGTCTTTTCTATTTTTTTAAGTCATTGTGGATTCGGGTTCGGGTCCTCGTCGTTCTCATCATTTAGCGGGATTTTTGCCTTCTACTTCTCCTCCTCCTTTGGGAGAGATACCTAGGCAGTCTAGGCAGACTATTTCACACATTGATTCACACACCATGGGAGACCATATGGAAGATATTCCTGAACCTCCTTCTCCCATTCGTGTAGACAATGGGGAGTTTACTCCTACTTACGATCCTTCACCCGACTTGGCCGAGTTAGGTCCTGTGATTTCTAAGATAGGAACTGCTTATGAAAGTCCTACTCACTCTAGGGTTGATTCCCCATTGATGCATTACCAATATGGAATGCTGGAGGATGCTAAGACTCATTTTGCACCAATGAGAACAACTTATGGTAGTTATGGTATATGTGGTTTTCCCACACATGATTTGACATTTCATGTCGAATCTGAGTTCGAGCCTAACACTATGCCTGGGGGAACTCTCATTCCTTACCATGCGGAGAGGTTTGGGAGCACTAGTCACATTGCACCTTCCATCCCAGTGGTGGAAGTTACATCACATATTCCTCCTAGGTCTAGGGTTAGTGATCCTATTAGGATACCAGATCCAAGACGAGTGTCTATAGGGAATAATACGTATTTAATTACATAGATCCCTTCGTCCTCAATCCCTAGTTCTTCAAATGTTCACCCTCCACCTTATTTAAGTGGTCCTTCAGGCCGAAACATTGCTACGAGTTATGTCCATACTACGGTTACTAGACCTGTTGTGTCTCACCTTCATGCACCACCCGTTGTTTCGGGAGGTCATGTTCATACTTCTAGGGTTCATATTCCTACTTTCGGAATGTATATTCGTACTTCCAGAGCATATGTTTTTACTTATGGAGTGTCTTATGGCACATCTCATGCAATGACTTATGGCACGCATTATGGACATGGTTCTTAATGTTATGGGGGTGGGTATCAACAACCTGATTACTCTCCAAATTACGGCTTTGTAGCTCCTAATAGTCAAGGTCCACCACATTATGGTGCTTCCATGCCACCCTATATGGGTCAAACAGGAGGAGGGCACTATGGCCAAGGCCATGGTGGTAATCAGACCTATATGAATCAGGGAGCGGTCCATCAAACTCATCATCCTAGGCTCCCTTTCCTCATGACACTGAATATTCCTAACTTGTCGAGATTGACAAACGATCCTGTAGCTCATGACCCGCCTTGGCTGGCTGTCCCTGCTAAGCTTCCCTCGAACATACCTAAGTTCAAGGGAAAACTGGGAGAGGATCCGAGTGAACACGTTACTACTTTCCACCTATGGTGCTCTTCGAATTCCTTACACCATGATTCCATCCGTTTAAGGCTACTTCAATGCACCCTTATAGGGCCTGCCGTGAAATGGTATATAGAGCTACCTAGGGGGGCATTCGCTTTGTTCGATGACCTAGCGATGACTTTTCTTAACCACTTCCAGCTACTAGTGCATTATGACATTGGTACTAAACTCTTGTCGACATTTTGGTAGGATAAATCCACACATATCTCGGATCATATCCAAGAGTGGTGGAGACAGAAGAGGTTAATTAAAGCCTTTATACCACTAGAGTTCCTCCTCGAATGGTTCCTTAAGTCATTATTGTCGTATATAGCGAAGGCTGTTTCTACATCTGAAGTGCAGAACAAGGAACAAGTGATTTTTAGGGCACAGAAAATAGACTTGATTTATGCTCAGTCCGGTTTGTTATATGAGATTATTCCCAACGCTCTGCATTCTAGTTTCAACCCCAAAGTCAAACCTATAACACATGCCGATGGCATTGTTGGTTGTGCAAGTACGTAACCCGTGGATTAAGTTGCAAAACAAGTTATTCAATTGTCAATCAACCAGTCTGCTTCGGGACAAGCTATGACTTTGTCTCAACCCACCCAAATGGCGAGTGTACTTTTAGTGCGATCGTCGGACCAGAAGGGTAACCAGCAGCCTGGACGGAATAGAAAAAAGGGTAAGAATAACCGTAAGGGTGAGAATAAGAATTAGAATGCTAATAATAATGAAAATAATGGTCGTAATGCTGGGGGGGACAACCAATCTAAACATAAGCTTAAATTCCCTTGCAAGTTGTGTAAGGACGATCACCTCACTTACTTCTGCCCTCGTATCGATGAAGCCTCAAATTTATTGGCACAGGGCCCAGCTGTGGTAACTAACCCTTTACCTCAAAATATGAACTCGATCACCCATGATCAGTCTAGTGGTGGTCAAGATCTACCAGAGGGTAGTGTTCGTGGTTGCATTAACATGGTACGTGCTACAAAAGTTGTGAACCGCGCGAAACATTATGGTTCATCACAACCCAACCCAGGTAAGGAACCTGATCCACCAGGGTCTCCTTTGCATATTGACAAACCTGTGGACAAAACTGAAGCTGCACCTTGCATTCCTAATGGAGTCCTTAAGCATTCGACACACAATCCTAATGCTCGAGCCACCCAGAACTATTTAGTTGTCAAGGATTTGGGCCACACTCCTTGTGCGATGTTTGCATTGGAAGTGCTTCAGAGTTGTCCTTCACAAAGGAAGGCATTGCTTTCTACCCTTGGTGTGAATGATGATGATTCTTCCTCCATGACTTCAGCCTCGCTTGCCTTACTATGTGTCTCTTTTGATTCATGTAGAATGTCTTAATATGACCATCAAGCGCACTATGATTGATGAAGGTGCTGCCGCTTTTGTGATGTCTTTATCGTGTTCGAAGGGTTTAGGTTCCCATGAGCTATCTAAATTAGCAACAATGTTAAATACGTTCGATGGGAGATCGTTTAGGCCGCACGACATTCTTCCTTCCCTTAAAGTCCATTTGGGAGGGAAGATCGTTGTGATAGATGTCAAGGTGATTGATGTGCCCCTTGACTACAATCTCTTGCTGGGTGGTAATTTGATGTATAGTATGAAATCCATGGCTTCTTCCCTGTTTCGTGTTGTATGCTTTCCACACAATGGGAAGATAGTCACGATTGATCAAATGACATTCAAGAATCCATCTGTTACCGCATCTTTGGGAGCTTCGATCCTGATCATTGAACACTCTCAGCCGGCAACTAGGAGTGTGGGTGTAGGCATGTATCCATCCCTCATGGGAAGCTTTAGTTGTCCTGCACTGATCCTTATGATACGGTCTAGTTACGGTGAGGCTTTGACATCTATGAGATTGGTGTCTTTTCACATGAGTCATATGGAATATCCTTGGATTCTTCCTACATCGAGTACTCCAAGTGAGCCCATTGTGACGGACGTGTTGTTTCCTGCAACTATGATAGCTTATCAAGATAATCTCAAGTGTGTTGCAGAGCCTAGTCCTTCCTCTTTGCAAACAGAGGAGGAAGACCCTTATGTGCTGCTGGCATGGGCAGTGCAGTATTCTCACACCCATGACTGCCTTGATACGGTTTTCCCTTTGGATGAAGCGATTATTGAGGCTATGTCGGGAGTTGAGCCACCATGGGAGGAATTCCATCATAGATCTTACTTTCTTCCCGAGCTTGACCGATTGGAGCATGAGGACGTTAGGGCGGTATTTAGTGAGAGAGTTGGTAGTCCTATGGTTCCATTAAGCTCTCTTGGTTCGATGGTTGATGGAAACATGGCAAACATATCTTCAACGATTCCTATCAATATCTCTCGCGATCTTGCTAGGATTGAGAATGTCTATATTGGGGCTGAATGTTCCCATGCTGAGATTCAAGAATACACCGAGCTGTTTAGGGAATTCTATGATATTTTTTATTGGTCCTACGACGAAATGCCAGGTATCTACCCTCGTATTATCGAACACGGGACTAAGAATTATCCCAACACCAAGCCTGTTTGAGAACACTTACGTGTGGTGAATCCTAGGAGAGCACTCACGATTAAGGCAGAGATAGAAAAGCTATTAAAATCCAATTTTATCTATCATGTTCCCTTGATGAAGTGGGTTTCAAACCCCGTTCCGATGGATAAGAAGCAGGGAGTGATTCACATATGTACTGATTTCCACGATTTGAATCGTGCCTGTCCTAAGGACAATTTCCCCACACCATTTATTGATCAGATTTTGGATGAGTGTGCGGGTAGCAAGGTTTTCTCCTTTATGGACGGCTTTTCCGGATATAATCAGATACAAATTAAACCTGAGAACCAACATAAGACTGCATTTATTTGTCCTTGGGGAACTTTTGCATATCGAAAGATGCCTTTCGGCCTTAAAAACACCGGAGCTACTTTTTAGTGGGAAATGACCTTGATCTTCCATGACTTCAAGTCCATTATCAAATTATTTTTGGATGACCTTGCTGCTCATTCTCATATGATAATGCGTCATTCTTATCACTTCAGATTGGTTTTCAAAAGATTCCGACATTATTTGGTTAGGTTAAATCCTCATAAGTGCATCTTTTGTGTGAAGTCGGGTCATTTGTTAGGATTCATCATTTCTAAAGAGGGTATAAGAGTCGACCCTTTGACGGTTGGGGCAATACTTCAGTTGTCTCCCCCAAAGAATATTCGTCATCTTCAATGTTTGCAAGGCATGGAAAACTTCTTACGAAGATTTGTTGTCAACTTTGCCAATTTGACTAGAGGCTTCAGGCGTCTTTTGAAGAAGGATGCCCCCTTTTATTGGGATGAGCGAGCCTAGGAGTCCTTTGATGCACTCAAGCGATCCCTAGAATTGGCCCCAGTGATTATTCCTCCAGACTATAGCCGTGATTTTCTACTTTATGTGGCCACGTCCATGGAGATGATTGGTATGGTTTTGGTTCAAGAGGATGAGGATCTCTAAGAGCATGTCATATACTATCTGAGCCGAAACCTTATTGACACAAAAATTCGTTATTCTCATGTAGAGAAGCTTGCTTTAGCTACCGTACATGCAGTTCAACGGTTGAGACATTATATTCTCCTTCGCCAGACCTTGGTTGTAGCCCATGTCAATCTATTTCAGTTCGTCCTCACTCAAAGGATGATTGGGGGAAACTATAATAAATGGATTTTCATTCTGCAAGAATTCGATCTTGAATTTTTTTTGGCAAAATCGAAGAAGTATTTAATTTTTGTAGAGCTTATATCAGATTTCCCGAGCGAGACCGAGGAGTTGGTTTGTGAAGATATGTTTGTCAATGAAGACATCTTCTTAATCTCAACTGTAGACCCATGGTATGGGGATATCATAATATATTTACAAACATTGAAGGTCCCTACTCACCTCTCATGGGATGAATGACGATGATTATGTCACGTGTCTAAGAACTACCTCATAGTGGATAACACTTTGTACCATCGTGGGGTAGATTCCATTTTACGACATTGTTTAACTCATGAAGAGGCTGAGATAGTGCTGAATGATTTCCACAGAGGGGCATGTGGAGGTCATTTATTCGGGCTTTCTATATCTCAAAATATCTTAAGAGCAAGTTATTTATGGCCGTCGATCTTTAAGGATTGTGTAGATTCAGTGAAGAGGTGCCACCCTTGCCAGGTGTTTGCATGTAATATGCGCTTGAAACCTGCCCCATTACATCCCATTATCACCGCCGGTCCCTTCACTAAGTGGGGGCTCAATTTTATGGATTGCAACCCAGCTTTGGCTGGGGGGCACCATCATATCATAGTGGCTGTTTATTACTTCATGAAATGGGATGAGGCTATGCCTACAATAAAATCCAATGGTGAGACAGTTGCCCACTTTGTATTCAACCAAATTATTAATCGGTTCGGAATTCTGAAAGAGCTTGTCACTGACCATGGCTCGCACTTTCAAAACCGTATGATGGAAGAGTTGGCATCAAAGTTAGGGTACAAGCAAGAGAATTCCTCCTCCTACCCCCCTCAAGTGAATGGACAGATAGAAGTAGTGAATAAATCACTCAAATCCATTCTCCAATGAACCATCGCACAGAGCAAGAATAATTGGCACATCATGTTATATCCTTATTTATGGGCATATAGAACCACTATTAAGACTACCACTGGTTTTTCTCCATATCAACTTGTACATGGAGTGGAGTCAATATTGCCGGTTGAATGTGAGATTCCTTCTTTGAAGCTAGCTATAGAACTCTTACCAGACACTTCACCATTGGAGGAGTGTTTGGTCCACCTTGAGCAACTTGATGAGCAGCGTCGGGATGCCTTGGTGGCTCTAGAAGTAAATAAACATCATGTAAAGGTCCAGTACGATAAGTCTGTCCGTCCAAGGAGGTTTAGTGACGGAGACTTGGTCCTTTTGTGGGATCAACTGAAAGAACCCTTGGGGGTAGGAAAGTTTAATCCCATGTGGCGTGGTCAAACATGTGTTAGAGAAGGGTGCTTATGAGTTAGTGGATTATGAGGGAACGGCCTTGGTGGAGCCTAGAAATGGGCTCTATCTCAAGAAGTACTATGCATAATTTTCAGCCAAGGCTAGTTATTGTATATTAGTGTACAGTTTTGCATAGTTAGGTCTTTTTTCTTATAGTGATCAGGTTTGTGATTAGTTTCCATTTCTTTTGGAAGATGTCAATGGAATATTCAATGTACATAGGATTCGTGGATGGTGCGATTCATCACACTCAACACTTAGCCTATGCTGCTTGGGTGATTTATACTCCTATGGGTTAGGTACTGTCTTCAGGAGGCGTATGTCTGTGGCCATCTTCCAACAATGTTTCTGAATATAGTTCCATTATTGAGCTTCTACGGGATGCCATTTCACATGCCATTCTCTCTCTTGAGGTATGTCTTGATTCATAGTTAGTAGTGTCATAGCTTAATGGTTTGCACCATGTTAGAGATCCAACGAATTTAAGAAGATTCTTATGTGTGAGATTATTAGAATGACAATTTGGAAATATAACATACATACATATTCCAAGAATTAATAATCAAGTTGCTGACTCATATGCTAACTATGTGTTAGATTGGCATTTGTTTCATACACAATAAATTAATCACAAACACAATTTTTACACATGTAAATAAATAAACCGATCACCATAAAAAAATTTATATATAACATCCAAAATGTGATAATACATAGTGTCATGATACAAAATTGGGGCTCTCAAGCCACCAACATATAATACAAGGTAGTACAAAATGTATACACTCCTAGGTATCTAATCCTGTGGAGGAGGAGGAGGGTTGTGATCATGGAAGGTCACTACGGCTCTAGCTAGCCATCGAAATAATCGCACCCATGCTCATGGTACACCCACCACTTGGCGCTGCATAGCCTTAGGAAATTCCTCGACTTACGCCATGGGAACCTTGTGTGTTAACCTCACAAAATTGGTATGAATGCTCTGGAGCACTCGCTCCGCATCCACACCCATGATATCATCTCCTCTTCCCCTCCGTCTGTGACAAGGGAATCCTTTTGGCCATCGTGGTCCCACATCTGCACACAAATGGTAAATGTCACACAAAAATATGTCTTTTGATTCCATATAATCAGAAAACACAAAAAAATTAAATAACTCAAAATTTAAAAGGAGAGGGTCGAGATTCGTTACCTATATCGCCATATGCCAATCCTGGTGGTAGCGGCATGTCCAAGTCCCCCCGAAAATCTATCGCCGCATAGGGGTAGTCATCGATGGAAACTATCTGTCGTCGCCACCATGGAAAGAAGTCAGCTGGATAGGGGTTGGCCACCCTACCTCCCCCCATTCTGTGCATAGCATCTTCCCAACTCCTTTGGGCCGGATATCAAACCCCGTGAAGAGGAATGTCCACTCTGGGGCTCAATCCTGGAACATGCTCAAATAAAAATGTGCTCAATATACTGTTGAGCCCAAATTTCTGCACTCTACCTGCCTTACACTCACTGAGCTGATGTTTCCTATTGCTCAGTAGTGTAGTGCTTTAGTCATAAATCATGGGTCTCATGCACTCCACTACATAGAACATCAGAGGCCGCGAGGCCTGGTGGAGTGATGTCAATCCTGCTATCCTTCCCAATGTCAATAGTATGGCCTTTAGGCCCAGCACCTATATAGCAGTTGTAGGGACCTGCTTCTCCACCTTCTTTGTGTCTAGATAGCAGTACACCGTAATGTACTCATTGATAGTCAGGCCACCTCAGGTCCCACCATGAGAATGAAGGTTCACTACCTCCCCCCATCGGGAAAGCCCAGTAATGAAGTATATATCCTCCACCTCTATAGTGAGGGACATCCCATCTATTTGGAAGGACTCAGAGTCTGGATCCCAATAATCCACTAGCATCTGCAGTAGTCTTGGTTTGGCCCTCAAGCCACCAAGACACCAAAACTTATAGAGTCTGCATGCACATAGAGATTGTTGAGCCATTAGATCGGCCCTTACTGCCTCCTCTACCTCACCATGTTCACGCTCTCTCCACTCTAGGACCATCATGCACAAGAAATTACAAATTTTCCCATTAGATTATTGAAAAAAACTTATGCGCGGCCTCATACGTGACTGTTTTCAAAACAACCATGTATGTACATGAGTATGAGGGCATTTTCCGCGTATATCCAACCCTATACACAGAAAAGCCCTTGATTTTCATGTGGGCCACAGTGCCCTTTTTAGTTTGGCCTAGAAAACTCAATTAACCATATAATTTGATAAAAATTGCATCAAAATGAAAGAGAAGAGCATGGGTAAGTACCTGGAAGAAACGGTAGTGGATTCCACCAGCTAGATCTCCTAGAATTCGTTATTGAAAATCTGAGCTCAAATGGGTAAAAGTTTCAAATGTTTTATAATATTTTGAATTGTTTACTATTTATAGAAAATTTTCAAATATTTGAAAATTTTTACCCCCTTTCCTATAGTTTCGATAATTTCTAACCATTTTGGACTGTTTTTGACATAATTCATGATGTAGAGGACCTTTTTCAGTACCGTTTCAGCCGTTGGATTGACCCGTTTGTGCTGATCTTAGGTATCAGGTATAAACTAGAATATAGGTTAGGTTTCATCATAGTTTGCATTTTGCATGACCTTATGTCCATTTCAACATGACCTTAGGTACAAACCCACTCTATTATGTCATGAAACCTTCTTGTTGTTTTAGAAGTGGCATGATATGAGTGTTAGAGCTTCACCTTACATGGGTACCCTAGTTAGTGCCTTATTTGCATTTGGTACCCATGCTGATGTTTTCTCCTCTAGGGTGTGGGAGTTCGTTGTATAGTACTGCCATGAAATTTTTCAAGAACCTCATACTCCTCTTGATCTTTTGCTGGCCTATTTCCCTCAGGACTCCCTCATGTCAAGTTGTGAATGCATTATCATGAGATTTTCCTGCCTTATTGAGCCTTATGTCGAATTCCCTAACATTGCATTTCAGACATATAGCCCAAGCTTGTCTCATGTCTAGCCATGCAAAGCCATTTTATATATCCTTCGCAGCTTGTTTCCCTTTTTACCGGGAGGGGATTTTCCCTCGAGTGTCGATATCCTACACATGTATCCTTGCATTGAGCATAGGTATGTTCCACTGCGGGGAACTAGTTTGTTTTCCCCTATGACACTCATCTCCTCCTAGTCTATAACTATAAAGCAATTTTATTATTTTTCAAGTTTTTAAATAATTGAAAAAGTCCAAAAAATTAAAAAAACCAAAAATCCAGACAAGGAAAGATGTTATCTTTGGTAGCTGTCGAGTTGTTTCGCCTTCGAACAGAGCACTATATATCACATCCATTGGTTGGGTTATATTTTGACTGTAGGAGCTGTACTCATTTATCTGAGTTTATCTCCATCGACTGGTTAAGCTTCCAATCCCCATGGAGCCTCTGTCGATGCCTCCTGTATCGCAGAGATGTCCTGGTTTGTATATCAAGTCTATGTTGCCTTTATTCAGTCACCATATGCTATTATGCTCTTGTTCGAAGGAATTTGAAGCCTGAGTTGGCCATTCCTTAGTTATCTTGACTTTAAATGTCAGCCATTCCTGATACAGTTACTCATGCACGTTATGATCGAGTCCTTCCACATTATGCAGCTTTACTAAATACCTCGTGTTGGATGATGGGGGATACCTTAATTCCCTCCTTCCAACGTATTTCATCCCATCAACTTCAGATCATTTATTCTAGGATTGGAATCTAGAGTCATTTTGAGTGCCTTGAGACTTGCAGTCATCAGTGGCAGGTTCTCTTGCCATCGACAGTCTTTAGGAATACATCAATGTCCCCTGATCGATGGAACCTCTCAAGTGTTCTACCTCAACACATTTATTCACACTTGTTAGTTTGCACTCTAGTACCTTGATTCCCATTTTCATTATCGGTGGGTGATCTCGCGTCTGTTAACGGTATACATCAATGACCAGTAATCAGATGATGGACTACTATGCTCAAACTTGACACCTCTATTCACATAGTAGGACATGTACTCATAGCGATTTATGTAGAATACTTTCCAGATTGGTGGCATCTCTTATATGCTACCTCCTTGATTGTGCCAGTGTTCATTAGATTTCAGCTCTCGTGACTTGATTCCAGTATATGTCAGACATTTCTAGCCACTATGGAGATCTTGATCTGTTATATATCTTTATCCATTATGGAGATCATGGTCTTTTGTATATCTTCATCATGGAGATTCTGATCTATGTATATTGTATGTGGCGATGATCACTTATGTGATATCTTGTATCATTCCTATTCATGGCCATTGTACTCTTATGTATGCGGGACTGTTATATGTATTTGCAGTTATATGTAGAGTTGTATCATGGTACTATGCTGATTGGGTGGCTGGTATTCCATTTGGGATTCTTCATCACTCGACTTCTGGGATGGACTTATAATGTATTTCGGCCATCGTATGACCCCTCTAACCTTACACATTAGGGGGCATCTGTTATAGCTGATTTTACCACTCCAAGTGAATCACACTTTGTATGGCCTTCCCCTGTCCCTCTGTAGACTCCTTAGACCTTGTGGACCAAATTTTGTCCTTTGATGTTTCCTTGACAATCCCTTAAAACATGTGAAAAATGATACACGCGACTTTTAAACCTATAATCACGTATATATGTGGGTTTCACACCTAAAACCGCGTACATCGAGATGTGTACAAAATCCAAATCCTTTTGGAGTTTTCCTTGACATGGATCCGACTCACTTGACTCCTGGCCTTCCCTATGCCTTGAGATCACTCGGATTCGACCTTTCATTACCCCTTTGAAAAGCTATATAAGGAAATATATGATACATTGAAGGCATATGAGAGAATTGAGAGAAAAGAAACTATACTCCATTATTGCTAGAACTAATGCTTGAGTCTGCATCCCTTCATCCCTTGGAGAACTTTTGTGTTCTTCCCAAGCTTGCCTTTTGCTTGTGAGCTTTCTACTGAGAGATGGAGGATTGAGTTGGTGGAGACCCAAGTGGGGGATTCAGTTTCTCTGATTCGCAGACGTGTCGACAGAGGTTGTATCTATTGTAATCTCTGATTTACATTAATAGAAATATCTTTTCCTGTCCAATAATCTGTGTTTGAATGAATATTTTATCCATGGGATTATTTCAAATTCTTATACATTGTTGATTATATATGCTAGAATAGATCTAACACCATGATATATAGTATGCTTGCATTCTTTACTTGTTGTTGAGGAAGTAATTTATCAATTCAAGCTGAAGTTGGAAATCTCAACGGGGATCTACTTCAACCGTCCGAAATAAGGTACGAGGTCTGATCCTTTAGTGTTAGACATTTAATTTCTATTGCATATTGGAAAGGATTGATTTCTAGAGTCAAGTTGTCTGTTGTGGTACCCCAATCCATAGGAATTTCTCTTTGTAATAATAGGCATCCAAAAGTATCTGAAAATAGGTACTATGGTTATTCGGAAGATATACTTGAGTGTGACTTTAATTCCTTTAAATTAGCTATGTTTAAGGTCAAATGGTACAAGATACAAATGAATGAACATGATCCAAAAATAACTGTTATTGATCATGCCAATCGATTTACCATGGTTAATACAAGGGCACTTGAACTAGGTACAGAGCCTTATGTTCTTCCAAGTCAATGTGAGCAGGTCATTTACTCAAAGGATCTAGGTAAAGCAGGTTGGTCATACATTGTTAGATATAATCCAAGAGGAAGACTGGTAAACTATAATGTACTAGAGGAAGAAGACAATGTTGAAGAAGAAGGTGATGCAGATCATGAGTAGCTGGTCATCGACATAGATGTGTTAGATGAAGAATATGATTAAGAAGTTGCTCATCCAAATGATGTAGCAGGAAATTAAATTGGCATTGATGATATTGATGATTAATATCTAATAGAACATGAAATTGATCATTATCCTGATATGGGAAATCTTTTCAATGATAGCGATTCAGAACCAGATGATGATACTGATGTTTAGTTAGATGAAGAAGAATTTGAATTACATTATAGCAAATTTGGAATATAGGAGGTATGTGACAACATATTTATTCATAATGTATTAGGTTTATGACTATTTAGTTATGTTTAAACCATCGTTATCATCATCATCGTCATCACCATCATCACAATCTCCATCGTCATCGTCATCATCATCTTTATCATGATCATCATATTCACCACCACCACCACCACCATCATCATATTCATCATCCTCATCATCCTCATCATCATCATCTTCATCATCATCATCATCATCATCATCATCATCATAATCATCTTCTTCGTCATCATCATCATCACCGTCATCATAATCTATGTCATCATCATCATCTTCATCATGATCATCATCTTCACCACCATCACCACCACCATCATCATCTTCATCATCCTCATCCTCATCAATTTCATCTTCGTTATCATCATCATAATCCTCATCATCATTTTCATCACCATCATCATCACCCTCATCCTCATCATAATCATCATCATCTTCTTCTTCTTCATTGTCATCGTCATCATCATCATCAACATCTTCACCACCACCACCACCACCACCACCACCACCACCACCATCATCATCATCGTCGTCATCATCATCGTCTTCATCGTCGTCATCGTCATCGTCGTCGTCGTCATCATCATCGTCGTCGTCATCGTCGTCGTCATGGTCATCACCATCTTTGTCATCATCGCCATATTCATTGTCATCATCATCATCATAATCATCATCATCGTCGTCATCATCATCGTCATCATCATCATCATCATCCTCACCGTCATAATCATCATCTACATCATCTTCATCATAATCATCATCCTCATCATTGATGACGATGATGATCATAATTGATGTCTATGTTGGGTGTGTTCTACTATCTTAAATACACCTAATATTTAATTATTGACCGGGGTGGGTAGGCTTATAGTTGATACAAAATATATGCAAAGGTAAAAAGGCTCCTAGGGTGTCGTGGAGGTATTTTAATCAGCAAAAGATCGAAAGATCTTTCAAAATAAAAAACCAAGTCAAACTCCTAATACTATCTGAATAATTGGACTGGACTCGAGTATAAAATTTTAAAAAACTACTAAAAAGGATATAGACAATAATACTTATAACTTCAAACACTAACTCATAAAAGGAATTCTAACAACTGAACTGAAAAATAACCAACTAACTACTCCTTAAGCGGAAGGTTGCAGTAAAAAGACAACTTATCTTACAAAGAATAGAAAACTAAAAAAGAGAGTAGAAAACTTAATAAATAAAACTTTGAAAGAAGCAAGTAGAAAACTTAATAAAGATAATAAACAGAAGCAAGTAGAAAAATGAATAAAGATATTTAAACTCTATTCTTCAATAAATACATACCAAAAACAAGAATGATTCCTATGGTTACAAATAATCTAACTTTCTCTTAAAAATAATACATCTAACCTTAAACTCTATAAACAAACAAAGATAACTTATGATGCAAAACAACAGTAAAATGAAATCAATGTTTAATACTCAAAAATAAGAACAACTTAATCTATTATTAATTTAAGATGAAAAGAGAAATGAAAGAAGAATAATAAAACCTTAATTAATAACCTAAAACAACGAAACTTTAATTGTAATGCTTCAATAAAAATACCAACTACAAACATAACCCAAATATTGAGAAAACAAAACTAGAAAGTAATTTGAAAATACATAAAAAACAGTAAAAATAGAACCGAGTGTTAAATGACAGACTGAATAGTAGGTTTGTAAAGGGTGACTGAATGGAAGAATGGACAGACATTCCGAATGGCAGTCCGTATAGTTGAAAATGATACAAACTAACCTAAATGAACTAATTCTTCAGCTGAAGTTATGAAATTCTAAACCTAATGCATGGAATCAATAAACAAACCTATTTAAGAAACAAATTAACTTGAAACTAAATCTTAAACAAAAAGAAAGCATTGCCTATTAAACTAACTAGTAAGCTGGAAATTAATTTAAACAAACTGGAAATTAACTTAAGCAAATTCATGGCAAGAAATAAATAAATAGAAATGAATAGAAATGAAAGCAAACTATTTCATACAAGCAAATTCATAACAGGAAATAAATAAACAAGACTAAATTCTAATGGAAGCAAACTATTTTATATGTTTGGAAATAAAGACTAAAAACAATACTGGAATGAAATTATTGTAAATAAACTAATTGAAAGTAAATGACTGAGATAAAATGACTGAAAGCAAAGTTATGCGCACATCTACTTATTTAATTACTGAAATAAAACTAAGCTAATGCAATACATGAAATAAAATAACATTTACTATTATCTAATGAAAACAAACTGGAAATTAAACTAAACTAGCTAAAACAGAAAAGAAAGAACTAAATTAAACAAAGAAATGAACCTCTGGTTGATGATGGGCCCTCTCAACAATCAGGCGTGAAGCCTGCTAACTCCTACTCAAACGTAATCTTCAACAACAATGCATACAACTCTTTATTCAAATTCAGAAATAAAATTACAGTGTTTTAACAAAACACTTCTCTAAATCTCCTGACTAACTCACTAACTCACTAACTCTGCTCTTCATTCAGAGACTGATATATATAGTTTACATGAGAGATGAGCAAATTGAACTAAAAAGGTTGAATGATCTCTAATTTTAGTCAATCTTTAAAGGAACATAATTGATTTGCAACCAAAGCATTGTCTAGCTCTTCCTTCAGTTTGATCATGCCATAATGTGGTGAGTCTGCTCCTTCTTTAGCATGAACATGCCTCCCTCAATGTGCTTGATGTGGCAACGATCCCTTCCTTGACATGGAGGATGGACTGGCGTTGAGTGTAGGCTTGTACACAACAGCAGGATTCTAGAATGCAGGTTCCTCATCAGCGCAAGCATGTGGACTGGTGGTGTTGTGGAGAGCAAGGGTGGCGACACAGGTGGTCTTCTAGAATGCAATCCGTTCTATCCCTTAAACGCATATGTTTGTGATAGTTTGATATTAAAACAAAGGAGGATGTGAGTAAACAACAAATATCCATCCCTTTGAATGTGTGGATAGTGAGTAGCTAGGTGGCAATCCTTATAGAGCACGAGTTAAATGCATCGACCCAGCACAAAGATAGTTGACGTGGTGGTGAGTGAAGGATATTACAGGTTTCTTTATGTTTAAATGCTCAAAATCAATTATGGACAGTGCGTAGGCTGATGGGCGATTTGAACGGTGAACTAAACGGAACACTGAGCCATCAGTTGGATGTGTGTCGATCTAGGGAAAACATGGCAAATGATCAACGAATTCCACGTGATGGCTGGATGACGAGCTGAATGCCAAGCTAGATCATGAGCTTGACATATGATGCAAAAGGAAGGCTGAATGCATTTTGGTGTTAATTTTTCCCAAACGAACTATAAAATATGCAAATGAATATACATATCAAATAATACATTAAATATTCTTTCAATAATATAATTTTGAGTTAATAAAATCATAAAAATGATATTAATAACCAAAGTTATAATAACATCAAATTTGTTCTTACCTTGTGCTGAAATAATGATCTGCATGACATAAAACATACTAAAGATAATAAAATATGTGTTTAAATGTGTTATTTAATTTCCAAAAATGATGACAAAATTAGGCTCAACATTCCCCTAAACCATAGAAATGCTAGGTCCCACTGAGCAAAAACAAAATCATTAAGGAAGAAGGAAAAGTTGCGCTAGTAACTGCCTTCCACTTGGCGAATGAAGGGAATAATTTAAACTTTACTCGTATAAAGAATATTTATTTTATGTCAAAAATAGAAAATATTTCTAAGATAAAAGGTGTAAGAAAATAGAAGTTGAAATAGTAAAAGATTTGGATTTCTTAGGAGACCATGCTATTATAGCAAGATTCAAGATGTGTGTCATTTAACAAGCATATGCATTTGATAAATAAATTTATAAAGTTTATAGTTTGTTCAACCATGTCCAAAGTAAACTTTGTATAGCTTGAACATATATCACAAATGCATAAATAGCATTCTTAGGTAACAAGAAAAATAGTTTTCATGTGTATTTAAATAAAAAGATGCTAACAATAAAACGATAACAAAAGAAATTTTAAGGTCAAAGCAACCATACAAAAATAAAACTATGTTCAAAAACAAAATTTGACAAATTTTAATCATTCATGCTATAATACCATAATATCTCATTCAGACCATCATCTGAACCAATATTCAGATCCTTCGTAAAGTCTTCCATAAAATCCTTCATATTGATTGATTGATTTATAAAAACATGCTTCATGTTATAACCTGAAAAGACTTTAACATTTGTCAGAGATAAGCAATTTTGTCATAAAAATAATAAGAGATAAAAACAGACAAATATTTTGTTTTGAATCTTCCTAATCCTTCCCCAAACCAAAGATATGGCATGTCCTCATGCAAAGGAGAAGAATAGTTTATTTCAGATAAGAAAAAGTGTGAGTATGTTGTTATTGTTTTATAAAGAAAAGAAAAATTGAATAGTAAAGGAAAGTAATTTAGATATGTATATTTATGAAAAATAACAGTGCTTAGAAAGACCATATAAAGAGACAATAATATAATCGAAAGAATGCCATAGGAAAAGCTAGTCATCTATGCCTCATCGTAAAGATATCTTGTCATCATAAAATACTTTGAGTTTACCCCGGAGTGTGTGAGAGATGTAACTATGGGTCCCATTTCTAGGATAATAACATCCTAGGTATTGATTGAATTAGATGGCTAGGTACAAGCCCAACTTACAGTGATTCTGAAGTGATAGTAAAGATAATGGGCCTTAACATTTTATTTATAATTGTTTTTAAAATTTCCTGTATATCATCATTATTTTACAAATCATGTGCATAGTAGTGCATTAAGAAGACCTCTTTACCCAATATTTCCCTGCTTCCAGCGATCATGTTCAGTACCCCAGTGGGTTTATCTTGGTACCATGCAAGTATAGTCTCGCTTCCAGCAAACCTGTTTAGTACCCCAGTGGGTTTACTTGCATTTATTGAGCTTCCTAGTTTTAAGTTGTTACGCAGCATTGACCCACTACCAGCAGGGCTGTTTAGTACCTCAGTGAGTTTGAATTGTATAATGATATTAAATATATGGAATATGATTGGTACTAGAGCATGTTAAGCCCTGCTAAAACACATAATTCAATTTTGCAGAAATAAACTTACAAATAGATTTTCATAATGGCCTTAATCATAAATCACATCAAAAGAGAATAACTTAAAGTTGTTCTTTGACCTTAGAATCCATATTTTTTAGAAGAGATAAGTAATGTTCCCCACAGGTAAAAATTCCACCTACTCTCGAGTTATCACAAAGAGATATTTGAGAGACAAGTTTTGATAACAAGTATAGGATGAACTAGTAATCCATAGGTACAAGATGAATGATAATGAAAATAGATCTTATCAAGCATTGTTCAAAATAAAAAATCAAAAATATACATGTCTGAATCAGAATATCAGAAACTATCTGAATCATAAAAGGAGCAATTAAGAATGTTATGCAAGGATTTATCCTTAATTTTCACTACAAACTGCAAATTAAGAAAAGTTAAGATACCTTACGAGCGTAATTACCTTTTCTAGAAAATACTTCATGAGCTTCTTATAGAGATAAAGTATCCAAGATCAAACTACAAAACCACTTGTTAGATGATTCAATTTATTCATAAAAACATAGAAAGCAAAAGAGTCACATGTAATTTATTTTATGAGAAGTGACTCTTATTTATTCATAGAAGGAAAAACATATATACATATATACAAGTGATGATAACCCAAAATTATTTCACGGATCAGGAGGAAGAGGAATAACTTCCTCTTCAATCAATTTCATTTCTCTACGCTGTAAAATTTTTTGTATGAAATCCTATCTAGATGTTGGTTGGTGGTAAATCCTAAGTCTGTGTCCATTCATTATAAAGGAAAATTTTGAGTCATCAATTGTTTTAATTTTTACTAATCCATTGTCAAAAGTTGTAACTACTTCATAAGGGCCCAAACAATGGGTAGTTAATTTTCCTTTAAAGTTTTTAAACTGTGAATCGAATAGTAATTCCCAATCTCCAGCATTAAATTTCTTTTTCTCGATAAATTTATCATGCCATTGCTTTTGTTGATTCTATATTAGCATGGTTCTTTGGAGTGCATCCTCTCTAATTTCATCTAATTCATTAATCTATAGAATTCATTGTTTATGTGCTTCATCCAAATCCATACCTAACTGTTCTTCCATACAAAAGGTTTTAACTTGAAATTCAATAGGTAAAAGGACTTGTTTTCCATATACTAACTCATAGGGGGTATGCCCGGTAGTATTTCTCCATGTTATCCAATAGGCCCATAAAGCCTCTAGAAGTCTATCCACCCGATCCTTATGATGTAAGTGAATTGTCTTGGTTAAAATAGCTTCTAATACTTTATTGGTTGATTATACCTGGCCATTAGCCTAAGGATGGTAAGGTGAATATTTGCATTGTCAGATACCATACTTCGTAGTGAGCTCTTTCATTAATTTGGATGTGAATTGAGTACCATGGTCTGTGACAATTTCTCTGGGTACACCAATCAGGTAAATATTTCCTGATATATGAATTCTACTACAGAATTTTTTGTAGCCCTAAATAAAGCTTTATATTCTAACCATTTGGTAACATAATCTGTGAAAACCAAGATATATTTATTTTTACGAGACATGGGAGAGATTGGTCCTACAAAATCAAGAGCCCATTTTTCAAAAGGCTCAATCATGACCTGAGGTTATCAAGGAATTTGGTCTGATGTTGTGGGTCTACCCATTATTTAACAACTATTACATCCTTTAACGTACTTAGTAACATCCTTAAAAATGCTTGGCCAGTAATCACCAGAGTGCAGTACTTTGTATGCTGTTCATTTATCAAAAAAGTGTCCTCCACATGGTCCATCATGGCATGCTCGGAGGATGTCAATAATTTCATCCTTTCGCACATATCTTCTAATAATAAGATCTTGGCCAGTGTGAAAGAGGTCATTATCAACCCAAGAATAGTTATAGCTTTGTACTATTATGCAACGTTTCTCATATGGAGCCAAATGATGTGGTACTTTTCTAGTGGCTAGATAGTTTGCAATATCAGCAAATCAAGGGGTTTGAACAGATACAGCAAATATATGTTCATCAGGAAAAGTATCATCAATAGGTTTAGTATCACTATCGTGTTGTATATGAGAAAGAAAATATGCTACTAATTTTTCTTTACGAGGTCGATCAATGACGGTAATATTAAATTCTTGTAATAGGAGAAGCCACCGAGTAACTTTGCCATTGGTGATTGGTTTATTCATCAAAAATATAATGACAGAGTGATCGGTGTGTACAAAAACTTTGTACCCTGCAATATAATGGTGGAATTTATTAATAGAATAGACTACTGGAAAAAACTATTTTTCTGTAACGGTATAGTTTAGTTCGGCAAGAGAAATATTTTGTTGATAAATAAATGGCATAAGGTGATTGTCCTTATTTTTGGCCTAGGACTCCTATGGCCATATCGGAATCGTCATTAGATATATGAAAGGGAAGGGTCGAGTTAGGGCCCCTAAGTATTGGTGTTACTGATAGTTTAGCTTTTAAAATCTCAAAATCATTTTGACAAGATTCTATCCATTGGAATTCTACATATTTTATGAGAAATTTAAACATTGGTGCAGCTATCTTTGTAAATTTTTCAATAAAACGACGATAATAGCCTGCATGACCCAAAAAACTTCTCACCTTCTTTTTTTTTTTTGGAGAGGGAAGGCCAACTATTACTTCAATCTTAACAGGGTCTACCTTAATTCCTTGAGAAGAAATATGGTGTCCTAAAACTATACCTTTTGTCAGTAACATTTTACACTTTTCAAGACTAAGAGATCATTTTGTATCCTGACATCATATCAAAACATTATCGAGGTTATCAAGAGATTCTTGGAAAGTATTACCATAGGGTGTAAAATCATCCATGTATACCTCAACACAGTCATGTATAAGATAAGAAAAGATACCTAAGACTGCTCGCTGAAAATTAGCGGGTGCATTACATAAGCCAAATGGAAAAACCCAATAAGAAAATGTCCCCCAAGGACATGTAAAAGTGGTATTATCCTAATCTTCAGGTGCTATTAGGATCTGGTTGTATCCACTATATCTGTCAAGAAAGGAGAAATACTGCTTACCTGATAAGGTATCTAATACTTGGTCAATAAAGGGCAAATGAAAGTAGTCTTTAAGAGTGGCTTTGTTCAGTTCCCTAAAATCAACACAAATACGCCATTTCCCTATAACTTTCTTCGAAACTACCACTAGAGGAGAAACCCATTTGCTATCAAAAATAGGATATATGAAACCAGTGGTAAGGAGTTTTTGTAATTCTTCTTTTAATATATCCTTCAATGCAGGATTCATCCTCCTCTGAGGATGTCTTACAGGTGGTATATTTGGATCCATATAAATGTGGTGAACACAAGTGTCAGGGTGTATACCCTTCATATCAGTGTATTCTCATGTGAATGCTCCGGCTTGTTTTTTAAGAACCTTAAGTAGTTGAACTTGTTGATCTTCACTTAACCCTGCATTTATGTGCAGAAATTTTTTAGGGCCGACTTCACAAGGTATGGTGAAAGTTCCTGTATGCTCTTCGATTGTGAAGACACAAGGTGTTTCTATAAACATTGAGAGAGCCATAGTTTCATGAAACTCATCTCCAAATATTTGATCAAATTTGGCAAACAACTGAGGAAAATATATACTAGTGGTGGATGAAATAAACTGATTCAAGACATTCTCAGTAGTCTGCTCCTACAATGCCCACGAGAAATCACTAGGAAAGGAAAGGTCATCAAAATCTTCATCCCCAAAGGAACAATTTAACCACCATGAATTTTCAATTACTGGTTGTGCTGGGGGATATAAAATAAGTCTTTGGGTAGACAACCGTTGGAAATGGTCATCTCCCCATCCCTACATCCTATAAAAGCATTGGTAGTAGCTAACCATGGTCTTCCCAAGATAATAGGGTTTCCTTTAGAAGGATCCTTTGATTCTATGACCATACAGTTGACTAGGTATTCCCATGAAGCTACTGATACAATAATGTCATCCAGGACTCGAGCAGGATTTACCATAGTACGGCCTGCTAGTTCTAAGATAGAAGGGGTAGGTCGAAGAAATTGTCCCAATTGTAAAGATTCTAAAACTGTGGTGGTCATCATATTAACGGCTGCTCCTAAATCGATTGTTATATATGGTGGTATTATTTATAATTACAGTCACTACTGGGGCTCGTGGATTTCTATATTTTACAATCTGGAACCGATCTGACATATATTCAGACATCTCTCCTATGACATGAATTGTAAGGGGGTATTTTTGTTTCTTCCCTAGGCGTTTAATGCATAATTCCTTTATAACCTTACTGTAAATTGGTATGTCTTTAATAACTTGCAATAATAGGATTTTGACACAGATATTCTTTAATTCACTCAAGATATTATACTCGGAATGAACTACAGGTTTTTCTCTTACTAGTCTTGCTGGAAATGGAGGAATTCTTTGTTCATGAATAGGTTCTTACGGAGGATGGGTAGGTACTGAAACTTTTGGAATGTTCACATCCTCTAAGATGGCATCATTCATGGGTTGATTTGAATATTCTTTTTCTTTGTTTTCCTCATGAATGATGATTGATGTTCTGGGTTTATCATTAACAAATCTTCCAGACCGTAAATGAATCTCATGTATATTTATAGTCGAAACAAGGTAGGATGGAAGAGTTTGCAACTCAATATTGTTAATAGCTTGAGTTGTTTATTACTAGAGTTAGGTATCAGTTGTGCAGGTAATAATTTCGGTCATGGAGGATTTTTATTCTGGAAGTGATGAGGTTGTTGTGCAATGAGAGGAACTAGAGGTACAAATCCAGGAAAATGTTGTTGGAAATTCGGTAGATGCTGAGGATACGCATAATTAGGTGGAGGAATAGGTTGTGACTGAGGGTATGGCTATCCTCTCCACCCTTGTGACCAATACTGTTGTTGTAGAAATTGAGGAGGAGGATACTGAGGTGGCCAACTCTGCCGACTAGGATTTTTCCATTGTTGGGGTTATTGGTATGGAGAGTAATAGGGTGGGGATTGTGGTGGAAAAATATGGTATACTGGTTGATCTCTATATTTCCAAGGATGCCTCCTAGATGTTTCATCTACATCTCCACTCTTATAGATGTCTTGCAATCAACAAAAGGATGGATATTTATATGTCGGATGTTCCTCTGTACAGATGTGATAAATAGAGATATTGTTTAACGAAAATTCCTTTTGGGGATGTTTTCTTCTACACCTTGGATAGAAAATACTCATTACTTCCCATTATTCATCTTGCCTTTTCTTGGATTGTAAAGCATCTAATTGAGAACCTATGGCTCCTAAGATGTCAGTCTTAAAATTTTCCAATAGGTTACCCAATTCCATCCTTGTAACCCCTCCTGAACCCCTCCTGGCATCATTCATGGGTTCATTTGCATCTTCTTTTTCTTTGTTTTCCTCATGAATGATGACTGATGTTCTAGGTTTATCATTAACAACTCTTCCAGACCGTAAATGAATCTCATGTATATGTATAGTCGAAACAAGGCAGGATGGAAGAGTTTGCAACTCAATATTCTTAATAGCTTGAGTTGTTTATTATTAGAGTTAGGTATCGGTTGTGCAGGTAATAATTTTGGTCATGGAGGATTTGTATTCTGGAAGTGATGAGGTTGTTGTGCAATGAGAGGAACTAGAGGTACAAATCCAGGAAAATGTTGTTGGAAATTCGGTAGATGCTGAGGATAAGCATAATTAGGTGGAGGAATAGGTTGTGACTGAGGGTATGGCTATCCTCTCCACCCTTGTGACCAATACTGTTGTTGCAGAAATTGAGGAGGAGGATACTGAGGTGGCCAACTCTGCCGACTAGGATTTTTCCATTGTTGGGGTTATTGGTATGGAGAGTAATAGGGTGGGGATTGTGGT